>CM014736.1:19468049-20068049 GCA_004329165.1 Spatholobus suberectus
TCTGTAAGAAAAAAGACATTATGGATTGATTCTTATAAAAAAGACTAAGCAACACTTTCAATTGGATTCTTATAAATAAGACCGGAGGGAGTATGATTTAAAAAATTAAATTGAACCCCCAAAATTAAACTTTTTACACCATTATTTTTTAACATGAAATTATCTATTATTTATAAAAAAAAATTTAATTTTTTAAGAAACTACAACGAAAAAGAGAAAAAGCGAGATCTTCTCTTCCCTCATTTCATGCCAATTTGAGAGAGAAGTTTTTTTTCTTGTAGGTTCCACATGAAAAAACTTAATTTCCTCCTTCCTATTTTTGATCTTGAATAAACAGTAGAAAATTGTTATTAATTTATATTCTACTTCCCACGTTTTCATTCTCTTCTTCTATATTTACCCTAATATAAACAATGGATAAATGCTTCTTGCGGAACATAAAAACCTAAATCAGAAAAACAAAAAATTTTCCCCAGCAAAATTGCTCAATCAATCAATAGAGAATTATAGTGTTTATAAATAGTTGATTATTTTGACTACCCATTTATGTGGCTGACATCTTTAGTAAAAAAAAACGCAAAAAAATACAAATTCAAATTTTTAAACCATTATACTAATTTTGTATCATCTAATCATCTATCACTACTAAACAAATTAAAATTAGCGGCAGACAATATCAGTAACTAAATGTTTAAAATTCTGTCACTAACCAAATCAATAATGGTTTTTTGTGACAAATATAAATTTGTCACTTAATAAGGCATCACAAATAATGAGCAAGGGATTATAAATTTGTCACAAATTATGATGGAATACTCCATCATAATTGCATGTAATATGTACTATCTAACGAAATCATGTGTTGAGAAAAGATAAATATTTTTGTAGCTAATAGAGGGGGAATGATTCTCCCGTAAATTAGCAATGAATCTATTTCCTTCGCTAATAGAGGGGAAATATGCGTGATTCCCTCGTTGATTAGTGACGAGTTGCCTTTCTAAATCATTACTAGTTAGTGATAGATCGATTATTTTTTCCCTTCTATAAGCAAGTTAAAAGTTTTTTAAAGGAAAATTTATAAGTGCATAAAAATGAGTATAATAAAATAAAAAAATTGATCCAAAGTCTTAAATAATATATATATATCACCCATAAAAATCATAAAAAGATTTGTACAAATTACAATCAATTTTCAAATATCCACATTGAACTCATCATCTAATCCATTATCATCTTTCAAATTATTCTGATCTGTGCGTGGAGGTGAATACGAACATGAAGCTAATAGAGATGGATGACCCAAATTACATAAAGTATTCTTTTACAGGCCTTCACAAACTTTCCAACAAGCAATATTCTTTTCCTAAACCTTTGCAAGCTCAACCACATCTCTAACAGTTGTCCACCAACACTAATTTACTCAATTAGCTTGGTAGAAACTTGTAGCAGCGCTAATCCTCTTAATTAGTCTATGTAGAACCTCAATCTTCTTCAAAAAGGACAAATTATGACTCTTGCTTTTTCTAACACTCAATAGGTGGATACACAATATGGCACAAAGCTTAAATACACTTTTTAAGATATTACAAATGATATATAATACACTTAGAATGATTTTTTAGGAAAAGACTCTAATTATACTTTCTCTCTTCAAAAGCTTAGGCTTTGCATATTTGATGCCTACGTGTGTTGTTCTTGTTCCTTTCATTAAGTTTCTACATGGAGTAGCTTTTATATAGGAGTTTAGACTCCAAACTACTCGTTTATAGTTGTTTGGAAGTCAGTTAAACCTTTTAAAAGTTGTATGACTTGTCACTTTTATTGTAACAATTTTTGACTTACATTTTGACTACATTTGCTTCTAGAATATTTTCTTCTTATGCTTAAACAATCATTCCTTCTAAAAATCCTTTCCTCTTGAATTAGATTCAAGGGTGATAGATGGTTGAGCTAGATATTTTTTTTAAGAAATATTCTCTGACAGCTTCTAGAATTTGTCCAGATTCTTTCTTTTGGAAAATCAATACTCACATTCTGCTTCTAAAAGATCTCAATGAATTCTAATCAGTCTATCCTTTACTCTCTCCTCTCTCTTTTGGCCTTGTTAGCATTTGTACTTATCATTCAAGTTGATATTCTACTTTTGGAATATCTCTGAACACAATTTTGCAAATGTTTCTACTTGTACAACATTTGTGTTGTTTTTGGAACAATATTGATGTTGCTTTTAAGTCGGTCCTTGTTTTTTTTATAGTTACTAATATAACTTTTGATCACATGTAGCTTCTAATATTGCTACTTTTTGATAATCTTTTATTAAGATTCCATATTTGACCATATATTACTTCTGATGTTGTTGCACTTTGATTTTTTTAAAGGATATTTAATCTTGTGTGCTTATGGAAGTTGTCCTTCTAATATTATTGCTTCTAAAGAATGCAAGCTTTAGCACTTCAAGCTTCTAGACAGTTGCATACATAGGAATGATGTTTCTTGAACTTGCTTTGGTGATGTGTTGTTCTATATGATGACTTGTTCTGTTCTTTAACCACATTCTGAAGGTAATTCATGAGTACTATAAGTTCAAAATACTTAGAATTTACTTCTTGACAAATAATGATAATTAAAACTTTATTTCTAGAGGGGCTTGACCTCAACAGATTTGTTTTTCTCAGCCTTTGAAGTCATACCATAATATGTCCCGTCTTGTTTACACCTCCAACAACATATAAAAAGATACTATTATCAAACTCATGGCTAGACATATCATCCCCTGATCTTTGCTATAAGTCTTTCTCAAAAATTCATCTTTCATACACATTCTGAAAAGTTAAAAAATTGCATTAATTCTTAAACCCCAAAAAGGAAACTAATTACTTAAATAGTGTTTAGTGGCTAATACCAATAGGGTTTAGGTTTAACGAAATGGCTAGTCCCCCACAATATGAGGAACCAAGGTTTAAATCTCTGTTAGGATAAGTGCTCACATTTAGTACTAGATCATACTTCAAACAAGATTGTTTTCAAAAAAGAAAAATGTAAGAAACCCAAAAAAATGTTAATTGACTAGTTATAGTTCCAGAAAAGTGTAGTGTCAAACTAGCATAAACATATCAATGAAATAGAAACCAATATCAAAATGCCAACATCTTAAATCAAGTACTATACAACGCTAAAGTATATAAGTCTAAGTATATAAATCACGTTAATATGTTAAAGACTCCAAAAATAAGAAAAATACTTAAATAATTTGTAGAGAGAAAGTAATTTATTGATCAATAATAATCCAAAATGCATTAAATATTCATAATTATATAGATACTATCCATCATTCAAAAATACTTATTGCACATGCATGACAAACCAATAGAAATGTGCTTAAACAAAAATTAATAGCATAAAAAACATTCACTTAAAACAAAAATTAAACAACAAGAAATGTTGTTTATAATTTTTATTCTAGATTTAAATTTTTAAATATTGATAGTTTTTTGTTTTTCTTATTTTTTGAAATTATATAGTTTTGTGTTTTTTTATAAATATTTAACTAAAATAATTGAATTTGATTCTTATAATTTTTAATAAATATTTCTTAAATTGATATGGTCAAGTAATATAATAGTTAATATTTTTTATATAACTTTAACATGTAAAAAATATTTAAAATATATAATTAGCCATAAAATGTAAATAAATTATTTTTCAAAATGATTATTAGTAATGAAATTTATCATTCGTTAATCATTTAATTTATTTTATGACAAAAATATTTAGAAAGAGATCAATTTATCGCAACTTTAATTAATCATGGCTAAGCATGAAAGAATTATATTTATTTAGTGATAAATTATTTAGAAAAGGAATAAATCCATCGCTAATTCAATTAGTAGGCAAAATAAATTTATTTTCGTCATAAAATACTCTAATTTATCACAAATAGTCTTATTAGTGAGAGAATATGTTCATTCACTAATTTTAATTATTTTAGTGGTGTATATTTAATTAAAAAAGGGAATGAAAATTATTTATAAATATTCAAAATGATATTACAATTAGAAGAATATAAAATTTATTAGGGAATAAAATTGTCACGTCTTTGTGAATATGACGGCTGACAGTAAAGATAGGAATGAGATTACGCATTTAATAAAGATGATTATAAATTTAAAAACTGCGACTAAGTCCATAAAAATTGCAATTATTATATTGTCAAGTCAGTATTTGTTTTCAGACGTTGATTCGTTTTAATTAAGAGATAAAATAATATTAGGATATCAGAAGTTAAATTAATTAGTAGCAGCTGATTAGCTATGAAAATTTGTCATATAGCTAATATTAATGTAGTCAATCAATTAAATAACAATTTGAGATAATCATAATACTCTTATCAATTCGGTCTCTAATCATGCAAACCAGACTGATATATACTTCGAAGTCTTTAATAATCAAATAAAGAGTTTCACTTACATCATTAATAATAATAATAATAATAATAATAATAAAAAGCACGATTCTAAATATAAATTATTTCGGAAGTCTTTTAATAATCAAATAAAGAGTTTCCTTTATCTCATTAATAAAAAAAAAATAGGCACGAATCTAAATATAAATTAATATAATATAAATGTTTGTCTGAAAATGTTTGGTGAATTAAACAAATAATTAAGTTGGTGGATTTGGTGGTTTCCTATTACAATCTTTGCAAGCACTAAGGCCCTGTTTGGTCGATAAAGTGGGGAGAGGAGGAGGGAAAGAGTGGAAACCCCAAAATTCATTTGTTGGTATGGTGGAAGAGGATGATTTTTTAAAACAAAACTTTGGGCTCCACCATGATATAATCGTCACAAAAGAGAGAAAATTGTCAAGAAAATCATACAAGTGTAGCGTCACTTGTCCAAAATAAACCCCCCCTGGGGGTTGTTCCCCCCCCCCCCCCCCCCCTTCTTTCAGAAAATTGATTTTACATAATGAAAATCGATTTTACTTAAGACAAAGCGACATACTTTTTTTAGAAACATGCATGTTTAGACTCCTCAAAAATCGATTTAGTACTTCCAAATCGATTTTGATGTTTTTGCTGGACGAAATCGATGTTGGTATAATGGAAATCGATTTTGTCATTATAGTGGTGCTCTTTGGACTCTCTGGAACTTATGAAAATTGATTTGTTCGATAACAAATCGATTGAAGAAAAAAAACTAAAAAATTAGAAAAACAAATGTCATATATTTTAAGGGCAAATTGTAATAACACAATTTTTTTTCTTTTTTTTCTTTCTTACAAACAACTCTACACATTTATTTTCTCTCTATTTCTCTTCAACCAAACAACCATTATTTTCCCTTTATTTCTCACTTACACTATGTTTGGATTGGTTGAAATAGAGTGGAAGGAAATAAGGAGGGAAATAGAACAGAAATACTACATTTTCACAGTTTGTTTGGAAAGAGAAATAGAAAGGAAGTTATTTTGTGAGACCCACCAAAAAAACATTTCCTCCCACTTTAGGAATGAAAATAGAATGGAAATGATCTCTTTGATTTTTTATTTTTTGTTTTAATTTTTTTTAAAAAATTATTAATTATTTTTTAAAAAAATAATAAATAATTTTATGTTAAGAAAAAAATATTATCTTAAAAATTAAATTTTTTAGTTATTATAAAAATATATTTTTATATAATTCATTTATTTCTTTCCACTCTCTTTTTCATTCATTCAAATAAGTAAAGAAAATTCTCTCACTTCCTTCCTTCCTATTTTTTTCCATTCAAACAACATATATTTTTCATTCTATTTCTCCTCTGTTTCATTCCTTTTTATTTCACTCCTCATCCAAAGAAAGCATTATTTCTCTTCACTTTTTTCTCACCTCTTTCCTCCTTTCCTCCTTTTCTTCTCTTCCTACCAAACATACCCTAAATTTTGTGGAGTTCTAATATTGGTGAAGGAGGAAATAGATAATGTTAAAAGATTATATTAATTAATTACAAATTATTATATATCATAAATTTGTTAATTTTTATAACAATTATCTTTAAAGTTATAGTAATGATAATTTTTAATCAATTAATAATATAAGTTATTTTATACTAACAGTAGGTAAAAATTAAACTTTTGATAAAATGCCAATTCTTCATAAACCAATTTCTCTGAGTTGTCGACGTTTAGGTTAGTTCTTATAAAGTAGTAGTGTTATTTAATATGTGTCGTTTAATTATAATATATGGAAAGTTTTTATTAAAAAATATCATTAATGCATATTTATTGTAATTTCTAATGTATTACCAATGTGAATTTCATAAAACTGTCTATTTTAAATTTCTTATAACTAGTGCCCTAAAACACTAGTTAGCAAGACCCATAATAATAAAAGAATGTTAGTAAAGTAAGTAAGAAATAATAATCATTTGTATAAGGGTTTTGTTAGCTAATGTTCTAAGGACACCGGTAAGGAATTCAAAATAAAACATTTTTTATTGAAATTCACATTAGAATACATTAAAAATCACATTAGATATGCATTAATGATATTTTTTAATGAAAACTTTCCATTTTTTATCCCTTAATCAATATTTTAGGGCACTGTTAGTATTTATCTAATGAAAATGATACATATTATATTAAATTTTTTTCACCTGAAACTATAGATATTTAAAAGTCACTCACTCGTCTATTTATTTATTTATAACTAGTTTTTTATTCCGAAAATGCATAAAAACTTGTCAATTTCAGACCTCCATTTTAGTTGGAAACTTTGGAATAGGAACGGTTGGGATTGGGACAGAGTCGGTGAGTGTGCTTTACTAATACTTGTTTGATGTTTGATGGTGCCAAACGTCAACATGAGCGGCAGAGTGAGTGCTTGGTAGTGTTATGGGTGCCAACCAGCCTCAATCCACGCGCAAACGCCTTTTGGCTTTTGCTCATTCCCGCGTTCTTCTCCATTTTGGGGACCCACTTGCTTCCCTTTCTTGAACAGACTCTGGGATCCCCACCAATTTAACTTTTACTTTAATGGGAAAAAAAAAATGTTAAATTACAGTCTGCACAATAGCCTCTTTTTGAATGACAATTGTGATACACCAGTTTCAAGATTCAAGGTGCCTTGCTTAAAATGATAAAAAAAAGAAGGACGAAGTATACTTTATTTTTTCTGTAATTTGATTCAAAAACATTATTTGCGTGTTTGGTATTATGCTTAGGACATTCGTTCAAAGAAAAAAAAAAATCGCGCCAAAACTGTATTGATATGTAAAAGCTACAAATACCTGTGTTAATTTGAACGTGGATTAGTGTTGATGTGATGAGAAAATGAGAAATCAACACACACTATGTTTATGGATTACTATATAAAATTTCTCATTTATTCTCATATAATTTGTTTAAAAAAACTTTGTTCCTTGTATTATGTAATTTGAGATTTCATTTTCTTATAGTTTGACCAAAAAATGTTTTATTTTACCTCAAGAGTTAAAGTAAAATTAAAAGATACGTGTTTACATCTTGCCGTTGGAGGGAATGCTGAATCATTTAAGACAATTAAGTGAAAACAAATACCATAGTGAAAAATATTACATGAGTAGATTTGCTTGTTATGTTTACTATTTATCATTTGAATAACATTTTATGTTGCTTTCGAGAAAAAAAGAAAAAAAAAAGTAACAGATCTATCTTTATAATTGTTTTTCAACTTATGTTCTTATCTTTATATAGCTTTATTTCATTATTGCCTTTTATGATTATATATATATGTATATATATATATATATATATATATATATATATGTATATCCATTTTTAATAGTACATGCTCTCTTCTTTCGAAAGATGCTTAATTACAATATTCTCTTGTCTTATTTAAAAATTACACACTCTCCCTTGAAAAATTAATATATGTTATAATGTAATCCATTTTAATGTAAATAGTTTTTTAAGATAATTTATCTTTCTCTCTCTTTTTATAACTTTTAAATATTAACAATATTGTACATCAAAAAATATTAACAATAATAAATTTTGAATTCAGATTATGAACTTTAGGACTTTAGAGCGTGAAATAAAGATTTTTAATAACATTTCAAACTTAATAGTATGAGTATTTAAAATATCGTTTCATTTATTAAATGTGAAAATCTATAATAAAATGTATAAAATTAGTTGTCCTTGACCTTAGAAGTTGAAGAGAAAAGAAAAATACTCTTAAGAGATTTGTTTATAGCTACTCACCATCACTAATAAACTTGTTTACATGAATTAAAGTGTAATACATATGAATATATGATTTCTTAAGAAAAATGAGTAATTTTAAAAACAAGAGAAGTGAAGAATATTATTTACATATGTCTCGAAAACAGTGAGTAGATTTTACATTTTTTTTCATAATGTTGTTTTGAACAAAGTGATTGATTTTTTTTCCCCCTAAATTCAAGAATATTTTATCTAGCATAAAATAAGGGGATTCAAGATTGGTGGTACCTTTGTTTTTGTCTACAGTGATCACCCATTTGGCCATTTAATTTATGAGTGAGAGAGAAGTATAATATGAATTGAGTTACAAAAGTTGTTTATTATTATTACAAAAGTATAATATTGTTGGAAAATGAGTGAAAAATATAATAAAGTAATTGTGCGATAACTATGCAAAAATAAAAAAGGATAAAAATGTTAATTTCATTATGCTTGGCAATAAAATGTTTTTGAATTAATCACGAGGGGATGGAATATAATTTGTTTATTTTAATGTGTATCTATCAAATAATAGAAAAAAACTATCATCCTTAACTTGTATGTGTCTTGTCTCAATTTGTAATTCTCTTTTTTTAAAATAATTGTCACTAAGAAGTTTTAATTTTTTGCAAATTATTTAACATTTAAAAAATAAAAATAAATTAATTACATGTTTGTAACTTTGTTCTCTGTCTCCTGAATCCTGATTCAATAAATAAGAGGGTAAATAATTAAATAAATTTATATTTATTTACAATTAAGATATTTAACGACTTTATTAATTTTAATATAAATATGGACAATCATTATACAGTTATAATAGACTAATTGTCTGTTAGTTAAAGAAGTACTTTTTAAGGAAGAATTAGATTGAGTCTTGTAAAAATATTAGGTATTTAAAAAACTTTGTTTTTTAAGTAAGTTCATTTGACTCAATTTAGATTTATTTTTAAATAATAAATTAGGGTCTCACACATAAATAAATAAATAAAACAGAAAGATTCAATCCTTCTGCCAGCTCATGGTTTTGAAGGTTTTCTTCTCACATAAATAAAATGTTTACATGAACAGGTGCATTTCATGTCAGTATGTCAAAACTTTTATATTATATTTGGATGTGGATGGAAAAATATTTTTGTACATTTTTTTAGTCGTGTGGATTCTTCTTACTCGAAAGAAAGTTTGTTTTACTGCATTTTATCCATGTTCCCTGACAAGTAAGTTAAATGAACCATTAAATTAAATGTAAAATTCGTAAATGATTGAAGAATCTGTGAATAATATATAATTGGAATTGGAGCAATAGAAGAGGACAAGTTCATTTAACAGAATTGGTTAAATTATTTAATTAAAGTAAGAACCGCGTTGACATGTAAAGTAATGCAATTGAGCAAGAACAGATAACAGAACTATCTAACGCATCGATAGTATTTTATTTCTATTCCTAGTTCCCATAAAAAAAAAGAAATAAAAGTCAAGCGTAGTTGGTGGCCAACTCACCTCATTGTGCTGCGGCCTAGTACCCTCGGCGGCAGTGGTATTTTTGGGAATAAAGCCAGAAACCAGGGGCTTTCGTTATTTTTCTAAGGTTTTGGACTCATTTGTGGAGGAACTATGGAAATGGAATGGACCAGTGGATGGTGTGTTTGAAATGGCCTCAAATAAAATTTGTTACCTAACTTTTATTATTTTGTAAATTTTGTCACAATATTTTTTTTCTCGTATTTTATCATCTTATTTTTGTAATTTTATAAATTTTACACAATCATCAATTGTCTGTTAAATAACAAACGGAATAATAATGTATCAATAATGAGTTGGCATTAAACATTTATCAACTTTTTTTTTGAAAAAAATGTTTTTTTAAAAAATAAAAATTGTTTGAAAAAAAAAATACTAAATCTATGCTCCATGTAACTTTTAGGAAAAAAATTTTCAAACAATTTTTATTTTTTAGAAAAATATTTTTTTTTTAAAAAAGTTGGCATAGATGTTTAATGTCAACTCATCACTGATGTGTCTTTACTCTGTTTGTTATTTGAAGGATAATTGACGATTAGACAAAATTTGCAAGATTTTAAAATTCGGGGGCTAAAATGCAAGAAAAAAAATATACGGTGACAAAATGCACAAAATGATGAAACTTAAGTGACACAAAGTGCAATTAAGTCTAAAATTTTACTCAAATGCAAAAGTTCTTAACAAAGTTTTAACTGACTTTTTTGTTGAATTTTTTAGATTAAAAATATTTTTTATTGTTAAGACACAATTGCTTATGTAAGTAATAAGTTCTTGCATAAGAACCAACCCATTTGTTCTAATAGTTAAGAACTCATAAAATTGAGTTAAGCAACCCTATTAAAAATGTTCTTACATGTAATTCTATCTTATTAGATTGGAATAACTTAAAATATAACTTAAACTTGACCCGAAATAACTTAAGGTTATGCACTTAAATTGATAGAGTTTAGGGGGGAAAAAAGGAAGAAAATTAAATGAAATAAAATGATATTAACTATTATTATTTGAATTGTATAAAATATAAGAAATAAAATCAAACATAATGGATTTTATAGTATCTTATTTTATTCAGTATTTCTATTTTTTATTTTAAGAATATAAGATTAAATTAAGCAATTAATTACTAATTTTATAATTTTATTTACTTCTTAAATTTATTTTTTTGTGTATAATGGTTGCACTGAGGTTAGAACCTATGACCTCATACATACTATCTCAATCCTCTACTACTAAGTCAACCCTAGTGGGTTTCATTTACTTCTTAAATAATAAATAACTTTCTTATTTTATTATTAATATCTTATTATGGTTTTATTTTATTACATGTAACTCTATTTTATTGACTTATTTAATTTTTTTTTTCATGGTATTTATAATTATGTGTGTATACATAAGTGTGAGCCTAACTTTCACAATTCAGCCATCACAACTAACAGTTTTATTATTTAATACGGTATATAATTATTTTTATTATTTTGTTTTTATTCTTTTTTATGTATACATATCTCAAAATTATCCTTTTAAAATTAAGGAATATAATAAAATCATCTGACTTTAATTATATAAAAAAAATCTCACATAATTTGAGACAGGCCAAGTTGAGATGGAACTGGTCTGCTATAGGAAATTACTCCTGGAAATTGACGGAGTGAGAGGTAGAAAGAATATTACTCGGCTTTTTTTACACAAAGGGTGTAGAGTTTAATTGTTATGCATTTTTAGTGTAAAATTTTTTATACTGTCAACCAATCAAAAGTTAGTTTTAGTGTAATTTTTAGGGTAGTTTTTATCAAAGTCAATAAATTTACTATACATAGTGTTTGTGATTGGATGACAGTATAAAACTATTTTACATTGTCAATATATAGTCTATTTTCTCAATGTTGTAACTTATTTTTAAAATTATTAAAGTAATATACTTCTTTAAAAATTTCACTTCTATGGGTGTAAGTTAGCTTTTGAAAGTTGACTTTAGTTTCTGTTTCTATTTTTTTTTATAGTTGTAAGTAGTTACAAAATTTTCCGGCAGCACAAAAATTATTCGTCTGTGTTTGGATATAATATTTGAGAATTTTAAAGAATTTAAAATTTTAAAAATTTTATTTGTTTCAATTGAAACTCTCTTATTTTCTATTTTTATGTTTGGACAAAGTAATCAAATTGAATTCCTTTATTTTCAAAATTTTGTGTTTGGATAAAATAATCAAATTTCTTCATTTCTTGTTTTGATAAAATAAACAAATTTCTTCAATTCAAAAAATTTGTATTTAAATAAAACAATTAAATTTTCTTCACTTACAAATCTTTTATTTGAATAAAATGGATAGTTTTTCTTCATTATACATTCTATTATTTAAACAAAGTAATTAATTTTTCATAATTATTTTTAGATATATATTTTTCTCTAATTACATTTAAAAAATTCAAATTGGTGAAACAGTTTGATTTAACATACATATTAATAAGTTAAATTAAAGATATTTTAAGAAAAATGTTATTTAAACAATGAATAACTAATTCTTATTATGAAAAATGCAATTTCTTATCAAATATAATTCCAACAATGGTAGATAGGTTTTATAAATACTATTTTTGGTGTTGAGGAGTAAATTTGTTTATTTAACCAATTAAATGTTTTAAAATTGCAAATTAATATCATTGAATGATAATTTAATTTCAATAAAGAGAAAGAGAGGAGACAGCAAGAGCCAAGAGAAGAGAAACAAAAAGGGAAGAAAGAAAAAAGAATGATGAAATTCTTAACTTTTAAATGGAATTTATTATTCTTGAATTTTAGTTAATTATTTTTTTTAGAATTTTTAGATTTTAAATTTTATTTAATAAAATATTCAAAAAAAATTAATTCAAAAATTTTTAAATCCCCTAAAAATTACTTTCCCTTATTAAAGTCCTTCATCTATCTAAATACACCGTTGAATTTTTTTTCCACAAAACTAAAATCAACTTTTATAGGTTAAATATATAATTTAGTATTTATACATGTCGCGAATTATTAATTTGGTTTCTATGCATAAAACTTATTAAATTGATTATCATACATACAAACGTTACTAGTTTGGTCTCTATCGTCATGATGCCATTTATAGATTCTTAATTTGGTCTCTATAGATATAGCACATTCGTAATTTTTTTTTTATACATGTAGTATATTCTTAATTTGGTTCCTATATGTGTAGCGCATTCTTCATTTGATTCTTATAAGAATTAAGAATGCGCTACATGTATAAGAACCAAATTAAGAATGTGCTATATGTATAAGAACTAAATTAAGAATGCACTACTTCTATAAGAACCAAATTAAGAATTCATAAACGACGTCGTAATGACATAGACTAAATTAAGGATGCATTATACATATAAGAACCAATTTAATAAATTTTTATATATAAAGATAAAATTAAAAATTCACGACAGGTATAGTAACAAAATTATACCTTTAACCACTTTGTTATGTCCGACCTAGCCAATATAAGTAAAATTTTTAAAAATATACTATTGTGATAGTTTTAAAAAATAAAAAGCCATGTTACTCTTCAGCAAAAAAAAAAAAAGGCTATGTTACTCGATACTTGGTATTGTGACGCGGGGTCAAGAATCCAATAAAAGGCTTTAAAAATTAAAACCACGCAGTACGGCTTTGGTTCCCTAACAACATGATTTGCGCCTGTCAAATCATCTCATCATAGTGTTTTTCGCTTTTTTTTATCGTTGAGTACGGTGAAATAAAAAAAGAGTTTTTTTTCATACTTCTTGGCTTGTATCCGTCTTAACTGAAAATAAGAAAAAAGAGTAATATTTTTTATAAAATTTTTTATAATTTATTTTTCCATTAATAAATTACTTTACTTTTTAACTCTTTCTTAATTATAAATTTTTTAAAAAAATATTGTAAAATAGAGGTATCTTAAAAAAAGAGAGAAAAAAGTCATAATTAAATATGTTGAGTGATGTAATGAAAAATATAAGTGGTATATAAATTAAAATTAGTCAAAAAAAATTTGACTTACAATGCTAATAATATGATTGGATTTCAACATCTCTAAATTATACTTTTAGGTAAAAAATTATAGGATTTTTTTTTGTTTAAATTTTTTATAATGAGAATTTAAAAGCACACAAATTATTTTTAGAAAAATTCTTTCTCACTTATTTTTTAATTTTTTGTGGGTATTAGCAAGTTGCATTTAATGTTGAGGATGTGAGATGAAACAAAAATAATTTTGTCATTAATCTAAGTTTAATAATAAAATATTCTTATCCAAAATAGCTTAAATTCCAAACGATCCAATTATTCTAAACAAGAATTATTTTGTCATTAATCTAAGTAAAGTTGAATGAATTCAATTAAAATAAAAACGTTTTTAATATTTATTTTTTCATTCATAATACTCAAATTTGAAATTGTACTTAAAAGAAAATAATTTGCTTGTTAGTAAGACTCACAAATTTTTTTTTGGTGTACAATGGTCGCATTGAGGTTAGAACCTATGACCTTATGCATACTATCCCAATCCCCATTACTAGGCCGACCCTAGTGGATTTAAGACTGATAGAATTTGGTCCTTCTTTTCTTGTTTGTTTGAACTTTGTTTTGTTTTATTTTTAAAATATTCATTAATTTGTTTTTGTAATTAATTATACCCAAATGTTGAAGGCTTGTGGTGGGAATTGTATACGCCCATTTTGAAAGTATAATGTTATTTTCATTTAAATTTTTTATTATACTTTTTACTACAAGAAGAGAAATAAGAAAATAAGACAAAAAAGTGTGGATAAAATGAATAATGTGACGGAGAAAGATAAAAAAGAAGAAGAGTAAATTATACTCAAACCTCCAATGTTTTCACAAAATTGCTCCCTATACCCCTACAATTTTTGCACCTACACAAAACCCCTTAATTATTGACATTAATTGACACCGTCTACTCCTCCTCCCTAAACGCCATTTAAATTGTTGACAAAATAGGTCATGTGAGTTGCACGTGACTTTTTAACGAAATTTCTTTCCCATTTTGCCCCCATCCCTTTCCTTCAACCTTGAGTTGTTCTTGTTGCAACAGGGGGTGGCGTTGAGCTGTTTAGCTACCAGTTTTTGCATATTTGAGGGTATTGGCAAAGCTGGCTCTGAATGCGTACTCGAACTATGCAGTGTCGAAGTTGGCTCTGAATGCGTACTCGAGGGTGTTGGCAAAGCAATACTCAGACGAGGTAAGCGAGTTGAGTGTGAACAGTTTTTGCCTTGGTTTCAATTAAACCTATATGACAAGCATAAAACAACAAAGTCAAGTCACCCTATGTTAAGCAAAGCTTCAAACCAACACCACAAATGATTATTTGAACTTAAACCCAATCCTCCTAATAAGCGTTGTTAACTCATTAGAAAGAAGGCAATTCAAATTCATAAACAACAACCCCAGTTCAAACCTTAACCTTGACAGCTAAAAGAGAAGACAAACACGGAAATGAGAATCAAGGTCCACAAAACCCAAGCAGAGTAAAACAGATTCCCAATAACTAGAACCCCAACCTCAAAATTGAAACTTTCCACTTTTTAGGGAAATAATGAAATACCCAGAACCGGCCAAAACATAAAAGCCATCAACAAGAATAAAGGGTAGAGCCAAATTTGACCAAATTCCAATAAAGCTACTAGCTTTTTCTACTGCTCTATGCAGAAACACTACTGCTGGAATCCAAGGAGGAGAAACAGTGAAAGAAAAACCAATACATAAAAATAGAAACACAAGAATTCAGAGAGAAACAAGAAAAAAAAAAAAAGAGAAACTTTGATTAAAAACACTAAGATGATTAAGTTGTTGTGGTTTCACAATTTCGCATACGTGCATTAGGAATTGAGCTAGTTATCCTCCAAAGTCAACACGGAATGTGTGATGTTTGTGGCTTTAATCCATGATCAAGGAAACCCACCCTGTTCGTGATGAGAAGGAACAAAAGCTGAACACAGCTTCGGTTGACTTGGCTAGCCTGGTCTCAAACATGTATTCCAAATTTTGATGTTAAGTGATGAGGGTATTTTTGTCTTTTCAAATATAGCATTAACGACAACTTCACACAGTTTAATTAAGGGTGGTCAAAGTAATGTCATAAAATAGAGGGGTATCAAGTGCAATTTCATAAAAATATAGGGAGTCTAAGTGTAACTTACTAAAAAAAATTATAAACATATTAATAAAATGTATTATGAAAATTTTGAGTAAAACATTATTTATTTTAAAATGCACTCTCTTTAACTGTTAGAACAAATGGCTATTGAAGTTTAATTAGTGATCTCAATTCCAAGTATTTGTTATGTAGTTGTGTTGAATATTTGGAAAAAAAACTTTGTTACTTATGATGGTCCTAACTGATTAGAACAGAATTATCTCATAAAAGATTTTGATGACGTCATACCAAAAAATGATCACAGATTCTATTTAAAAAAGAAAAACTGAACGACTTTCAATATAACCTATAAATTTTATTACACATGCAATTTGTATCAAAATAACTGCAAGTAACATTACTTTTAGAATTTAATTAAAATGTATTGATAATATAAAGATTTTTAATAATAATGTCATTTAACTACAAATTATTATGTATAACAAATTGTTGACTTTTATAATAATTATTTAAAAAATAAACTTAAGATAATTTTTTATTAATTGATAAAGTAAAAATATTTATATTGTCAATAAATAAAATTAAGCACTTATTTTTATTGTTATTAGCGTAATAACCCGAACGGATATTTAGTTTACACTTTATAATCTACTACTTTTTTATATTATTGCGAGTTTTAAAATTTATTTATCAATTATTTTGTTGATTTTTTTTATAAATATATGTTAATAGATATGTATATAAACATTTAAAATATAGATAAAATAATTATAAATATTAATATATATCTAAATAATTTTATATTCACCCATGTCTTATATCATTTTAATTTATATAAACACGTTTTTAGAAAATATTGTCTTTATAAATATATTTGCATTTGTATATACTTAGAGATATACATAATTTTAATAAGAGACGTTAATAATAAAATGATATTTACATAATAATTCTTCTCTAGTAATTTTGAGTTAGTTTAATTCATTTGCAGTTTTATTTTCATGCGACATTTTCATCCTTATGTATAGAAAATAATTTGGTCCTTTAACTGTGTTAGTTAGGATTCAATTCCTAATCCCATGCATGAATATATGCATATTTAATATATATGTTGTCTTAATTGGATAAATTATATATTGAATATATATGTGTGTGTGTGTGTGTGTGTGTGTGTGTGTGTCTTAATTGATTAGATAAAATAATTAGACATTAATTGACTCATTAATTGAATATATATGCGTCTCTTAATTGGATAAATTATTTATAATTACAAATAATTTTTTTTAAATAGATTGATTGAATTTAATGTTCAATTCATGAAAATCGGTATCTGGAATCAAACAATACTTAAATCTTCAAAAAGATTAATTAAGTGAATATGTAGACAATAGTTATAATTAATTTAATTATGCATTTTTATTATTTAAAATAGATTTTTTAATATTTCAGTAAAAAAATAATTTTGAAATGCTACCATGTGACGAAAATCTTCTTTTATATATATATATATATGTATATATATATAAAAGCATTTTTTGTCATCTAAAAATGTATAAATATATTTTAAAAATTTTCTATTATTAAAGTCAATTTGAATTAGATTAAATTCAATAAATATTAATTTCAAATTTTGTATAATTTACATAAAATTATTTTTTATTTTGAATTTATTAATTTAATACTTTATGATTATAAGCTTCACAATTTAATTGTGATTTTTTGGTACGGACCATTTTAATTAGAATTTAATATGATTTAAGTCAAAATATTTTTCATAATATTGTTGATTAAATGATGAGATAATTTAGTTAGTTAAATGGTTGTACCTAAATAAAAAATATTTATATATATTAATTATATGAAGTTGACAATTATACTAATTGATTGATATTTGTATTAGTTATTTAATTAAAATTTTTAAAGATATAAAAATTAAGATACATATTTAATTAGAATAAATATTGATTGTATAATTGTGTCAACATTTCTATGGATAATTTTTGTTGGAAAGTAAATAAAACTGAAAAATAGAAAAAAGAGAGAAAAAAATTACATGTAGAATGATTTTAAAAAATTCAGTTTGATTAAATTAAATTACAAAAAATAATAATTAATGTCTTTTAATTAAGAAATCTTGAAACTAAATATATTCAATGCATTAATTAATATCAATCAAATGCCATTAATGTATTCAAATAAATCTAATTAATAAAACTAAATATTCAATATATCAATCAATTTGCAATCAAATATAATTAGCATAAAAATTAGTATTTAATGATATATTTATACTTGATAATTAGTACTAATTTTTAATTTTGACTCCATCACAAATATTGTTAAGACAAAGAATGAATTTATGACCCTCATTCATTTTGATAATAACAAACAATTACAAATAGTTTTTTCAAAGCAATTGTCTGGTTACTCGCTATATTGCTTATTCGCTATCGTCTGACCACACGTTCATGTATCGTCTTTATCTTGCTTTAAAAGATTCAGTAACTAACTCCTTTTAGATAAAGTTTTTATAATCTGTGCACTGCAAGTGTGTAAAAGCGTAAACAACTTCGAAAGAAATGAAGTTTACGTATCTACCCTCAAGGAAAGTCTACTTTATGCGTAAAAGGAGGGATTTGTGTGTAGATGTCAGTATGGACTACATATTTGTTCGCTGCTACAAGATTGAGTACGAAAAAGGCTAAGATAAGTAGATTGCTTTATCTTATCAAAGTGACAAGTTGGTGAAAGGCATTAAATGCTTCAACGACTCTTTTCCATCAGACGAAAGATGTCTCCTACAACACTCACAACAGATACTTTTTGGGAGAACACTATAAATAGAAGGAGAAACCTCAGTCTCAAAAGCTGATCAATTGAAAAATCCTAAATTGTTGAAAAGCTCTCAACTTGTAATTTTCAAATACGCTGCTTGTAAACACATTCTCTGAACTTCATTATATATTCATCTAATAGGACATTAAACTAAGTGAGATAACTCACGTTCCACCTTTTTCTCTAAGAAATCGGTAGAAGCCTGAAGAGACTTTGATTTAAAAAATACTTAGGTATTTGCTTGGAGATGTAAGTTAAAGACTACTTGGGTTGAGCTTGAAGAGGCTTGGTTAAAATAATACTTGTAACTTGATTAAGTTAGTGAAACTTAGTTGTTGCCAAGAACTGGATGTAGTTTCTAGGGTGAGACAAACCAGTATAAATTCTTTGTGTTTCTCTGTTTTTCTTTCTTCATTCGTCTTCTCTTAAACATCGTTTTTAAAAAAATATTTTGTTTAATCCTTCAGATGAAATGTTATTAAAAACAGGTTTCGTGAAAATTTGGTATAAGACAATTCAACCTCCATTCTTGTATTATTTCCGTGTTTTACAAATATTAATGTTTAAAATGATCAAAAGGTCTAGAAATTATGAATTCTAATATCGTTATCATATAAAAAGATAATTTATATCTTACAATTTAAAAAAAATGATATATATCATAATACACTATCAA
Source organism: Spatholobus suberectus (assembly GCA_004329165.1). Taxonomy (NCBI): domain Eukaryota; kingdom Viridiplantae; phylum Streptophyta; class Magnoliopsida; order Fabales; family Fabaceae; genus Spatholobus; species Spatholobus suberectus. Next base: position 19,487,452 of record CM014736.1, read on the forward strand.
AATATACATTTAAATGAAAAATGATTAAAATTAGTAAATGTTGATTTTTTATTTTTTTTTACAATTTATAGTTATTTTTATTTTATTTATAAGAAATTTGTAATTTCATTGTGATATTTTGACTTTTGACTATCAATTGATAGGATTAGTCTTTAATTCGTTTTAAATCAAAATATTATTTTTTGTTTGTTGTCATGAATTAAAATGATAAAAAGTAAATAAAAAAAATATTACCTTAGAGGAAGAAGATAAAAAAAAGGATCAAACTATAAAACAAAAAATAAACATTTTTTTTGTTTACACCAAGGATATCTTCCAACCAATAGTCGAAGATTAATTTTTTCAAGGCATAGAGATCACCGAAAGGACTATTGTCTCTCTCAACAAAGCTTTTTCCATACACGTGACTAGGAATCAGACTCCTAAAACTAAACAAATTGAATGAAATGAAAGATATATATATATATATATATATATAAAGATGAAGCAAGTAACACCAAAAAATTAAAAAAAAAGTATTAGAATTCGTAATTTTCAGATCTTTCAATAATTTTGAATAATAGTGTCTACAATGGAGTCAAGACTGAAAGACATAACATAGTAGAGAAGAAAACTGTCGCAAGGGTTGCTATTCACTGAATAAATTATTTATACTACTAATAAAATATTTTTAAAAAGGAAAGTTTAAATGTTCAAATCACAAGTGTCACTAATTATAGAAGAAATTCTGTAAAATTTAATAAATTGAATATTCAATTATATTATATAAAATCAAAATCAATATATATAAGATTTAATTATTTAATTGATTGATTAAAGTATAATAGAATGAAAATATGCATTATTTTTTTGTTACATTAGTATTAATATTTAATATAATATAATAATTTATTATCATGATTATCACTATAATGCATAAATACTATAAATTAATATAAAATTAATAAAAGAATGACCATAAATATAAAACATGACCATAATTATTATTTTTATTATTGTTCATTACGTTTAGTATTTAAGGTAACATCATAATTTATTATTATGATTATTATTATAATACATATTTACAGTAATTAATATAAAATCATGATAATAAACAAAAAATTTCTATAATTATAAAAAAATTCCATAAAATTTAATAACTAAATTACCATATTATATAAAATCAAAATCTATTTAAGATTTAATGTTTTAATTGATTAATTTAATCAGAATATATATTTGTTGTAATCACCTTAATTACCATAATTAAATATACTATTGTGTTTTTATGAATTAAACAAACAAAAAAATGGTTTTGCTATGTGACAAAACTTTTTTTTATAATATATAATAGATAATAAATTTCTTTATGAGATTCTTGATATTAAAAAAAAAAAATACTTTTGAGTGTCATTAATAGAAATTCAGTGAGATAAATTTATTTGAAGACACGGTTTTTTAATATTTATTTTTTCATTTTCAATTTAAATATAAGATGTTATCTTAAAAAATAAATAAATTCATGCACACAAAAAAAGCGTTGGTGCATTCCTTTTGTGTTTAAGGTGTTTAACAAATTTCCAAGAAAAACCACAAACTTAAAATTGTGAGTTTTTTTTTCTTTTTTTCGGTGCAGTTCACATATTTTTGGTGCAGTGAAATTATAAGCTCTTACCGTAACACATACGTAAAAATATCTTTTCTTTTTATGTAAATATGATCCATCCATTCAATGTTATTGTTGTTAAATTCATTCACTTTTTTTTTAAACCTAAAACACCGGTATCAAAATATTATATTAAACATTAAACTAACTCGGATTGAGTCAGTTATACATGACTACTAAAGGTGATGAAGATGATCCCATATGAATCTGTATGAAAATGATGAGCTTTTATAATTTTTATTTGCTGGTTCTCAGCTGTGCAAAGTTAGCAGTATATTGCTTCCCTCACGCAGAGTATGGCGAAAGAAAGGAACCTAATCATGTTAACATGGTTGTCTGAACCACGAGGTTTTCTTCGTTTTCAATTTACTAAATTACTAGTATTACTGCTATTTCACTCTCTTTGACCTTATTCAAATTCAACCATCCATGTTAAAAGTTAAGACCAAGACATGCAAATTCAGAATTTTGGGCAACAATATGGAAAGCCATCTTTTTATTTAGATTTATGTCATTTGAACAAGACAAATTGGTAATCTCTTTTTACACTCCACATAAATATATTTTAAAAAGGCAGTTTCCTTTCATGGTACAAGTATTTATTAATTTAGGATAAATTAAATATAAATTAATAGAAAAAATATTTAAAAATGTTTAAAATTATAAAAAGGATATGCTATTTAAAATTTAAAAGAAGGGAAGTTGAGAATAATATGCCTCATTTTTTGAAATGAGAGTATAATAAAAGATTAAAATACTCACAAGAAAAGGTATTCTAATTTAAAATATACGAGAATATAAAAAAGTTGAACTTTGCATGATTAAATTTTAGTCAAAATAAACCTTAACTAATAAATTGTTAAATTTAATTCAAATAGACTAACAATATAAAGGTTTTTTATACTGTCATTTAATTATAAATTGTCATGTGTGGTAAATTTATTAACTTTTATAATAACTATTTTAAAAATCTTACCTTTGATGATTTTTAATTAATTGACAGCATAAAAAACTCTACACTGATAGTACATGAAAACTAAACTCTAATTTTTTTATACATTAATATTTTAAAAAAAATAATTTAACAGTAAAAATCAAGAGTAATTTGAACTATTTTTAAAATATATAGAGAAGTGAATAAACAATTAAAAGTTATAATAACTCAATTTATGAAATGCTGCAACAATTTTATTAGATTTATATATAAAGCACTATTTTACCTCTTTTTAACTTTTATTTGTAATAATTACTTGTTTAATAGTTCCTTTTCCTATTAATCCACGGTGCATTAGTTTTAAAAATTCACTTAACTAATATTTTAGTCTATGCAATGTACATGATAAGTGTTTATTTTATATAATTAAAATTTATAACAAATAAATACTTTTGAATATATAAATTATATTACAATTAAGATTCACAATAAATAAATATTTTTAACATATAAATTATATTGTGAACCAAAGTTATTTTTGATTATTGATATATTTTTTAAAATATTAAAATTTAATTTAGAAATAAAGATAAAAATGATAGATTGAAAAAGATAAGAGATTAAGAAAAATATTTAAAAATATTTTTATTAAAAAATTCTTAAAAATACTCTTGTTAAATAATAATTCTTAAAAATATTCTCATTCCAAATAGTTATTCTAATTTATATAGAAGAATTAATTACGAGTGTATTCTGTCAATTTTATATTCACGACACCTTTAGTCAGATCAAAGTTTTCACCTAACAAAAAGAAAGTCTAGACTCAGGTTTTGACTTGAGATTTTTCTTCTTTATTTTTTTTTCTCAAAGAATGATGCATTCAGCACAATTTTTGTCTTCTCCCAAAATTTACAATTCAATCCTCTTCATAGAAAAAAAAAAAGAAGTACGGTCAAGATTGGGATTTCGTAAACGTTTTAGGATCGGATTTTATTTTTCCTGGTTACTTAAACAATTTTGTGTGTTAATGTACCAGAAAGTGTAAGACATTATCCTGTCCATTGAGTATTGATTTCAAAAAATGGCTTATTGCTGGTGCACCAAAAATCGGACTCTTGGTTGTGTTTATTTACCAAATTTCAAAGGCATGTATGTGGACGGACGTAATTTCTTGTGTTTCTGCCTAGCTAAACGACTTATATCAGAATATTCTTATGAAAAAAGAGAGAGAATAAGAAAAAGGAAAAGTGTGATTTGCGAACTGCGAAGCTTGAATAAAGGGCACTATAAGGCATCTTTGTCGCCTGTATCATTTGAGTGATAGAAATATCTATAAAGTGGGTTACGTGTTTACTACTTATTTTGAATTTGAAGCAAATAACAGTATCTCATGAAAGTTGGCGAGCTTTACCATGATAAATATATAAAATACATTTTGAGTTTGCTTGGATATTAGAAGAAAACTTATATGAGAAACTATCAAAATTGTCGTTTAATTCAACTTAATTTTAAATGATCTTGATTTTAAAAATATAATCTTTGTTGAAACTCAACTTAAAAAGTAAGTCATGCTTGAAAATGTTTATATCAAAAGCAAATTTATAGTAAAATTTATATAAATTTATCAATCCAAGGCAAGAATTACATTTTTTTTTTCATTGCACTCCCCCCAAACACACTATTAGTTAAGCCATCTAATAATTTCCCCTAATCACTCCATCTGATTCTTCTCCTATTCATAGTTTCCCACCTAAGCGGTCTAAGACTACGTGAGATTCTTGTGAAAGTTCTATTTGTATATATATATATATATAATTCATTACGTACTTATAAATATACGATAAAAAGTAAAAAAAAATACAAACAATTATTAAAAATTATCACATTAAAATACAAAAATCATTTAAAACTTATTTTTAAATAATTTAAAATATACAATAAAATATATTTAATGTATTGATACGGTCCCGCTCATTAAGATACAATAGAGCTTGTATAAATAACACAGTTCGTGAATTAATGGGCATAATATTAGAGTGGTCAGTTAGAAAATCACGAGGCGGAAGCAGTAGAGCCCTGCCCCAAATACTTTACTGCAAATCACTCCAGTCGAGTTAAAGCCCCAAAACTAGTTATATTATATTAATTTGCAAAGCGTCAATTAAAGCTAACTCGGCAGGATAAAGTAGTTATCATAGTTTATACACAATATAAACTCTTGCGGAATAACATGCTTATTGGTTTTAAAAATCTGAAAATCACTTTCGATTTGGAAAGAAATATGCAATGGTTACTGTCTTATTATGTTTTGTTATTTTGGAAATTTCTTTCCGACTCATTACTGTGCTTTGCATTGGCGTACGCATTCAAATAAAAAATGGTTAATTCAAGGATTGTGCAACAAATTAAAACCACCATTATAAAGCGAGCGTGTCATCAAAATGGTAATAATAATGTAACTAGGGAGGTATTCACCATTTAAATACTTAAAGAGTTTCTTCCTGGCAAGAAAGACAAAAAGGAATATAATGTGCAGTTTACACATATTTATTATTATATATTATGTATATCTCACAGTTTTATCAAACTTGGAAAGGAAAAAAGGGGGGCTAGCTCCTAGGAAGACAAATCCGTTCACCGAACCTCTTTCCTATGAGTATATGTTTGAATGAGCGTTGATAAAATTGATTTTAAATGAAATTGATTTTATAGAATTAATTTTGGTTAAAATTGATTTTAAAGTGATATGATTTATGTTTGGATGTTTTTATTATAAAAACAAGTTAATAATAAAATTTAGTATAAAATTTTTGATCCAACACAAAAGTTACCTAAAGTTACTTCAACTCAGAATCAATTTTGGATCCAAAATTAATTCCTTAACATAAAACCAAACATGTGAAAATTTACTTAAAATTACGTTAATTGGTATTTCAACGTGATTCTGAAGAATCCGATGTGAAATCAAACACGCACTGAGGTCAATTTGCATTTGTTTCTGCATCCGAAGGTCAAGCCTAGCACAATTTTTTCGCAAAACAATCCACAGACTGAAAATTAGTTTTTGCAAGGAAGCGAGTAACAGTCACGTGCTAATAATTTTTATCGGAAATTATCCCATAATTAAGCCCGCACAAACAATGGTAATATTCTTTAATTAAGTGAGCGTGTTCATCGGTTAAATTGGTTCGGATTTAGGATAAAATTAAATTAAACTAATTATATTTGATTAAATTGGTTTGATTTAGATTTTGAAATTTTACTCGGTTTGGTTTGATTCGAATAATTGGGTTATAGTAATATATTTTTCAAGTTTTTATTTACTTACTGTCTATTTTATATAAATATTTAATTTTATATTAATGCAAGGTAAAAATATGTCTTGTTTTTTAATAATTAATTATTTATTTTATTTAAAATATTTAATTTTTCTACAGCTATCACTTTACATATATAATTAATTTCTTTACCTAAAATATAATAAAAAATTTACATAGTAAAAATGACTAAATTAAGCATTTGATAACATTAGATAAAGTCATGAGAAAATTAAAATTTCTCTCTATTTATAAATATGTAAAATTATCTACTTCCTCGGGTATTCACTCTCTCTCACATTTACTTTCAATTGAATATTTTCCTTTCATGAAGAAGTGAATTTCACTCTCCTAATATGCATCTTGTATATCCTCTTATGCTTTTAATATCAACTGAACAGTTTAACAAGCTCTAATTGAATATTAGAAACAAATTTCAAATATATATATATTCTTCAAAATTCAAATACGTTAAGAGTATTTTTAGTAGTCATTTTTTAATAAGAGCATTTTTAAGAATTTTTCATAATCTTATCTCTTTCGATCTATTGTTTTTAATATCTTTAATTTTAACTTGAATTTCAATATTTTTTTAAAAAATTATTAATAATTAAAAATAATATTGTATCACAATATAAAATATTTCTCATAAATTTAAAATATAATTATATCTTCTAAAATATTTATTTATTACAAATTTTAATTATAATATAATTTTATATATTTAGAAGCATTTATTTATTATAAATTTTAGTTATATAAAATAAATATTTATTCTGTATAATACATAGGTTAAAATACTAGCAAATTAAAAAAAAAACAAAAGTTAAAGTAAAATTTAAACTCTAAGTTTAAAATATATTAATATAAAAATTAAAAAATAATTGATCAAATTAATTCAAATTGATTCGAATTGAAAAAAAATAAATTTAATAACCGAATCAATTATAATTGGTTTGATTTTAATTTAAAATAAAAAAAATTAATATAAATGAATTTAATTAATTTAATTTAAATTATCGAATTGCAAAAAATCTTATCCAATAAAGACCCTTGAATTAAGCACCAAAAGTAATAACGAATTTGCCACCCAATAAATGTCATGCTTCCAAAGGAAAGAGTCAGTTTTCCTTTCTTTCCCCACACCCAATGGAAAAAGTCCATATATATGACCCTGAAAATTATTCGCATTAATTAAAAGTTACCTAGCTCGGAAGCTTATGCTGCAGAAGACCAACATTACGAGGACCCGATCAAAACAGTTTCCTAATTCCTTCCCACTTTTCAGTTTTCACACCAGAAACGAAAAGTCACTCACTAGTAGTGACTGGCAAGTTGGCAACCACCTAAGCCGGTGAACCGGTAAACTTTTCAAAGTTCAAAGGGTATAATCTCATTCTCACCACCCCACCGCCGTACACACTATATAACTATTTGTTGACGCATCACAACCAACAAGGTCCCATTCCATTGGCGTTTCAGTTCATTCATATTTCACATTTTTCACTCCCTCTTTCGCTCTTAAAATCCGTGCACCGCACTGCTAATCCGAGACAGACAAACATAAAGAGAGAGAGAGAGAGAGAGCGAAACGCAGGGCAGCGTTGCCGTTTTGAAGGACGCTAAACGACGAGGCAAAGCGCGTTCGAAGCAGAAGCGTAACTGACAACTGTACCAGTAGAAAATCATCGACGGTATGGCCGTGACTGTCAGTGCTTCGTTACTTTGTTTCATTTTCACCGCCACAAAATTGGATCTGATTATTCAGTGATTCTCAGTCTTCAAATTCTCACTTGTAAGCAACACATTCAAACGATTCACACACTTTTTCCGTTTTTCGCCATGAAAGCGGCAACGAAAAGCACGTTTTCTCACAAACTATCTCGCTCTGAATTGCAGAATTTCCGCTTCTATTCAGCAACTCGCTGAATCGGTGAACCGAAGCGCGAAGAAAAGGTTCTGGAAGCAGCGAATGGGAAAATCGACGAGCAGTAACAGAGACTGGACGCAGATGTACGCGATCTACGGAATGGAGCAATGGCAAACCCTAATTTTCCTCTTGTGTCAGGCGATACTCTTCTCTGTGTTGTCTGTTTTGTATCTTTTTTATTTCGATCTCGTATGCAACTTTTTCGAGCGAATCTTTTCCGGCACCGGCGGCACCGCGCGATTCGCCGCCGGAATCACCGGCTCCGTGACGGCGCTCTCGGCGCTGTGCCTCTTCTTCGCGGCGGCGAACTTTTTCTACTCGTCCGTGCCGCTGCACTTCGACATGGCGCAGCGCATCGTATCCGCCGTGCACGACTGGTCCTCGGTGAAGCTGGCGCTGGACCTCGGCTGCTGCGGCCGCGGCATCCTCCTGAATGCGGTGGCGACGCAGCTGAAGAAGGAAGGGAGCTCCGGTCGCGTGGTCGGACTCGACCGGTCGAAGCGGACGACGCTGTCGACGCTGCGCGCGGCGAAGATGGAGGGCGTCGGCGAGTACGTGACGTGCCGCGAGGGCGACGCGCGGCGGCTGCCGTTTCCGGACAACTACTTCGACGTGGTGGTGTCCGGCGTGTTCGTGCACACCGTCGGGAGGGAGTACGGCGCGCGCACTGCGGAGGCGGCGGCGGAGAGGATGCGCGCGGTGGCGGAGCTGGTGAGGGTGATGAAGCCCGGCGGAGTGGGAGTGGTGTGGGACCTGCTGCACGTGCCGGAGTACGTGCTCCGGTTGCAGGAGTTGAAGATGGAGGATGTGAGGGTCTCTGAGTGTGTAACGGCCTTCATGGTAAGCAGCCACATCGTATCATTCAGGAAGCCCAGTCAGCACGTGCATGGCCCCGCCGAGGTTCGCTTGGATTGGAGATTATGCTGACGTGGAATTTTTCACCACACTAAATACTTTCAGAGAAATGTTAAATATTACATTATATATATATTACACGGAGAAAATGTTTTGTTAAAATGTTTTCTTCTTCTTTTTTTTTTGAAAAAAAAAGAAAGAGAAAAGATATGAATGAATATCTGAAGGTAAAGTTATGACTGGGGAGGCGAAGTCGAACCAGATGTTGAAAAATATATATATATATATAGATGTAAAAAAAAAAAAAGAGAAGTGGATGATGTAATAATGTGATGACATGAAACTGGAGCTGGATTTTTGTATATGTTGATGGTTTTATAGATAGCAATGAAATTGTAGTACTTTTGATGTATCTAGGTGCTTTTTTGTTTTTTATCGCGAAATTGATTTTGATCCGTGATTTTACCTTAAAGAGTGAGAAATTGATCTTATAGTGAGCCGGTTAAATTGGTACTACATGTTAGTGAAACAACTCTATGGTGCGTGATTTTGTAAAACTTTGTGTTATTTTTTAGAATATGTTTATTCTGTTTTTGATACGGCTGCAAATTTTTCCAACATGTTGTGAATAGTGGTAGATTTTAATTATCACTAGCGGAAAAGCCGGTAATTGTGGGTTGAACGGATGAATTGAGATGAGTTGCTTTTGAATTTTAATTTTCAAGCATGAAGATGTCGCTGTCTTGATTTAATTTTTGGGGTTTTGGGTTTCTCCCCTCCATGTGAGGTTGGATTCTATTAAAAAAGGTTGAAAGCTAACTGACGATGAATAGATGGGGGAAAAAAAAGTAGTGATATTTCTTTCCGGTACAGTTGAACTTTGTGGAGGTTATGGCCTTATGGGTTGAAATGATGGCGTGGACTGTGACCCTGTTGGAGAGTCACAATCAGAGATTTTCGATGGTGAGGCTTTAACAACATGCTGGACGAGTTTGTTGGAAGTTTACGTCTCATGCTTTGGAGTAAGGTTCGTTGTGTTAGCTACTGATAGAGAACTGAAATGGCTTCCCAAAAATTTGGTCGATGTAGTCATTTAAATTTGTCTTGTTCTACCAATTTGGGTGTGATCTTCAAAATTACTGGTGTTGGGTTCATAAGTAATTATGGTCAATTAATTGAGCTGTAGCTTACATGGTCTTTGTGGGGTTGTTGCTTCACTGTCAGTTGCTAGAAAACACTTGAAAGGGCGAAGCGCTTAAGTGGATTTACAGCAGGCATTGGCTTCTTTTATCCGGGGCTTGTTTCTTTTTTGTTGTTACTTTTTTTTTTTATTTTAAATGAGAGACATGCTGTAGGCTTTATAAGGAGGGGAAGAGAGGATATGGAAATGAGAAATATAAAAAAGGCATTGTGAAAAATCTAACCCGCATTTACAATTCATGCCCCGCGTAATCAATTGAATTTATTAGAGGGAACTGTCGTTGTCACTGTTACAGTGTTACTGATTATGTATTGCTTACTCTCAAATGAAAACCAGTAAGTAAAAATTATATGGCTGAGTTTTTTCCTCATTAACATTATAATGGCTTAGATTATCTAAAATAGTAGCTTTTCCAGGACCACATGGTGCATGTGCTCCTTGATCCTGACACCAGAGGAGTATGGGGCCATACTAGCTCTCCCATAACCAATGAACACTGGGGACCTGACATCAATGAGGCCATGATATCCTTTCTTAGGTTCAATGTAGATATCTCATTTTATTGGTAGATCACATTTTCTGAGTCCATAGCATATAATCTGGATCGATCTTTTCCATTGTAATTAAAAATAGCGATAAGGATTCTGATATGACTGCGTCTTGCTTCCATAATTAATAGTCATAAATTGGGATCCTTACGTTGTGTTTGGTTGCGAAGAAATAGCGAAGAAAGGAACGGAAAAGTGCGGAAGAGAAGAGAATATTTGTATTTCTGTTCGTTTGGTTGCGAAGAAATATCGATGAAGTTTTCAATTTTTTTGTGGGTCTCACGTGATTTTTAATCCGCTCAAATATGCGTAGAAATGCGAAGAAGTTCGGTGTGAGATGAAGATTTTCTTTATTACCCTTGCTTGCTTTTAAAAATCTGTGCATGTTCTCTTTCGTTTATCTCCGTCAAAAAACACTAGTGCTGCTGTGCTACAGTGTGTTGTGCTCTTGGCGTGGTGGTCGTAAGTCGGTAGTAGTCCATTTGAAGTGAATACTGTGTGAAATATGTTAAACACATATTCGAATATGTGTATACATATTCGAATATTGTGTTCACATATTTGAATATGTGTGTAAATATTCAAATATATGAACACAAATATTCGAATATATAAAACACATATTCGAATACGTGTTTTACATATTAAAATCCGAAATTTGATTTTTAAAATTAAATAAATATATAAATAATTATTAATATATATATATATATATATTCGAATATATATGTATTCGATTCATATATATTCGAATACTGTGGGAAGATATTCGATTACCATTCATATATATTAAAATACTATGGGAAGATATTCGTTTATCGTGTGTGCAAATTTGAATATATATATATATATATATATATATATATATATATATATATATATATTCGAATATTTGAATATATATATATTCAAATGTCAATAAGAAATATTTGAATATACGTAGTGTTATATATTCGAATATGGTAATTACATAATCGAATACATGGCACTGTTATGGCTATATATTCGATTATGTAAGTAGCACAATCGAATATACGTTACTTTTTTGACAAATAATGCGGAAAAAAAAAAGGATAAAATGGTATAAGTATAATTTTATTCTTTCATTTAAAATATCTAAAAATTAAAAAGTAAACTTCCACTTTATTTCTTCTCTATTTCTCTCAAACCAAATAACTTTTATTTCCACTTTATTTCTTATTTACTTCTCTTCTCTTCTACCTACTTCCTCTTTCCCTCTCTATTTTTCTCATTTCTACCAAACACAGTGTTACTGTTATGAAAATCGGAAGGATAAATAAATACCTTGAAAATGTGCCACTTTTAGAGGGAGTCAGAAGTCAGAACCAAACTAAACAAGGCTTTGTCGTCAAGCTTTTGTCGGTAAAGAAAATACCTCTTTCGTTCACTTCTTGTAAAACTTAAAATAGAAAATTCTTTGCTAATTTGATAACAAGACTTAGCGTAAAAATCGTTACACGGAACCATATATCCTTTATGATTCGAAAATTGAAACCCATTAAAAATTGCTGTGATGATCTTCGATCCATAGACTATAAAGAGATGCAAAGTGAGATGTGAATAAGAACAGGTAAATGCTTGTTTCTACTTAATAAAAGCAGTCATGATAACATGATCAACATAGAAGGTAAGCATCTGCATTGATTAAGGTTAACTGAAGATAATAATCATGCGTTCCAGAGATATAGCTCTCACTATTTTTTTTTCCTTTTGGGGACCAGGGACAATGTCTCCATTTTCCTATCTAATGTAAGTCTATTGCGCGGAGAGAAAAACATTCATCCAAACTTTAATGTAAGGCCCTCAAATGCCTTTGACACGATAAACTCTGCTATGAGATCGATATTTTATTTTTATTTTTTGAAAGTGAGATCAATGGTTATTTATTTATTTTTTTTTAAAAAAGGTACAAACTGGGAAGGTTCCTATACATTTTCATCTATATGTACAGTACACCGTATGCAAACCTTGTCCCTTTTTGAAATAGTCCTGGTCAGCAACTAGAGCAAGTTGCTTATTAAGCAACCTATTTGGAAATGATCAAAACAAGAAAACATTTGTACAGGTATAAATAGGAATCAATACATTCTCTTTTATATAGTGTATTTTATTATGTCACATTAATATATGTTGAAAATAATATTCATATATTCTTTGTTTAGTCCAACGTAACAAAAACAACTATACGAGATTTCGTGCTTTCTCTTCTTTTAATTCTGATTCACTTTGGTCACTTTGTGCCCGTGGCACAGTAGTTATGGAGTACATGGTAACACAATTTCAGTCCAAATCTTTTACTAAAGAAAGACGAAAAGTGAAACAAATTGGATAAATTTGGCAATTTGAGATCACAAAGACGCCAAAGACGAGAAGTGGACAAGTTAATTTAGCAAACAGGGAGCATGCCGTGTCGTGTGATCAATGCCAAACTGAACCAAACCACGACCCCATTACTCCCATGTGGACATTTATTCGTGCCATTTTTTTGGGGGAAAAAAATAAAATAAAAGAACACCAAATTAATGCATCACATTACTTCCATCCACGTGTCTCCTATCTCTCTTACAGCATCGCAAGAAAAATTAAATAGCCAAGTTAAGCTGTTATTTGAAAATTAGTTGATTTGTTTTCTATGATACATGTGATGGGATTGAGCTCATTCTCTGAAGTTGGGTGGTACATTCCATCTCTGAATTGCACCCTGACCAATTTGTTTGAATGATTTATACGCAATCAGCAATGCGGCATGTGATCGAGAGCCAATGATATTTTCTGGTTGTGATATTTAGTGACAAGATTCTTCAGTGTTATAGGAAAAGGTAATCAAATTTGAATGGTGGACTGCAATATATCTTCAAGGAAATATATAAAATACTAAGGCGAAATAGACATTGTTGGAATCTTTTTGGGCTAGTAGGAGAATTAAAGTATTCTTAAACTATTTTTCACACTTGATTTAGTAGTACCATATCGTTGTTTGTACTTTGTACTCTCTCCGTTTATACCAACCCACAGCGCCAAGATTTAGGAAGAGTAGATCTATTGTACTCGAGAGTTGTAACTTGTATCTCTAAATATGTAGGGAACGGATCCTCTCCAGTTAAAAAAAACTGGAGAGTGTCTAGTTTTTAATTTTCACCATTAATATATATTTTATATATTAAATTTATTAGATATTAAAATAAATTAAGGGTTCAGATTTCATCCAGTAATAATTTTATTGGAGAAAATCCAATCCCAAATATGTAGGTGCGTTTGGGGGTAGATGACTTCAGGGATGGAGATGGGGCAGCAAACTGTCTTGGACAAGACATTGTCCATTTATTCTAAAATTAGATAAAAATTGATTCTAATAGAATTAGTTTTGAACTATTAAATGTAAGTAACATATATAGCTAAATTAATCTTAATCATAAATTTTACATTGGAATGTTTACTATGGTGAGACATTAATTTTAGGTATTTGTCCAACGGACACAAAATTGGCTATGAAAACAATGATATATTTAACGAAGAACATTGATCTTCTAAACCTTTATGGTAAGGATTAAGTAGTGTACCATAAATCAATCTTGAGACAGTCATTCTCTCTATCTTGAAACAAATGGTACTCTGCAATAATGTAGCTTGGTCAACCAGTCCAAGAAAGGTATTATAGTGACTTTCCTTGGCTAACTTTCGTTAAAATGCAGACTAGTACTGACAACAAGTACATTTTAGGAATCCTTATTTTTAACTAATGCTCTTTTACAACTAATTTGTGCTTAATTTGGTAAGCATAGAATTAATTCACTTTAGTTCTGTTGTTAGTTATCCTGGACAAAGAAACACGATATAAATCCAAGTATTTTTTATAATCTATTTATCAATTTACAATGTATAGAAGAATACGGGTTGTGGCATTGATACTCAATTTTGTTGACATTTTTCCTATTTTAACTTGTCATATCAGCATTTTGGTATAGATATATCTTGAAGTAGGTATGCTTCTGGTCTAGATCAACTTAAGTTCAATGGACTCTCTATCTATCTTTTTTGAAACACTTTGATAGTGCCCTTAGATTGTAATCCAAATAAAAAAAAATCAAAGTATAGGGAATCATCTCTTTGTTCTTTCTGTCAAGAAAAAAAGGTGATGGATTAACGGATATTTCTATCAGTTAATGAAAAAGCTCAGTGTAAAAAAAAAAATGCATGTTGGGATTTTAAAACAATTCAAATCATTTCGATAATAATTAGTTTGATTTGTTTTACCGAGAAGGTCTACGGTTTGAGTCCGTATCAATTCTATATTGAACAATATTAACAACATTTTTTTTAATATACATTTATAATAAGATGAAATTTACAAGAATTTCACTAAAAAATCACATGTTACTTTCTTTAACTAGACTTACATAAAATTCGTCTAATAATATAACTTGTCAACTGATATTTTTCTTCATGATGTACTCACTAGGCTTGATAGTATTCTTTCTTTTTCCTTAGCCATGCATTCATGTTTAGGGATGACAATAGATAGAATATAGGTAGGATACTATAATATCCATTCCCATATTCGTGTTTGAAAAAAAATACTTGTACTTAGCCCTATATACATGTGTGGATAGTAACTTTAATCTCTATCCACGTATCCACTGGGTACCTATACTCATACCTACACGCGCTATCCTCACTTTACATAAGTGTAAAATCAATAAATTAATAAAAAATATTAATTAAAAAATTGGTATAACTTAATTGAAAAATTATTCTAAACTCGTACAAACATCACCATACAACAACAGGAACATAGTTCCAATGGGACATCCAATGACGACCAGGACATGTTGTGCGAGGACAGGGGCTATGTTGCTACAATATTGTAATGCTCTTGTTTAGAGACACTGTAACATTGAACGAGGACTAGGACCGGTGAATTTTCAGTGATTAGAGCAAAGAATGAAAGTTAGTGACAACTAGAGAGAAGAACGGTGGGTGAGTGGTGCAATGACTTTAAAGGAGAGTTGGTTCGTGAAGGGAGTAAGAGACTTAGGGTTCAAGACTATATTTAAATAATTGAATTAATAATATTTATAATTATATATACGTGAAATATTTTAATTTTATATCTGTGTGTGTGCAGGATGTGGTGAGGTGGGTACTATAGTACCTATACCCACATTCATTTCCATTAAATTTTGCAGGTACATCCTTAGCCTCATACCTATACTCATCAAGCACATATTTACTCTACCCATTGTGAGTATTTTTTGTGAGTATCTATAAGGTTTGAGTATAACTGTCATCCCTATTCATGTCCCCATTAACCAAGTGTCAATAATTTTTACAAACTTTTAACGTCCTATTTTTTGTTCTTAATTGCTGAATATTATTAGTTATACTGGAAAGTGAATTGTTCAACTTTAACAATTGAATCTTTTAGAAACTAAAGTCTATAAAATTAAACACACATTAAGCCCATAAATACTTATAAACAACAAAGTGTTAAAATATTTTTAATAATTCTTGTGGACTACAATCAATAGTGGATTTTGGGTTTGTGAAAAATAGGCTAATGTCATAATCCATTAGATGATACTTAATTTCTCTAAAATAGTGATCATTTGATAATGGTCTTTAGATACTTAATATTGATCCATGTGGACAACAATGTAGACCGTGGAGAGTTAGAGAGAGTATGACTTGTACAAATTAAAATATTTAGTGCCATTTTTTTGTGTTATGCTCTACTCTTTAAATGTGATTTTTAGTATATTTTCATAATTTTTTGCCACGTTAAATATTATTGTGAAAAATAATATGTTATTTATGTAATTATTTTTATAGGTGAAATTAAATTGAAAATTAGGTTGGAAAAATAATTTGTCATATTTCGAATCTTATGGTGATGGTCACTCTCTTTATATAACTCAACATGATTATATGCTTCTATTTTTATATGTATTTTAATATTTTTTTGGTACATATATGTATTTTAATATGTTTGCTTGTAGTATTATATGATGCTTTTTAAATTGTTTAAGTACAAAACATACTGAAATGTTGTTGACGTATGACCAATATGGATGCTTGTGTAAGAGAAAATTGATTCCTATGGAAGAGTTATCATGAGTTTCTATAAGTCGTTACTTCCAAAGTAGGACCATTCATATTAATTTGTGGAGCTTTCTTTGCAATTTGAGAATTTTTTTAGGCTTAATTGCACTTTTGGTCTCCCAAGTATTACAATTATGCAATTTTGGTCCCCAAGTTCCAATTGCGAAAATTAGGTCCCAAAGTATCACAATTATGCGATTATGGTCCCTCTGTCATTTTTTCCTTAAATATTTAACATATTTTGTTGATGTGGCACTAATGGGTGACATGGCAGATGATGTGACCATGATGAATGATATGGTGGCTGACATAACAATGACGTGGCATGGTGCTGAGACATGCAAAAATAAAAAACAATTATTAAAATGGCCTTGGTTGGATTTGAACCAGCACCTTAAGTTCCAATAAGGACCTTTAACCACTACACTAATAAGTTTCTTAGATATATTAATGAAAAATATAATATATGTAACTTAAATAGAGACCAAAGTTGCATATATATTTACTACTACTAAATAAACAAATTTATACTTATTACATATTATTATTAATGATAATATTATTAATAAATTAATACTAATATTATTATTAATAATATTTTTATATATTATTGGTATATTAATAGGTAAATTAAAAATTTGATAAATATAAATGTTTTAAAATATGATATAAATAGTGAATTATTATTTTATTAATATATTTATGTAGAAGTATAAATTAATACAAATAATATTATTAGTATTAATGTTGATGCGATTGAGAACCATGACAATGTTGAACATCTAATTTGTATATTTTAATTACTAAAAATTATATTTATATCACATATTTTAAATTAACCTAATAATTTATATCAATATTCATATATTTATATCATATTTTAAATAATTTATATTTATTAAATTATTAATTTATCTATTAATATACTAATAATATATAATAATAATATTTGTGTTAATTTATCAATAATACTATTAATACAAATAATATATATAATTCATATAAATTTATTTAGGCTTTGTTACACTTTTAGCCTTCTAAGTATCGCAATTGTGCGATTTTGGTGCCCCAGATTTAATTGAGCAAATTTGGTCCTCCAAGTATGACAATTGTGCAATTTTGGTCCCTCCATTAGTTTTCTGTTAGAAATTTAATAGGTTTTGCTGACATGGTGTTGATAGGTGACGTGACAAATGATGTGGCATTAGCGGATGACATGGTGGCTAACATGATGGTCTAACACATGCTGACGAGTCATTAACATGCTAACATGACATACTAGCGTGATGTGCAAAAAATTAGCGGAGAAATTTGCAAAAAGTTGGTGGTAGGATTTGAACCTCCACCCATTCACCCTTACACTACCGTTATTACTACTAGGCTAAAGTGCTAATTTGATATATAAATGAAAATTATGCTATATATAACATAGATATGAGACTAAAATTTCACATATATTTATTATTACTAAATATATTATATATACTATATATACCTTAATTTATATTTATTAATATTAATTTATTATTATGTATTAATAATAAGAAATATTAATAAATTAAATATTAAATACTATAACTTATATATTAAAATTTATTAAATACTAATACATCAATAAATATATAATAATAATATTATAATTAATTTTAATTATTTAACATTAATAAATATAAATTACTTTATATTGATACTTTAATAATTTATTCTAATAATATTAGTTGATGCTTTAATAACTTATACTTTTATTAATTTCATAGAATAATATTAAATATTAATGCATATAAATTATTAATTATATACTAATGATATGAATAAATATAAATTAATTTATATTGATAGTTTAATAACTTATACTAATAATATTGATACTTTAATAACTTACACTTTATTAATTTATATTTTTAATATTAAATTATTAATATTAATTTTAATATTATTAGTATATATTTATTAATTTATATGTATTAATATTTAATATTTTATTACTCTATGTTTATTAATTTACTATCATTTGATCTTTAATTAATTAATATTTTTCATATTATTAGTATATATTAATAAATAATTTATTTAGTAGTAATAAATATATGACAATTTTGTGTCAAATTTAAGTTATATATAATATAGTTTTGATTTATATATAAAAACAACACTTTGGCCTAGTGGTAATAGTGGTGTTGTTAAGGTTTAGGAGTGAGTGTTCAAACCCCACTACCAACAATTTGTAAATTTCTTTTTCAATTTTTGCATTCTATGTCAGCATGTCACATCACCTTCCATGTCAACATGTCACTAACAAATAAGCATGTGTTGGACTACCATGTTAGCTGCCTTTGTCATCAATCAATGTCACATCATCTGCCACGCTAGTAAAATTTGTTAACTTTTTAATAGAAAACTTATAGAGGGACCAAAATCGCACAATTGTGGTACTTGGGGAAACCAATTTGCTTAATTAGAACTTGAGGGACTAAAATCATATAATTGCAATACTTAGGGGGCCAAAAATGTAATTAAGCCATTTATTTATTTAGTTTTAAATATATGTGCAATTTTGGTCTCCATTTAAGTTACATATATTATATTTTACATTCATATATATAAAAAATTCATTAGTTTAGTGGTTCAAGGTTGTTGTTGAAAGTTAAGGTAGGGGGTTCAAATCCTACTAGGTCATTTTGATAATTTTGTCTTTTATTTTTCGCATGCCACATCATCAACACGTCAGAACCTATGACAACTATCACATCATCGTCATGTCTGTTGCCACATCATCCATCTGGAAAATATCATCTGTCATGTCATCTATTAGCGTTATGTCAGTAAATTTCATTAAATATCAAACAGAAAACTGATGAAGGGTCCAAAATTGCATAGTTTTGATACTTGGGGGACTCAATTTGCTCAATTAGAACTTAGGAGACTAAAATCGCACAATTGTAATACTTGGGAGACCAAAAGTGCAATTAAGCCTTTTTTTTTTATCATTGCATGCAATTTTCTGTCCAAATAAGGTTGCTGTGAACTATGATTAGAAGTTGACTAGCTATGGAGTTATTAGAGAACACATTGGGCTAAAAAGTTTGTTTGCCCATAAGGAATGATTTTCTGAATCTAACGTGTACTTGTGGATTAACCCATTTAAGGTTTTGGCCAAGGCTACAGCCTTGGTTTGTGCATTATGCTTAAAGGTGAATGTGATATTATATTAATCTCATTGTGATAGCTTATTGTGCCCTAAAGCTATATCTTGCCATCTTATATGTCCTGATGCATTAACAATAAATTTCTCCGTGAACAATTATTACATTTTGATTGGATCAAATTATAATAAATGGAAGCAAGATTTGGAATTCTATTTAGGGATTGATGACCTTGATGTAGCTTGACTTGAGAAAAAGCCGGAGACCAATGCTTAAAGTAAACTTAAGTAGAATTTTTTTTTAGCTAAGTGGGAGAGGGATCTGATCGATTAATTCTAATTGTGATTAAGAGGACAATTTTTGAGCACTTTCTCAGTGGTTTATTAGAAAAGGTAAGTGTGAAGAAGTTCCTTATTACCATAGGAGAAAGGCATTAAATATTTTATAATGCTGAGTTTGGATGTTTAATGAAATAATTAATGGTCATGGGGTATGATAATGATATAGGCGTAAGGGAGTTCATTCTAAAGATGGTTTATATCCAAAATAACCTGAAATCCCATGATATGGAATTGAATGAAAAATTTATTATGTCACATGCCCTGAATTACCTATCTATTGGTTTCTCACAATTTAAAATTGTTCATAATGTTGGAATCAAAGACATATGAAGCGTCTAGCCTCTAAAATGTTTTGATAATAACAAATGCTATTAAAATTTATGATAGTTTAACAATACTTGTTCTGCAGGATATAAGTGTTTTTGAGACCTTAATTGTCCATAAAACACATTGTTATATCACTCTGTCTTAATGTAGTTGTTATTCACTTTAAGCATTCATTATATGCTAAACAGGTTGTCTAATATTTTTATAAATAAGCGTCCATAAAATTGAAATGTCCTTATCTGTCGTATACAAAGTGTCCAAAATCTGTTTTATTATAAAATGCGCTTTATAAAGGACTTTATACTCTTTATCGCTTATATATTTGGATGAAGTTATCTTATGAAAAAAAAACCTTTGGATCAGACATATGCTCTGATACTTGGTACTAGCTAAAATAGAAAAGCAAGTCAACTTATCAGAAAAAATACCAAAGTAGCTCAACAAAGAGATAAAAGTCGAAAGCACCTTATGCATGTCAGGAAAGAGAAAATTCTTTTTGGTATAAACTGCCACTGGTACTGGCGGTATCAAAATCTCTCTCCTCAACTTTATGCAATATGTTATCTCATGCATTAAATGCATTCAGACTTGGAAGAAGCTTTATCTCTCAATGGATATTTTTTTTCCAAACTTCTATAAGAAGACTCAAGAGTGAAGAAGTGAAGTTGACGACTTTGAAAAAGTAATGAAGTTACAAAAAATCTCTATCACTCTTTAGACGATCTCATACTTGCTCTGAAACTTTCACATTCTTTGTAATCACAAAGTTATTTATATATGTATTTTAACTTATAAAAGCTCACCGTTGTTAGTTATTCTTTCAAAGAACAATCTTTATGACAGCCTGAAGAGGTTTAGTGTTAAAGAATACTTAGGTTGAAATAATCTTGAGTTAAGATTATTTCATTGCAAAGCCTGAAAAGGCTTAGAGAATACTTGTTTGTACAAGCAGTTTGCTTAGTGGAACATCTGCAGGTTAAAGGAATTGGACGTAGCTCTTAGTTAAAGAATGAACCAGTACAAACCTTTGTGTGCTATCTTCTTTCCCTAACTTGTATGCTTCACATTGCCTTTTTGTGGACAATCTTTTATATAGTGTTTACGAAAACCTATTTGCAAAAAGTTTTAGAAAATACACAACACACAATTCAACCCCCCTTCTTTTGTGATTTCTCGTTTATTTCACACAATATGATGGGTGTGAAATGGATTATTAATGATCTTATCACCAATTGTATTGTTGAGAAAGAGAAACTCAAAAGAAACGTGAGTTGTTTCATGACCTAGCCTTAGTTTCTTCTCATGGTAAACTAATGAATCTTTATTTAATGAATTTTAGTACATGATTCTTTTGTAAAAAGTTAAGAAAAGCCATATAAAAAGAATAAAATGCTTAAAAAAAGATAAACAATACTTTACTTTTAGTAATTGTGAATAAATAAGCTCATGTAGACTTTTTTTCACACATTTATAAGTAAATAAAGTAAAACTCTTGCATCTGGCATTGCAATGTATAAAATGGTGGATGGTGTCCCACATTACGTGAAGCCTAGCAGTAGCTCTCCAAAAGAAGCCCAACGTTGGATGCTAGCATTGTGCTTCAGATGCTAAGTTAGAAGCTAAAAGTACTGGATCTCTTAGGTAGATCAGTGTCTGAGACGCCAAATTATTGGAGACACTAGATCGGATGTTGAAGCATCAATTCCTTACAGGTAGATTAGTGTCCAACATGTTGTGTAGCGTATAATTGCTTAAAGCTTGTCAACTATCTTTTGAGGTCAATGTCCCAGATACCTGGCCAACGTGAGACGTTGGCAGTAATTTTCTAACAGCGTGAAACAATTATTGTTGACTTGTTGGGCCTATTCCAATTGATATAAAAGCCAATTTCAAGGCTTATTGAGAGAGAGAGGATGTTGGAAGATGCATCTCACCTTCACTCACCCTATTCATAGGTTTTCTCTCCATTTCCACTGTTAGAGATTCAACCTTTAAAAGTTGAGCTTGAAGATTTAGTGTATTCACCATCATCTATAGTTATTTTTGTCTTTCTTTCGCCTTTTCTCTTTTCCATATTTTGTTAATTACTCATTGTAGTTAGGATGTGATAAGTTTTGTGGGATTTCTTTGTATGGACCTTTGAATTTAATGTAATTCCTTGTGTTTATGAATAAGTGACTCTACTTTTCATGTTTCTTGCAATTGATCTTTGTTGAGATGATTTAGAACTTGTGTAGTTTGAGGAATCATTTATACATGTTCCAATTTAGGTTTGATTACCATGTCTTAAGTTGAGTCTAGGATTAACCCTTTATAAGACATGTGCACTTATGGATTTCAAACTTAATGCTTGAATCGGTTTTAAATGGGTCTATATATTCAACAAGGAATTGGGTTTATCTACATTTATGAAATCCAAATGTCTAAACCTTTTTTTGGCTTGTATTGAATTTGGAGAAAATGCAAAAGATAAACATAAAATTAGTTATTTTCTAACTACTCTTACCACTAATATAAAACCCTTTTGAATAAACACATAAACATAGCATTAGATTTATTTTTATGCAATTTATTCTTTGGCATTTTTTGGAGTGCCAACACATATTTACCCACTTCTACAATAGTTGAATAGTTGAATTGAACATATTGCTCCAATTCCCAAGAAGAACGATACCTTACTTACCAAGGTTTTTACTACTTGTGCACTTGCTGTAAAAAAGGTTAATAATTTGAAATTGAATACAATTACATTTTACACATCACTGAATCTAGAACCTTAACATAAACCTTTTTCTAGTAAAGGCAATTGGAAACATAAGAATTATATATGTAGAGCTCCTCATAGAAATCAAGACTTAAAGAAACTAAGTAATAGTCAATACCACTTAGTAGAAGGTCCTAAGCTAGTTGCTTTTAAGAAAAATATTTGGTGTTTCTAGTGTAAGAATAAGGGGCATAAGAAAGCTAATTACGATAGATTTAAGGCCGAGCTAGAGTGCAATCATAAATCAGAAGGTAAAAATTTAGCTTTTGTCTATTTTGAGACTACTTTAGTTAAGGTCCATATTGACTCTTGGTGGCTTGATAGTGGTTCCACAACCCATATTGTTGAATCTTTACAAGAGTTTAGAAACCTGGGGGAATCAAGTTTGAGGATACCTTTTTATGTACCTTCTTTTTTGAGAAATTTGATTTCTATTTCTTGTTTATATAAACTTTGTTTTAGTTTGTCTTTCGGTGATGGAAAAATAAATATGATTTTAAACTTTCAACTTGTTGATTATGGATCTTTAATTGATGAATTACATAAATTGTTTTTGGCTTCTAATATGTTATTTCATCAATGATTGATGAGAATACTATTCCTAAAGTGTGTAAAATTGAAGAAAATTTTTATGTTGTGGTGCAAATTGTTGAATAAAAGGGCTGGATTCAAGAGGGAGATGAATAAGATCTATAAAAATTTTCAAGAACCCCAAATTCTTTTCAAAGATGAAATACTAAATTTTTGAAAAACCTTTAATTAATTTGATTTGGTGATATGGATCTTGTAGAATTATAACAATTTTCTTGATTTTACTGTGCTATGATGGACAAAATTCTTATGAACTGATATGCAATTTGATAAAGTGATCAAGATTCAATATATATGAGGAAGGATAGAGAAAAGAGAGAAACACAAAGATTTATACTAGTTCGATCACCACTACTGTGATCTACATTCAGTTTCTAATCAAATCGATTGAGATTATCACCATGTAATTCAATTTGTTTACAAGCACAATGCACAAACAAAAGAATCACACACAAACACAGCTTAATACCAAGTTTCTTCAAAACCTATCAAGAAAACTTGAATCAATTCTTATGGAACTCTACCACAAGAGAGACTTGAGAAAACCTTCCTCAAGAATGAAAATTATACAAAAAGTAAGGGTTAGATATCACCTTAATTCATGATGAATGAAAACAATGAAGCACAAAACAAATCCACCCAAAAGATGACTTCTCTTTATCCACAAAGATGATCCATGTGTGAGCCCTTGATTTGATAAAAAAAATTTGTTGTAATGATGATGAAAAATGTGTTTTCTCTCTTGAAAAACTCTTTCAAAAGTTTAGATATTGGAAACCATGTAGAAAGAGTCAATAAGGTTCGAAATTTATAGACAGAAAACTGAAATAATTAGTTATTTGGTTTTGTAATTAATTATTTTGTTCTTCAAATTTCTAGAAAATGAACTTAGAATGGAAATAACTAATTATTTCCATTCATAACTAGTTATTTGTGCATAGGTTTAATTTTAGGTTACTTAAGATAATTGGTTACATAGTTATTCCCGCACAGCCAAAAATCAGCATTTTAAAATGTAACTGATTACAGAATCGCGTAACTAGTTATAACAGATTGAAATCAACTTTCTAACATGAGTATAAATGAAATTAATCGATTACCAAACTAATTTAACAGATTAAATTATTTCTAAACACAAGATTGAATCCTTTAAAAACTTTAACATATAACTATAATCTTTTATCAAATTAAAATCATATTTTAGCATATATTTCATCTTGGATTCAATTTTAAGTCTTATGAAAACATGTTATCACTTGTTAATCCGTTAAGTCTTAAATTTAGAGCTCATCACCATCAAATTATCAAAGATAAAGATCAATTATGCATGACACACAACCACACATACATATAAACACACAATACAATTTTGCACTCATTACGAGACTAAATCATCAAAACTCTATTAATGCTTCTTGGGGGCAAGAATAATTCTTCTTGCTTCTTTACAAATGTTTAGGTCATATTTCTAAGGAAATGATTAGGAGATTAATTTAGATCGATATCTTATTTTCCTTAGATTTAGATGATTTGAGCACTTGTATCGATTGCATTAGAGGAAAGTTCACCACAACTAAGAAGAAAGGTGCAACTAGAAGTTTGAATCTTTTAGAAATAATTCATACAAACATTAGTAGTAGAGAGTATTATGGTAAATATGGTGCCATAGGGCAACATATAGGACCATTTGGTACATACTTGTAAAATTGTGGAATCATTCCACAATACACCACTCTTAGGATTCCTAAATACACCACTCCTAGGATTCCTAAATAGAATGGTGTCGCTAAAAGACCTAATTGCACACTCAAAGGTGTGATGAAAACCATGATAGGTAGGTGTAACTTACCAGTTTTTATCTAGGGTGAGGTTTTGCAAAAGCCCTTTACATCCTTAATAGAATTCCTAGAATTTGTGTTGAAAACGCCTTTTGAACTTTGGAAGAGAAGAAAGCCACTTTAAACCTTTTCGAGTTTGGGGTTGCCTAATAGAAGTTAAAGTTTATAATTCTTTGGAGAAAAAGATAAACCCTAAGCCTTTGTCTAGTACGAGTGAAAAGCCATGAAAGGGAAGATAAAGGAAGTGATACATATTTTTCTAAAAACTTTACCTCCTTTGGCATGCAAGAAAGCATGGGAGGAAAGGAAAAAAAATAGTAGGTTCCATATCGAAATTTGTTCATTCCAAATTGATAAGAAAGCTACATCAAAGTGAGCAAAAGATGAAAAATACCATTGTACCCTATATGATTATAATATATACAAACAAAATTATTGTATCTTATTTTTATTTAGGGATGTTTATGTCATTCTATAAATATACTTCTTTCTTTCCCCTCACTCTTACTCTTACCCTCTCTTTTCTCTTCTACTAGACAACTAAACAATCATTTCCTTTTCTACTCTTTTTCTCTTCTCACCTTCTTTCCTTTCACTTTTTTTTCTCTATCTTTCTTTCATAAACCAAATAAAGCATAAGACTTGTCAAATTGTGATAAAGGGTATAGGTTCTTCTACCCTAGTAGGGGGTATTAGAATTGTCGAATCTCTGCATGCTAAATTCTTAGAGTTCAATGTTGAAAATTCTATCATTCAATTCAATAGGGCCTATGTTTCTTTGCCTCTCTTTAGTCTTGATAGTAGCATTGCATCTATTTCCCTGTTGAAACTTACATTTCCATTAAGGATGTGGGTAATTCTCAAGTTGAGAATGTAACTAATCCTCTTTCTATGGTTGAGGTCTCAACCTATTAAGCCAGGTGAACAAATTCCATTGCTAAGCTAGTGAAGTTTTTTATGATAACAATGTTGCAATATTTTATGCAAAGAATAATAACCTTTCTAGTAAATCTAAAGACATGGAGCTGAAGTACCTAGCTATTATAGGTCTTGTGAAAGACATTGCCATAGTGGTTGAGCATATTGATACTGGCTCCATACTAGCTGATCCCTTAGCCAAGGGACTCAGGCTTGTAGTTTTTTAGAGACATGCAAAGAACACGTACATTATGAGTTGTTTTAATATACTTGGTTAGTGGTAGTTTGAGTTTTGTGTTGCTTTCATTATGTTGATGGTCTTTTGATTTTAAACATTTTGGTGTCTTGGTGATATTTTTGTCATTTGATTTGAGTTTCATTATATACCTTTTATATGTGTACATCAAATGTTAAAATATTGAAGTTTAATATCATTGGGACCACTATGCTCATGGTCAATGCCTTCATGGAGCTGAGGCATGATGGTTTTGGTAAAATCATGATATTTTTATGATTTTCAGATATTTAAGACAAATTGAGGCCTGACAAAGAAAATGACAGTATCGTTGTTAGATCATATTGTCATGTCATTTTCTTGCTATACTTTACACTGATGACTAGTTGATGGAGTAAGTGATGCTTATAACCATGGAAGGTATTGTATTAATAAAAAGGATGCAGAAAATATTGCCACAATTGAATATAAGGTGTTGTATCTTGAGATTATGTGTTTGTGGCAATAATATGTTATTAGCCCAAAAGTCGTTTTCAAAAATATTTTTTATAAATGAAAAATATATAATTAATTTTGCCCAAGTGAGAGAATAATAGAATATTTATAATAATTGTTGTGGGCTACAATCAATTGTGGCTTTTAAGTTTGCGAAAAACAGGCTAATGTCACGATCCATTAGATGATACTTAAAATTGCTAATATAATGATCATTTGGTAATGGGTTTTGGACACCTAATATTGATCCATATCAACACGAGAGTATGCCTTAACAACTAGACCCATAATGGGAGGCGCCTAGGGTAAATACATATTTATAGCTAAGTTCCCTTTGTCATCACAGTGATTACAATCGCTTGCTCTACAGCTTGACCAATTGATAGTTGAGTCTCAAGAATATGATAAGGCGAAAGAAGGATTAGTTCTTTCATTTGCATTTTCAATTGATTTGCTTTGCAACAATGTTGTTGACCATGGCTACAAGAAGTAAGTAGAAATTTTGTGTGCTAATTTCATTGGGTTCATTATTTCTTACACAATGACCTACTACCTACTAAATTAGTTGATTCAATGCAAGATCAACAAGCGAAAAATCCTATACCCAATTAACATATTGTCAATGCAACTTGCTCTCACTTCAAATGCAAGACTGTATGCATCTCCATAGTTATCGAATCAGTAATATGCTTTGTATCCTTTTTCCATGGTTATTGTTGAACATGAAATATTAACATTATAATTATTTTATACTTTAAACATGTTTTTAATCTATGAAAATACTATTATTTTAAAATTAGTCTCACTTTAAAAAAAATTGTATTTCTTACTTTTAACATAAAATAGTACGTTTTTAGTGAGGGTGTTTGTAAAAAGTATCCGATTTTAACATTTCTTAATGACCACACATGAAGAAAACTTAAGGATAGATTAATTTTTTTTCCTAATGTAAATAATTTTTTTCCCATATTTTTACTTTAATTTTACTGTATTTTAAAACAAAATATTAACGTTATAACTTTTTAATATACAAAATTTTAAGTAATGCTAAAAAATAAAATTAAGTTAAAAATAAAATAACATTTAATAAAGTCTTTTTCCATTTTTTATTTATTTTAAATTATTATATTTGAATACAAAATATTATCTTTTATCACTTAATCTAAAAGAAATAATTTTTTGACCTAATTAACCTAATTTTTTTTTTCCAGAATTTTTATTATACTTGAACAAAGAATATTAACATTATAATTTTTTAATACACTAAATTTTAAATAATGCTAAAAAAATATTAAGATTAAAAATTAATTTTATTTTAAATATTTTTCAGATATTTTTATTTATTTTTAATTATTTGAACACAAAATATTAACTTAATAACTTTTTACAGAAAATTTTAAGTAATGCTAAAAATCAGATCAAGATGAAAACTATATTTTTAATATTTTTTCCAAAATTATTTGTTTATTTTTATTGTATTTAAACTCAAAATACTAACATTATAATTTTTTGATAAAAAATTTAAACAATGGAAAAATTAGATTTAGATAAAAAAATAATTTTTTACTTTGTTAAATGCTTTTAATTTGTTGTATTACATTTGAACAATTTATAGTAAAATGTTATAATTCCATAATTGAGATAAATATCTCATAATTAAAAATGCAAAGCTTTCTACTTAATTTTTTTTTTTGAATAACATGTGCAATTAGAAATTAATATTTGATATAAGATCAAATTTTAATTAACATCCTTACTTAAAATGCAATTAAAATAAAAAATAATTTAAACAATACCTCATACTTGATACTACAAAATAAATACACAAATGATTGTTTCAATATGTTCCAAAAATACAGTCTAGTACATTATACATTTGTTCATAATTTTTTATAAGAAACATATTTGTTCATAATTAAGTATTAATGTAGTAAAATGTTTTAATTAGGAAACTGAGATAAATATCTAATAATTAAAAGTGTAAAACTTTCTATTTAAAAGTAAACAAATTGAATTACACGTGCAATAAAGAATTCATATTTGATATAAAAAAAAGTGAAATTCTTACCGTGAGGGTTCTAAAACTTCATGACATATATTGCATAGGCAACATAACTAAGCACGGTGAATGAGAAGGACGATATTAAAAAACAAAAAAGACGGGTAATTGCGACGCAATCATGTAAAACATAATCTATTGATGTATCTGTTCAATTTTTTAGACCACAAATTTAACAATATTTTCCTATATAAATTTTCCTTAACACATTTGTATAAATTAAAATGATATAAGTATGAATATAAAATTACTTGAATATATATATATATATATATATATATATATTTTAAATATTTATATATACATCTATTAACATTTTTGTAACATTAAAAATAATTGAGAAACATATTAAAATAATATAAAAAAGTTATAAATTATAAATTTAATATTCATACAAGACATAAGTTATTGCAATAGTTTTAATGAAATTTAAGCTTCATATTATTCCTCTTCACGAGAAGTGCTAGCAATACATTCTCAAACACACTCCTTTTAACATACTTTATTATTGTCAAAAAATTTTGAATAAAGCTCATCAAATAAGTGAAACTCACAAAAATTTGTAGTTTGTAATAAATTTTAGTTAATGGTAGAGATAGTATATTCAAAAGAGTATTAGAGAATATTGCTAACACGAGAAATGTTAGTAACACTCCCTCAAACACTCTTTCTAGCACTCTACTATAGATTGAAATTTATTAAAAATCACAAATTTTGACAAATATCACTTCTAAATGAGGAGGGAGACTCATTAAATAAAAAATGAGACCTACCAAAATGTGTCTCATAAATTTCAATTAATAATAAAGAAAGTGTTCGAGGAAATGTTGCTAGCATTTCTCAACCTAACATTTCTCTTCACTACATAGAAGTGTCCACGTTCAACATGCAGCATGCACCTCGAAGGCCGAATGCTATTTGCATTGAAGGAATAATCTTCACCCAAGCCGTGATCAAATTGAATTTAGCATCCCAGATATAATTACCACAGTAGATTCCAAATTGTTTACAACGATTGATATCTCTAATTCATTAATGACAAGGGAGAAGTTGGGGGGCGTAGGGAGTCAACAAAATGTTCCATTGTTCGGGAGCAAAATGATGAAATTGTATATGGTGGTTCCTACCAACTTTTATAATTTTATGAGACAAAAGAATGTTTTATGGTCCGTGTATTTGTCTATCGTACAAGGAAGAGCACAAAATTCCACTGTACATGCGCCAGGGTTGCTGCTGATTCTTTGAACACTACATGAAGGCTATAAACTAGGCAATACAAATCCAACTACGGAGATTTTTCATGCAATGAAATTAACAGCCACAAAGTTACACTTTCCTACTTTACGGAAACCAAAAATTTTCTCAAACATCCTAATATCCTATGGAACACAAACTCAATCCAACTTGAGTGGAGACACACAGTGGAAACTCATGAATTAACTGGAATGCAGAAGGACGAGCTGAGAGGCGGTGGCAAAACACAAACCAGATGTGGCCCAGCAGGTTTGCAGCTTATATTTGCCTCATCAACATCTGGCAGCCCAAGTAGGGGAGGGCGAACGTAACCAGCCACCAGTGGCATGCATAATACTGAGATAATTATTCTTGCGCCTATCATGATAAGAACGAAATTCAAATTATCAACAAAGGCATAGCACATTGCAGGTCATTCAATACCGAAAAATATGTTCCTCTCAGTTACCGAAAACAATATTTTTCCAAACTGTCAATGGGTCCAAGTACCTTGTTTTGTGGACAGAGATGCATATCCTCTTTTCCTCCCGGCTATCATCCAATTTCCAGAATTTGCATTTACCTCATATAGCACCTCATCCTGTTAATTAAAAACAGAACTGTGGCATCAAACAGAATACAATAAGAGTTGAAGAGAATCATACAATAATTGCACTATTTATCCGGATTCGGGAATGAAACAACTCCTCAGACACCATATATTTAACCAAGTTTCCTCTACTGTTTCTCCGAAGAAAATACAGAGACGGAGGCATGCAGCATGTCGACATCACTCTAAGAATAATCATGTGTGCTTAGTGGTTTGGGAAAGATTGGAGGAATAAAATTGGTAAGGGAGGAAAAGGAAGAGGTGAAAGTTATATTACAATATTTGGAATATTAAAGAGAATATTATGCAAGGAATCAATGAAAGGAGAATGTTTTCTTATGATGAACCCACTACAATTGATCCAAAAAATATGAGCCAATGGAAGGCTTGTATTTGTACAAATAATTTTTCTTTCTTGCATTGTCTGTTGTTCCCTAACAACGTAAGATCACCTTCTAACATCTTTATTCGCTCAGTTGTTTCACAATAACAAGAAGGAAAAATATAATGCTATCCCCCTAAAATAACCATTTCTCTCATTATTTTTAAAAGAAAAGAAGAGCCTCTAATTTCTGTCCTCTCTCAATTTGTTCCCAAAATATTGGTTAAGCATCCAGCATTTAGGTCCTAAGGGTGGTACAAAAAATATCAAATGCACATAAATGAGTTGTATTTGTATCTTCACTTAGCTGTGAAACAAAAATAAACAAACGCATAAATAAGTGCAAGTTGGCAATTTGAAATCCACAATAGCAAATACACCAGAGATCTAGGATACCATAAAAATGCTGAACCAGTAGCAAAAATTGTTCACTGTTTATTTAGACTTACATTGTGGTTAGAAACTCCTTCCTCATCCAAATCCTTTAATCTTTCCACTCTCCATTGCATCTTAACTAGCTGTCCAACTCTTAGGCCATCTGAAGAGAGAGGAAGAAAACCAACAGCTAGGCATGGATCAAGCACAGGCCTTTGCAAAGTAATTGCACTCCTGAAAATTAACTCCTGTCTGGCACCATCAACTCCAGTAGATTCATTCATGTCAGGAGGGTGGGCTCCGATTGTTCTATCACCAGAAATTCCGTATTTGATATTTAATATGCTTTCTGGTTGCTTCCTGGCTTCTGCATTTTTGTTTTGAAAAATCAAATCAACTGATTAATTGCAGACATCAGGCTATTATAATTTCCGCAAGCAAATACTTCTATTGGGATAAAAACGTGTACCACAGGTAAATCAGGATATCATTCAGCTTGTTAATTTGCAACATGTCCAGACCTCAGAAAAATAAAGAATGCCATAATGCTTTAATATATTCATAGTATAACATTCTATTGATATGCCCCTCATGCTTAATGAGTAAAAACTCTAGAGAAAAACATAATGAATAAAATAAAAATGTGATTGTTGGAGATTTCACATCGACTAGTGATATGTCCAAAATAGTGTATATAAAGGGGGAAACCCTCACGAGCTAGCTTTTAGGGTTGAGTTAGACCCAAATCCAAATTTTAAAATAGTATTAAAGCCTATCCTAGCAATTATTGTTGGACATATTGAGCCACTAGCTATCGGGCTGTTATTGGACCACTTGCAAATGTCCAATCCTACAAACTTCATGCTATCCAGTTCTCGGCGTGAGGGAGTGTGTTGAAGATCTCATATCAACTAGTAAAATGGCCAAAATGATGTATATAAGTTGGGGGGGGGGGGAGAAGAACCCTCACCTCATGAGCTAACTTTTGTTGGGTCGAGTTGGGCTCAAACCAAAATTCTAAGAGTAAACCATTAAGGTGGTAATATTATCAAAATCACTAATCAATTGTGCCTGTGCAACTAATAAAAACTGGAAACAACACCATTAGTGTTTGACATAGACTACAGGTTAAAGATATAAGAACAAAACGAACGTTTTTCTTGCCTGTTTAGAAAGATCAATATTGAATCAGTAAATTCAAAAGAAAAAAACATATTAGTAGAGTTATCGACTGCTGCAATTGGCCACAAATTATTAAACTTAAAATAGAATAAGCCAACCAATCAGAAACCTCCGAAAATGGATAGAATTACAGTTCCCAAATTCTGCATTGATTATATAGTAATCCTATACTTAGGGAATTTATCAAATTATTTGGCGTAAACATATTATAAGCAACAATAATATCATTTCACTGATCTCTGGCAAAATGAAATTACCTTCTGCATTTGTCTTGTCTAGGCAGATACTAAACAAAATCCCTGCTTTGGAAGTGGGAGATATGATTAGTGGGAAGAAACTTGAATTAGGTCTACCCTCAGTTTCTCCAGTATGAACAAATCCACTTTGAAGATCAAGCCAAGCATCATATATGGTCAGTGTAGCCTTTACTTCAGAGTGAAGTATTACCTAGAAGTCACGTGAACCATTGTGTACTTTATCAACAAAAAAGAACAACATGAAGTCATAGAATTTTAGTGGTTAAATATGTCCAGGAGAAAAATATTGGTTAAATTTGGGAAGGCATATGAATGGTTTTATATTTAACACATCCCCTCATGCAAAAAACCTTTGGACTTCAAACATGAACAATGCACAAGTCTACACTACCTTGTGTTGGAAATTTTATTTAGAAGAATGCAGGATAGTTATAGAGGTTTTGATACCATGTCAAACCAATCATCGCAAAAGTTAACTTGTTTGGAGAAGCACCTGAATGGTATTGAAAGGGAGAAAATATATTGATTGAATTCGTGTGTTTGAATTACACCACAGAGCCAGGTTTATATAGACTTATTATAATAAATGCATATAATTAAAGGAGATTTTGTTCCTCTAAATCAGATATGAGTTTCCTATAAACTAAATATGAGTTGCCTATAAATCGCTATATAATAAATATAGAATATATGATTTTGATTTCAACACTCCCCCTCAAGCTAAAACCTACTAAGCTTTTAGCTTGTTACACGAAAACAATACATTCTCCCTTAAATAAAACATATAAAAACATAAAAACTAATATCCATGAAAACAATGGTTGGACCGAAAAACAGTTGCTGGAAAAAAACGGTTCTTGATTAGATCAAACCCTAGGGTCGGCAACTACTTCACAGACAGAGATGAGGCTAGTGCATTTGGGACAAAGGGCCAATGCTAGTGCATTTGGGAAAAAGACGGGACCAGTACATCTGGGACAAAGACAGGGCTAGTGCATCTGGGAAAAAGACGGGGCCAGTGCATCTAGGACAAAGATGAGGCCAGTGCATCTGGGACAAAGACAGGGCTTGTGTATCTGGGACAAAGACGGGGCCAATGCACCTCGCAAAACATATCCCAAGAGAGCCAAACAACCATGTTGAGGTGGTGAACGGAGGCATTATGAATGAACAAAAAAAAGTCAGCGGTGGTTGACGAGAAAGTCAACAAAAGAGTCATTGTCACTTACTAGAAAGTCAGGCGGTAGGCAACAAGCCGCCGATGGGCGGCGGGCAGCGGGTCTCTTAGGCTCTAGATACCATGTTGAAAGGGAGAAAATGAGAAAATATATTGAATGAATTCGTGTGTTTGAATTACACCACAGAGCTAGGTTTATATAGGCTTATTCCAATAAATACATATAATTAAAGGAGATTTTGTTCCTCTAAATCAAATATGGGTTTCCTATAAATTAAATATGAGTTGCCTATAAACCACTATATAATAAATACAGAATATATGATTTTGATTTTCAACAGTTTTATATGTAACAAATGTCAACAATAGCCTAATTAATTTTTTAAAGCATCTTACAATGAGCAGCAATTGTAACCTTATTAAAACACTGACCTTACAGTACTATGATACTTGTCATGAATCAACCATTCCAAAAGCTTAAGTTGTTAGGTAAATGTCATGCAAGAGCCCTTTGGGCTTGAAGTATGGATAATGCACAGGCCCCCTACCTTGTGCTTAAATTCAACTTCTTATTAGAAGAATGGGAACAACAATGATTGAATTCTAGACCACTTGGTCATAGAAGCTCTGATATCATGTCATTAACCAACTGTCTTAAAAGCTTAAGCTGTGAGGGGAAGGCACATGTATGGTTTTATATCCACATTTAAAATATTAAGATGTAAACAAAACTCAGTGCTAAAAGTGCATATCTTTTTTTGTGATGGTTAAGTATATGAAAACTCCTTTATGATTTACAAATTCAATCAATCTTTCAATCTCTTCAGGTAGCAATCAGAGTCACTTCAAATGAAAAAAAGACAATGGATGTATTATTTCCCATTTTGGCTCAGAAAGCAATGGAAGGGATTATATTTGATGCCTTGATTCCCTTATTTTTTTAATTCATGACAGCTGTCAGCCTATTGTCCATAATCAAGTGTCATTAAATAATTATGAAAATAAAGACCCATACCTGCAGAAGCAGGGTACCATCATTGCATTTATCAGTAACACGTGTCCTCACATAGAAAGGATATGTAAAATGCACTGCTAGGGTCCTGGGTATCAAGGTAAGAGATTATTATGTAACTAGTGGCAGAATATGCAAAAGCCAGATGCATGGAATGCATAATTCAACAGCTGTATGATATATTATGATGATTAAAACATAAGAATGATGGAAAATGGAAAAACCTTTCAAATATCTGATTGTGGAATGCTCCAAATTCAAGTTTCAGAGCTATTGTTCTCATTCCATCTACAATACTCTCTCTCCTTGTAGTGGCTGGAAAGAGAAACCAAAATAAGTACATATGGTTAAATTTAAAAAGTACACGTATGCAGCCATCAAAACATGTGTGAACATGTTAACCTGAAGATGATCCTCTGCTGAGTGTGTCACTGATGGCACGAACCAGAACCCAAAGAATAGAAGGAATGTCACTTGCCCAATTTGGAAATTCTATTTTACCATCATGTAGAGTTAAACGTGCAAATTTTTATCAGAATTTAGAGTTTTTATTTGAGCACCATCATTCTGCACCTGCTCATCATCATTCTGTGATACACCAGCATAGCTTTCCATCTCAATTACGTGTGACTCTTTAATCTCCAACCCTGGACCAGTATCAATATGCAAGACAGCAGCTTTGAGGGAGTAATTTACTGGTCGAACTAAAATGCCAACCCATTGGTTTTCATTTATCAACAAAGCAGATGAAACAGCAGCATCAAGATCAACAAGAGCCCTAGGTTTGAAAACCTAAGAGAAGATAAATGGCATTAGATAATTAACTCTAAATTCTTTCTTTTGTCACTGAAAAGATAAACAGCACGACTGAAAACAAATGGCAGATTATTATTACCAGAAACCTATATAAAATCAATTTAAGTTCAAGGTATGTAATGATCAAAAGGAAAACATCAAAGGAAGGAAGGAAAAATATATGAATAAAAAATCCCTATCTTCTATTGAACTGTCACATTCCATTTCTTTTTTCATCTTGTTAAAAGTTTACCTTCAGAATGGGTTTAGCTGGCTTTTCATAACTCATAAAATCATCACTATCTGCAGGACCAACTTTTGAAAAACTATGAGATCTAAACCTCAACTGCCCAATCTGCCCAGTAAGAACTCCAAGAACATAAGATCCTGGTTTCTGAGGTGGTAGATCCAAGGTAATAGTATTCCGACCAGGGTGTAACACAATAGCTGTAGAACTCTTCAATGCCTAAAACAATATAAATAAATGAGTTATTCAGAGAGGAAATAATTAAAAACTATAAACTTCTCATACTGTAGTTGAAATGAGAAAAATAATGCATAACAACAAATACCTTTACACCTTCATCAGTATTATATGTTGCATTTAATGTAAGACTGATTGAATCAAGAGTTATATCGTCTGGAAAACCACTCCATACAGTTACAGAAAGGATACCAGGATCCCTATCACATAACTCCAATGGAGGCCCAGGATTTCCAGAAAATGTAATTAATGATGATACATCAAGAGGTACAGGGTCCTTCATTTCACTATGAGCAAGACGAACAACTTCTGACTGAAAGGCTTGACGCTCCTTGGTCAAAAATAATCCTTCATCAAGAGAAAGTAACCTCACACAAGATAATAAGTAGCCAGCTTGATCATTAAGTATCTTTTGACACTCGGCTAAATTGGGAAGGACCTCAGCCAACAAATCCTGCCATCCTTCTCCAGCATACAGGGCACAAACCTTCTCATATGACTTTGCAGCTTGATCAAAATGTCCATGCTTAAAAGCAACAGCTGCTATCTCACCATCAAGGACAACACCATGTCTTTTCCACCAGGAACGATGGTAATTGTCAGCAGCACCTTTAGTTAGCTCTAAATATTTTTGCTGCCCACAACATGAGACAGACAATTAAGGAAATTAATCAAGTCAAATAGCACTAAAATATTAACAAACATATTTACAAGTACTCAAGATGTATTCATTAGGGGAAAAATGTAAAAATCACAATCAGAGACGAGCATATAAATTGTTAGAAATAAAATCTGTAACAGCTTATAATTAGGATAATTATCTGTTAATATC
Source organism: Spatholobus suberectus (assembly GCA_004329165.1). NCBI lineage: Eukaryota > Viridiplantae > Streptophyta > Magnoliopsida > Fabales > Fabaceae > Spatholobus > Spatholobus suberectus. The sequence continues at coordinate 19,525,055 of CM014736.1, forward strand.
TGTAACAGCCAGTATATAATTAGGGATACATTACAATTTGCATTTAATTATATTTATTACTCTGTAAATATAAATACATTGTGTGTGCTCTGCATTAGACACACATTTCCATAAACCTTCTCTTTACATAAATAATGAGAAACTCTAAATGAGGGATCCTATAAAATCATTCCAATGAGCTTTTGCTATCCATCAACCCAAGATGATACCTCAAACTCCTCAGATGATGATAACGATTTCCACAGTTCTGGATTATAAATTGTTTGCTTCAAAGCATGCTCAGCAGCAATAAAAATCTCAGCAAGCCTCATCGGTCGGTCAATTGAGCTATCGAAGTTTCCTGGTGAAGAATTTGTACGTGACATGGAACTTGCAAGTGCTTTGTGTGGTGACATTCTTGTGGATGCATCAAAACCTGATCTGTCAGCATACAAATCAGATAGATAAAACCCAAATTGTAACAGAAAATATAGGATTTCTGAACAGTTCATTGAAAAGGAATCCATCTGTAACAATATATAGCGTTTCATTACCCTTCCATTGGACCCTGGCGACTGTCAAACATTTCAGACACATTTCCAGCTGAAAGTGAAGCCCTCCGCCTGTTGGCCTCTCGTAGAAGAACGGTAGGTTCAAGAGGCAGGGGTTTCCTCTGGATACCAAAATGCTTGGTTCTAGAAGGTGTTTGGAGAATCAGCTGCAGAGATATAATATATCACCTTATTTAAGGTAAAAATATGATGGATAAAATCTCGGGAAACAAATAATAATATTAAAACATACAACATGTGCTCAACCCATTTCATATGTAAATTTTTTCTCTTACTAGTTAATGAAATTCTAATTCTATTAAGGAAAGTGTTGGGATGCTCCTATATGGGTAACCATAAAAGGGGGATTATAGACTATAACAAACTTGCATATGTGGCAACAAGTGTGGGAAGTATCGTGAGTCTCTGTGAGATATAAGGGAAGAGAGGGTAGGTAATCATTTGGGCAGTTGCGAGTGGCTATTGCTATTGCCACAGGCAGAGAAGTTTTCCTTCTCTGATTTGTTTTCTTTCCTTTTCAGTTTCTTATTTTCTGCATATTACCTTTGTAATCAGAGCACTGTCCTCTAAATATTTTCTCTATTAAGCCACCGTAAATTCAGTTTCTATCAGAAACATAAGCAATTTTTTTTCTACTTCTAATTAAGAAAAAATATTTTAATTTTTAACAAGGAAATAAAAGAAATGACAAGACGCCTCTAACCAAGAATTAAGTGAAAGAGATTTTGTGAAAAAAGTGGAATTGAAACAGTTACATGAAAACATAGCCATATGTTGTTCTTTGGTGCCTTTGGCTGGTGCAAAATATGTTGGCTTCTAGGGGAAAATCTTTCAATTCCAATAACCTGTGAGTTGTGATATATTCCCCAAGCTCACGATCTTAAACAGATCCGTTAGTGAAAATTACTTTGTTCACTGATGGAGGCCAGACAGACCAGTTTAGAAAATATAAAATGACTGTTATAAATTACATTATGTACTTCACATCATCTTTGATATGAAGATTCTACAAAATTTCATGTTGGCTATTGGCTACCTCACACAAGCCTCCTCTTTTTTATAGGCTAGGAACCAGGCTTGGGATAACTGCCTTCCATTTTAACAGGTGTGAAAAAACATTATAGTGTGATAGACCATGACCCCCTATTAAGGTTTGTGTGAGGAGGAATAGAGGCGCAATAGAGGATCATTCCCTTAGAATAGATCATAACCATGTAACAGACTGATAGCAGACCTGTGAGTAAGCCAATTGCCAGGTATGGGACTCGAGTCCCACATTGGAAGTATGGGATTCTAGTGTGGGGTTTATAAGGCCATGGGCTCTCCAACTACATTAGCTAGCTTTTGTGGTGTGGTTCTCCCAAGGTTCTTATCACAGACTAACTAACAGTGGTTAGTTAGTTATAGAATAGGGTGAAAAAGAATATTAAGACTGAAAAGAAGAAGAAAGAGGCATTGAAAATTGTATGAGGGAATTGTCGCAGAGAGTACTGGTCTCTCAAATACCAGTGACAGTGTAGATTGTGTTCATTTCTGTTTTCCTCTACTCTGCCACCACCCTGGTGCTGGGTCAGGGGAGAAGAATTCCTATTAAAGATCCATTTTCATACTCCATCTAACCCACTTGCTATCATAGTGACATAATAAGGAATGAGCAATTTTTTTTGTTAAAAATTAAAATGTGTGTTGGGTCACAAAATCTTCTGTGACGTCATACTCATAATTATGATTACAAGTTACCTTTTCTTTCTCAAGCACCTCTGTTGATGCGTCAGCAGGAACTGAAGGCCAGACAGCTGGCTTAGGCCAAGGTAGCAAGCTGAGGGAAGCACTGCTCAAAAGGAAAGAAACAGCTATTAAACAGGGAGAATGATACCAACTGTGATGTAACTAATCTTGTATTACATAGTTAATTAATGGAATACAAAATGATCAGATTAAGAAATGCAAAAAATTATTGGCCTTCTAATTGCAAAAAATGTACCTGTTGACAGGACTTTTTTCTATATCAGTTCCATACCCAATTAAATATGCAAGCCTCATGAACTGCCAAGATATATAAAATTCAGAAAGCAATCCCAGTTAACAATGGTATGGCACACAATATCAATGTAGTCAGTAATCAACATGGCAGAGAAAAATGGGGAGGAAAAAAGGAGGAAAAAGATGCCTGTGATTCAACTTCATTTCCAAATGCTGCATTTTGGTCATTGGAGTTGTCTCATTTAAAGAGTGCATCAAACCAAAATAGATATCCAGTCTATTTACCAACTTTATGAGAATCCTACCTTAACTCTAGCTAGAGAGTATAGGTCACCCAGAAGACGAAAGAACTCTTTCTCTATGTCAGGCGCTGCATGTCCATCATTATAATTAGAAGTGGTTGCTTCGATTAAAGCCAAACAAGCAGTTGTTACCCAGACTTCACGCATACAAAAAGGCAGAATACGCTGAGAAGAAACATCAAATTGAAGTCAAAATGGGACAAATAAAAAAAAATTATGCAACTCAAACTCGAATAGCATAGTAATATACACGTGAAGAGAGCAAATGAATAATAGAAAATAAAATACCTCATGCAATGCCAAGGATTTCGAGAAGCTTATTATGAATGAATAGCCTCGTGATGCAGCCTCAATGGGACGATTTAGCTTGAATAAGAGCTGCAAAATGACAGTAAAGTACTAAGCCACGGAAAGTTAAATTAGGTATTCAGTTAAAAGGATGGCTCCTTGCAATAATAGTGCTTGAACCCAAAATGTCAATGAGAACACTACCAGATAGTTGTCAAAGAGGCTTAAGTCATTACAATTTTCAAAGTAAAAACATCTCCAAATCAGTGACTAACACCACATAAATAAAAATTTAGGGACTAAAATTGGCATAGAATTTTAATCATTAAATGTTTTTGTTGCAAGAAAGAACTCTTATAATATATGAAAGTGAATTTTTTTTCTTTTATTTCTCACCTAGTATCTCTCATACAGCCAACATGAAAATACAATGAGAATTTTGAAGCCTTTGATATGTTCCTCTAAAATTAAAAGAAATACACATTTTGGTATGTATGAGGTATTTTGGTTCTCCAGCAGATGCTCTGATATTTAATTAATAAAGTCTGTATTGTTAAAAAAAGCACAATTAGGAACAGAAAAGAAGACTTGTTATCCAGAATTTATACAACTTAAAATTCTATGAATGGAGAAAATATTTGAGAGAATACTTGACTGAAATTTTCTTGAGTGAAAAGCACACTCAACATGGGGATATATATATATTCAGAATAGTTACACAGTAAAAATAAATACAAGACGCAATTTACTAGAAAGAATAATTGGGCTAATAATTCTAACTCTATTCCCCAGGTTACAATAATTCTAGGGAACTTGGAATGTGGAGCATGTTTATTATTATGTAATTTACAACAATACATATGTAATTACAATATTACTATTTGTTCAATAAACAAAGATTTGTTCAATTACTATATAACAGAATTAACTTCATGATGCGTTTAAAGAAAAGAGAAGAGAAAAACTTTAAGCAGGATTTACTAGTATATTCTTTGGATTATGACACAGGAAATATTTATACCACATTTGAAACAATTAATAACTAAAACACACAGGCAGATGCACATAAAATCAGAGCTTTCTATAAAAGATAGTTGCAGGCTGCCCTGTCTTGACATTTTATTAAAGCAATTGAACAATCAAACGGTTACAGTGATTATGCAAAAGCTATCAATGTGAATATATTGGCACCCAAGAGAGACAATGAGGGAATCTTACAATAATGAAAAAAACAGATGGCTTTTCAAAGAGTGTTATTTTATAGACTATAAAAAATGTATGTGTTTTCAAGCATATTACTTTATATTTATTTTAATTGAATGCAAGAGGTAAAATTCAGTCTGATCTGTAAAATGCATCTTAAATCATATCATAAATAATACAAGTAAAGAAGCAGCCAAGCTTATAAACATCAAAGAAGACACAAAAGACAAAATAAATCTAAATTTGCATTTCAACTAAGCTGCCAATATATATATAACATATTTTGTGTTATACAAGTGCTCCAGGTAGGGCAAACCTTTGATTGACAGGCAAATAGATACTGTCTGAATTCAAACTCCCTAAATGAGTCCTCTTGGACGATCTGTGTCAATGGTTTATTTCCTGGATTAAGCAATGCTGCCTGATCATCACCATGATCTGCCCCTCCAAAGTCTCTCTGCTTTCCAGTCATGTTAACTGCATTAATTCCAGTTATATTTGAATCAATTTTCATTGTTCACAGAAGATTTTCTGTCTGACACAAGATTAAATGTTCCATAAAGATGTTTAAAGCACTATTGGTCAATCTAATTCTAAACATCAATTTTACTTGACTCCAACAGCAACAGAGAAGGAAACTAAGCATCATGCACCTGTTTCAAGATAGCAGAGTTCTAGTTCGTCGTATTCCCGTAAGGCATCTTCGTGAAGGTGAGCCATTTCAAACATAAAAGCCAAGCTTTCCTGAGCACAGAATATAAATTTTGTAAAAGAGTCCAAAAGCAGAAATGAAAAATTTATAAAAAGAACAACAAAGGTTGGACTTTCAGAACCATCTATTCCACTTTTAAGTTTATAATTCAACAAAATAGGATCAACCTTCAGAATGAAAAAATTGCAGAAGTTCCAGATTGGCATGAGGCGCTGTTCACTGAGTTTTCGTATCTCATCCTCATAAAATTGTACACGCCTATCCAGGGTATTTCTGATGCATTCCATTATCTTTGATTCTAGATCCTCCCAAAAGTTTGCTTCAGGGAAATGCATATCATATTTGCAGCATCTAGATGAGGAAGAAGCAGTGTTAAAAGCATCAAAAGGGAAGGAAATTAAGTTCTGTCATTAATGCAATTAAACTAAACATTAAACAACCTAAACTTGAATAACCAATCTTTTATTTCTCTCACAAATGGTTATTATTTCTGTTTGGTAACTATCACTGTATTTTTTCCTAACTCTACCATCAAAATTCTCGATCACTTACACGTGTAATGTAAATAGTTGATTCCATAATATTTATTTATGGAAGAAAAAAGACATAGTATTGGACAACTAATCCTATTGAAAGCAACTATAAGATTGACCCTTGGAGCCAAATTTCTGAGCACCATTTTTGCTTTTTATATTGTCATATCAAGTTCATAATAAGGAAAACAGTATGCAATTAAATAGTTGTCAAGATTCCTATATGTAGACCATATGCTGTAATATCTGTGAAAAAGTTGACAAAACATTGACCCAAAAAAAGGATTAGCAAACTGTTAACCAACAAGTCATTCAAACTTTTGCTGGGGAAGGGGAGAGTACATTTGTGACAAGTCCAATTTTTCAAGTTTACCTTTCTCGTTTTTTGGAGTTAAACTCAACTTCAAGTTTAGCATATACTTTCTTTGCCATTTTGTTTGCCTGATCATTAGCTGGATGAGCTTTAGATACAAATACAACAAACCACTCCCTTTCGTCATTTTGGACAATTAATTTCAAGCGTGGTTTAAGGATGGTTTTGAACTCATCCAGATCCTGGGAAAAAAATAAGAGTTAAACTACACAATAGATCCCACAGTTGAATCAAAAAGTGAACGGATTACACACCAAAAATAATTAAATGAAACAATTTTAAAACCCAATAATTGATAGTTCAGATCAACCCCCCACCCCCTCCCACGTGCTCTAAAGCTCACAATGGAATTATGGCCTGAAACATGGCAACAGGATTATTGATTAACTCCGTGAAATAAAGCTCCTTATAATGTATTTTGGCATCAAATTACCAATAATTATTGTTCCAGCATTTGAAAAACTCCCAAAAACAGGGGGAAAAAAGATCAATATTGCTTTTCACAAGAAGCAATAGCATTTAAAATGGCGAGTGAGAAAAGCATGCAGAAGCAAACCTAATCAAATCCAATGAATTAAAATGGATTCAGGATAGCAACTATCATGGCTCTGAAGACTGAAAATTTTAAATTAAAAAAAAAAAGGTTGTCATGGAACTAGTAATCATAAAGGCTAAAGCTGTCAGGTGCAAATCCAAAAATGAGGTTTTTCCCTAATAAGCCACTTCAGATTAAAGCTCATTGGAATTGAAGCTTGGACAAAGTATACACACTAACACACACCATTACCTTGTGCTAAAACAATATAATTATATGAATGGATCAGCTAGGATCAAATTTCAGCTGCCCTAATTAAAAATGCTGCATACCATGTAAGAAACCAGTCATCCTAAAAGCTGAAAAGTTAAGTGCAGGGCCCAAGAATGTGTCTAAAACAGACACACTAACATTTGGTGACAGATATTTTTTTCCCAACAGGAAAGGGATAAGACACTACAAATTCTTCCTATCAAAAGTAAAAAATAAAAGTACCACTATGTAATCGATTCTATCAAATGTACTGCAAATAAAATCCTTTCTTTCCACTTGCTAACAATTGAATCAATATGCTTTGCATGTTATTTACCTGTTATGTTTTTGTTCTCCCATTCAGTTGCACAAAATGTAGCATCACTAAGGACGTGTTTGAGTAAATAGCTTATTTAAGCACTAAAACAATAAGAGCATGTCATATGAGAGCTTACTCATGAGCATTCTTATGAAGCTTATTGAAATGAGCTAAAAAAACCTTATAGAAAGGCCATAAGCCATTTTCATAGGATCAAATAAGCTCTGTAAAAGCTCTTCCAAACACTCTCTAAGTTATATATCAAAACAACAATACGAAGTAAATGAATCACAATGTAACAGAAAGCTACAAACTGTGGTAAAAATCATAGTGGATCTCCCTCACCTAACCTGAGATGGTTATAAAACATTACAACTTCCCGGTAGATTCTAACAAACTATAATCAACAGGAATACACATTACCTCACAAGTGACAAGTACAACAGTTGCATATGGCTCTCGGAACCAAAATAAAAATTGCTCCTGAGGGAACCGGCTACGGAGTCTTGAATCTGTAGTTAATATGAACTCAGCTGGCAATGTCTCAACAAAGACAGGGTTCCGCGTCTTGTTATTCAAAGTCGCCCTTTTGAACGGCAAACGCGCCTCAAAAGCAGGCTTGACAGTTGGCCACAAGTCGCTCACGTCCTCCACTGAGAATCATTAAATGAAGCATCAATATAAGGTCACACACACACACACACACACACATCTAGTTCAATGATAGCCTACATCTATTGTTGATTACTGTTTCTGCTTCTATTGCGACGAGTCACAACAGTGAGAACACATTAAGATTATTTTTGCAGTTGCCAATGGACCTCTCTTATCTTTGCCTTAAAATGATCACCACAATAAATTGAAATTGAATTGTTACTAAGCTTAATTGTTAGGATTTCATTCCATTAAGACGATTTATATCAACAATTATTGATAATACTAATATCACAGAGCCAGAACAATAAATTGCAGTGAAACACAACTTAAAACCCTACACTGCGATTTAAAATTTATAGTTCAAAATAAACGGAACGAAACGGAGCATTTCTGTGTGATTGCGAATTTGGACAATGCTTGGAAGGCACGAACGAATGTTGAGGGAACGAAGGAGATTGGATCTTCGGTTACAGAGCGATGAGATGAAAATAGTAATGAAATTACCTGAAATGACGAGTCGATCGGAGGTGTTCTTAATTGCCTGGAACTGAGCCAGGAAGTTGGCCATGCTGGATCCGAAGAATCAGCAAAGATCCATAGAAATCACAGAGAAAAAGAGAGAGAGAGAGAGAAGAAAAGGAAGTACGGTGCAGTGAGTGAGAGTGTTGAGTTCGATGAGCGAGTTCGAGTATGGAGTTCAGAGAGAGAGGTCACGGCCCGCAGATCTAGTGCTTCGCGGTGTACACGATCACCGTTCGCACATTTCATCAGACCGTTGCCTCAGCCGTCATGTCAGTCTTTTTATATATTTACTTTGTTCCTAAGGCTGCAATTTGGTTCCCAAAATGATTAGGTTTTTTTTTTTTACCTTTTTTTTTAAGGAATAATCAGGGTTAAAACTGTGCAATTTTTTAATAATATTTTTTAAATATTAAATTTAGCCATTGTGTGATATTAATTTTTTTTTTTATATAATGATCATACTGAGGTTAGAACTTATGACTTCATACATATTATCGCAATACCCTACTATTAGGCCAACCTTAGTAGGATTGTATGATATCATGTTAATAATTATGTATACTAAACTTTAATGTTGTGTTTGGATGAGGAATTTTAAAATTTTAAAGAATTTGAAATGCTTGAAATTTGAATTATTTTAATTTAAATTTCTTTCATTTATTAAATATTCTATTTGGATAAATCAATTCAAATTTTTAAATTTCAAATTTTAAGTTTGGATATGACATTTTAATTTCCACCATATACAAAATTTAATTTTTAAAATATATATTTAAAAATTAAAATTTTAATATTAATTTTTTTGAAAATAAGCATTAGTCAATTTTTAAATATTTAATAATTCACAAATAATTTTACTATTAAATGATATTTAATAATTCAAAAATATAAATATTAATACTTTTCATGTCAATATTGATAAAGAGGAAAAAAAAAGAAAGAGAAAAGAAGAGATAGATGGAAGAGAGAGGAGAGGGAGATGAGACAGAGAGGAGAGAGAAGGGGGAGAGGAGAGAAGAAAGGGAGTGAAGAGAGGGAAGATATAAAAGAGAGAGGCCATAGAGAAATAGAGAACAAAAAGAGAAGAGAGGGAGAGAGAGGAGAGAGAAGAGAGGGGGGAGAGAGAGGAGAAAGAAAATAGACATAGAAGTAAGAAAAAGTAAGTATGAAAAATTTCAAATTCTTATTTTTTTGGTGGAATTTGAAATTCTACAATTTTAAGTAATCAAAATACCTTTATAAATTACTAGAATTTCAATTTCTTACTAAATTCCCTATCTAAACAACATATTTCACCACAAAGTATTTTAAATTATCTATAAAAATGAATTACCCTCTTAAAATTCCTCATCCAAATACAAGGTAAATGATTTAAACATTCATAGGGGTGGGCAAATGGGTTGTTTGAATTTAGGAGATATTTAGATTCAAATCAATCATATTAATTGGTTTAAATTGTATGTTTTTTAAAATTACAAATTAACCCGAACTAATCTAGTCATATTAGTTCGAGTTGGGTCATCAAGACAAATAATAAAAAAATTAAAAAATATATAAAAACATGAAAGATAGAAAATCGTAATAAAATGAAAGAAATTGATAAATAATCTCAAAAGTTAGAATTATAGAATTATACAACTTAAAAATTATAAAACTATAGAATTACACAACATAAAAATTATAAAATCATAGAACTATATAACATAAAAAATTTAAAATTTTCTAAAATGGTTGATAAATGGTGTTTTTACACACTTTTTAGGCATGTATTTATGCTTTGGAAACTCTTTTACCCTTTCTTAAGACTTTAATTGATCCTTGTTTTAGCTAAATATAAATAGAGTAGGTCAGTGGGTGGATGCCTTGAATTTTGAAAACTTGACTGTTGATATTAGCTTATTTTTGTAGGATTTGAAGGACTACAATTGGAGCTGTCAAAAGAGTGTACATCAAGAAGGAGTCACTAAGCGTGCATAATCTTTGCTCAGCGAATTTATAAGTTCCAGAGGGGAAGAGAATCTGTAAGTGACAAATTCATTCAGCGAGAGTATATCTTGCTGAGCAAAATAACCGCCCTGGAGTCACAAAATCTTAGCATTCACTGAGCGAGAATGATGTTCGCTCAGCAAATTGGGCTAGCTCATTTAATGACTTGCGAAGTGGCATTAGGGTAGTGGTGGTTTCATTTTGAAGAAAAAGGAGGATTCTCGGAGAGCAAAGAAAGTTGTCGTCTCCCACCACTTAGAAGCCTTGGATTCAGCTAGAAAGCACTCTATGGAGTTTTGATCTACTTTCCTTATCTTTTTCTGGCTACTCCTTAACACCATGAGTAGCTAGATTTACCCTAATTGGGGTTTGATGTACAGAACCTACTTTCATGTCTATTTCTTAAGTCATTTATTGAAAGTCTATGTTTCATTCATTGTGTTTTGCTTCTACTCTTAAAGCTTATTATGGCTTGATCTCCCATAATATGATTTTTAGTGTTTGGATTTGTTGGAAAATAACTTTATTTCACAGATATGGAGCAAACACCTAATGAATTGTGTATATAGGAATAGAACACAGGTTGTTAGCTATGTCGTTACCTTTGTTCTTAAAACAAGCTAGTTAGCTAAGTTAATCAAGGGATTGGTAAGTTTAACTAATTGATTTAGATCTAGTCTTTTAAGGGATTAAGGATTAGATATTTGAATGTGTTTAGTAATGATTGAATCATTGACTCAGTAATTGACTTTTGTATGCATGAAAGGATGGTTTAGTAAAGTCAAACCCCAACATTTTTAATTGCTATTATCAATTTATATTTCTGCATTCCACGTGTTCGATAAAAATTCTCTAAGCAACAGAGCCTTTAATTTTCTCTTGAATATCTTTCTTAGTACAACAAATATAGTAAACACCTAGTATTGATCAAGTCCTCTAGGAAACAATACTCATATTCATCACCTGTCTACTTATATGATTGATACGCTTACCAATAGGTTAACAATGGTATAGCTTTAGATTTGACGTACCCAAATTCAATACTTGAACCAATGTCATCTAGTTTGTAATTTTAAAATTTGAATCAAACCAATGATCCAAACCGACCCAGATTTTCCTTTTGGATTGGTTCGGGTTAATCAAGTAATTGAGTTAACCCAAACTTGTGTCCACCCCTAATAAATATATAATTTAATAGTAAAAAAATTAATTATATTTTTTGTACAAAAAATAAACTATATGTAAAAAAGGCTTTATTTGAGAAATATAATTTATTTCAATAATAAGATTCAACCAAGCCTAAGAGATACTTTTAGTATACAAAATTTGTTTATATTTTAATTAATGTTCTCACCTCAAGTTCGTTGTATTGTTAAGCTCATCGCATTAGAGGTATTGTCCACTTTGACTCACATGGGCCTTGGTGGGTTAAGGGATGAGAGTAGTTTATAAACTATTATTGGCCTCGATTCCTAAAGGATGTGGGACTATTTTGGCATACCAGAACAATAGCCCTCCGGTCAAGGCTAAGGAGCTAGAGGACCTTGCAATCTACGTGTTGGTGACCTAGACTACATTGTTAGGGTTACCAAAGTATTATCTACTTTAGCTCACATGGGCCTCATGGTTTTCCTTAAAAGGCGCCTCGGTGGTTTAAGGGAGAAAGATGTTTATAAACTACCCCTAACCTCAATTCCTAAGTGATGTAGGACTATTTTAGTGTATCGAAAAAATAGTCCATTAGTAAAGGATAAAAGGGCTAAAAGGTATGTCAGTCCACCTCTCAATGTGTAGCCTAGGCCTTACTTCTAGCACCAATGTTCTGACCTTAAGTTTGCTGCATTGTTAAAGTCATCACATCTAAAGTATTGTCTGCTTTGGTATTCGTGTAGGCCTCATGGTTTTGTCCTTAAAAGGCGCCTCGTTGGGTTAAGGGAAGAGAGTGTTTATAAAGTACCCTTGACTTCAATTCCTAAGTAATATAAGACATTTTGGTGTACCAAAACATATCTAGTATAGCCATAGGCTTTGCATATGCGATTAACAATGAATAAATCAAGTATTAGGTAACTAGAGGTTTCTTTGTTATTACATATAATTAATACCATTACTTAGTTAACTTACTTTTGGGACCACCAAGGCTATCAAAAAACATCATAATTGGCTCGTGCAGATCTTTCATCTATCTTATTCTTCTTTTTCCTTTCCAAGAAGCAAAGTTGCTAGAAGTGACAATCAAACCCATAAAGCTACATATTACTACAATAAGAAAACCAATGATGAAAACATACATTATAAGTAGGTAAAAATATAAGATTCAAAAGCATAAAAATGCTCAAATATCTTAACTATACCAAACTTAAAGTAACTAACCACCATTGATGAAAAAGATAGAAAACTAAAAAGGATTTTATTAAGGGAGAAAAGTCAAATTCTAAAGATTCTGGACCAAGTGAAAGTGGATCTTCTTGAGCCTTGCTAAGAAGATTAAATAAGCCTGCCTCAAATATGCCATAATCATGACCAAAAATTTATAGCTAAAAACAATATATATTCTAGACCAGGAGAAATAAATGATTCATGCTTAGATTAAAGGAATATCCAATTGAACAAAGGCTGGACCAGGTGAAAAGTAAGGCTTCTTTAGCCTTGCTAAGAAGATTAAATAAGTCTACCTCAAACATGCCATAAACATGACCAAAAATCTCTAGCTAGAAAGAAAGTAAAAAAAGAGAAATATGTGATTCTTGCTTAGATTAAAGGAATATCCAATTGAGCAAAGGGTGAAGTCACTTCTAATGTCAACATTGACTTCCTCCCTCATTTCTCTAATAGCACCTTCCATAGCCAACTCTCCAGTTTCCATGTAACCAGTTGGAAGCATCCTTGTAGACACAAAAATATAAAATTAGCATAGCTCATCAATGATAAGAGAAGCAATCTTCATCACATTAAGAAATTTATTAGCATTTTTGTTTAATATATAGATTTTAGAGAAACAAATGTGATATGAACTGAATTAGATCGCACAGAAAAAGTGCATGTAATATTCTATAGTAATCACTAATATCAAAGTGGTTTCAGAGGAGATATAGATAGATTTACAATTGAATATAAGATTGAACTGAAGGAAAAAAGAGATACAATCAAGTAACATAGGGAATTTAAGAGACACCTATCTTTCTTGTCCACTCCATAGTTACTACTTCCTTACCTTCTCTCTACTTTTATTTCATTTTACATTTTCTTGTGGCTTACAACAGAATTTCCCTCTAATTTCTTCTTATGGCCATGCTAGCAATTAGTTACCCTCTTTAATTCCCTATAATTCTTTCTCACATGCATTATCATAGTAAGAGGTTTCCTAACAGAATGTAACTTGAATTAATATGGAGTACAATAAGAAGTCCAATCGTACTATAGGCCATAAGATGGTTCAATCTTTCATTTACAAAATAAACTATGATTAAATAGAACATTTTCAAATGTTAAAAAAAAGAGAAATTTCCTAAAGAATCCAAACAAAATCAATTTGAAGAACCAATTTAGACATGAGAAATTTGAAATTGTAAAGTAGCCAATGTGCAAAGAGAATCCACTGCATAGTTGCGATTATAATGTTAATAAGAAGATATGCTATGATTTGTTTTCGATTATACATTGTTTTGTTTCCTATTTACTCTGTATAAATTAGGATCTGATTATATTTATTGTATATATTTTGAATTCCTAATTTAAGTTGTATAAATCAAGAATTAAAATATTTTTCATTAATAGTTGTGAATATGTCTTCTCTACTTATGGAGAAATACAGAATGGAAAAAAGACACAAAGTTGATTTTTCAGACATGGTATCACGAGTCTTTTAGCCTTAAACGAGTTTTTTTTTTCTAACTTAGTTTTGGTCGTTCTTTGCACCCTGAGGTTGTGCCTTATTGGTTAGTGACAAAATCCTCTTTTGCTCTTGGTTTCTTGTGTGCTTATATTAATTTCACCTTCTTGGTGTTTACCTTGTTTTCTTCTGTCACGGACCCCTACTCACATGGCTATGGAGAATTTTTGTGCCCGCTTTACTGGTAAAACTATGTTGCTTCGGAGTTTCAATTTTAGGTGTTTGTGAAAGGGAAAGGAGTGTGGGGTCATATTGACAGGACCTCTTATGCTCTGGAGGCCTAAGATGCAGTTGGCTACCTGGGAGCAGAAAGATGCCCAGATTATTTTTTGATTTTAGGATCCATCAAGCCTCAAATGGTTAACAATCTGCACTCCTTTTTGACTGCCAAGGAGATGTGGGATTATCTGAAGTGTATTTACAATCAAGATAATGTTGCCAAATGCTTTGAGCTCGAGCTTGAAATCGTAAATTACAAACAGGGCAATTTGTCCATCCAAGAGTATTATTTTAGCTTCTTAAACATGTGGACCAAGCATTCTGCCATCTTACATACTAATGTCCCTAAGAATTCACTTGTTGCCATTCAAACATTTTATTAAATTAGTCAACAAGACCAATTTCTCATAAAACTTTACTAGAAGTTCGAGGTTTCACGAGCTGCCTTGCTAAATTGAACCCTTGTTCCTCCTTTAGATGTTTATGTTGGTGAATTACTCAAATAAGAACAACGTTTACTTACCTAAGGAACCATGTCCTGTGACAACTTGGTCTCAAAACCAATTACGGTTGTCTACAATGCTCAAAGTAAAGGCAAATGTCGCAATATGTGACACGTCTAGTGTTTTTCATGTAAGCAATTTGGTCATATTGCTCATCATGATAGTAAGAAATTTTGCAACTACTGTAAACAACATGGTCATCACATCATCACTGAATGTCCTAGTAAGACTAGAAAAGCACCTAAAGCAAGATTTTCAAGCTATTTCAAGTTCAGGGGGCCTAATTTCCAATCATACAGCCTCTGGTGGTGATGCCTGAAATTCGTATGCATGTTTATCAATGCGAATTTCACTAGATCATCATCTAGAATATAATTAACAAAACTGAAATTACAATCACAATCCTTAAGTGATGCTAATTTACGCGCAAATTAATTTGACTTAGGTTACCAATCGATTACCTAACCTTAATTAGATTTTAGATTAATCGACCTTAATCTAATTCCACTTCAATTATAAAAACATATTTCACAATCGTGAAGTAATAAAAATCACAATTGAATAGGGAAGTAGAGGAAGACGTGCATATAAAAATCAAAATTAAAAACGGAAACTCAAAACCTTAATCACATTCATTGAATCCTTTGAATTGATTAAGCCTTTAGCCTTCCATAGTCATCGCCATTAAAGAATAAAGAAAGAAAACACAGAAGCACAAAGAAGAATGAAAGAGGCAAAGAGAGAGAAAAATAATGACTTCTTTTAATTACACAAAAATCTTTGTGTAATTAAAAGGCTTTTTTCCCCTTAATTACATGAATTCCTATTTATCGATAAACAAGTAATAAAGAGCAAATTCTAAATAAATCTTAATCAAATCCTAATGGTTACAAATCTTAAAGAAAAGATAAAATCTCCATCCTAATGATGGGATAAGATAAGAAAAAATAAAACATATCCTAATAAGATTTATTATCTCTAAATCCTTTAAAATCACAGTTTGCCTCTTTCCTTCATTTATTTGGCCTTTTAGATGATTGAATTGACTTTCGGTGTCTTCATAAAAGTTGTAGACAATTTCATCCTCAAAAATTGGGCACTAGTTTTGCATCTATATGACTTCTACAACTCAATATATGCTCTGCACATGACAATAAGGTCAAATGAGAGAAAATTCAAAAATTAGCAATAATTAAAAATTAAGCCTAATGAAGCTCACTAATGTAAAACTCAACCAACACATCAATACTAAGAACAAATAGAAGTCAATTAGCCAAGTATAGACCATAATTGGATGCTTCAAAATTAATCTATCAGTGCCTTTAATCTAGAGATAGTACAACAAATGGTACTAGCAACACTTTTTACTTTGGGCATTCAGGGTAAGTCCTCTGATGTCTCTCAATCATGTTTTGTTGATTCTAGGGCCTCAAATCACATGACTGGTTCCCTAAACACTTGCATAATGTTCAACCTTATAATGGCACTCAACATTTAGATTGTTGATGGTAATACCCTCTCTATAACTGATGTTGGAGACATTAATTCTAACTTTTAGGATTTGTTTGTGTCCTTTAATCTTGTTTCAAATTTAATTTCGGTTGGCCCAAAAGTGGATAACAATTGTAATGTTAATTTCTCTTGGGTTGGTTGTCTTGTGCATGATCAGTTGTCGGGGAGGGTGATCACAAAGGGGGCTAAAGTGGGTAGATAATTTTTGCTTCAGTCCAGCTTCAATCATTTATCTTTAACTTGTACTAGTCTTCCAAATAAGTATGAGGATTGACATAGGAAATTGGGTCATCCAAATTTTGATGTTTTGTCTCATTTATTGAAAAATGTATTATTGGGAAATAAAATTGTAATGTCCAATTCCATTGTTCCTTGTTCTGTTTGCAAACTTGCTAAAAGTAAAACTCTTTCTTTTCCCTCTCATACTCAACGTGCTACCAAATGTTTTGATATTATTCATAGCGATGTTTAGGGTATGTCCCCTTGTTTCATCTCATGCCCACTATAAATATTTTATGACATTTATTGATGATTATAGTTGCTTTACTTAGATATATTTTCTTCGCTCTAAAGCTCAAGTTTTTACAGTGTTTAAGAGTTTTTTGGCATGTGTTGAGAATTAGTTTCATGCAAGCATTAGGATCTTGTGCATTGACTCTGGAGGCGAGTATATTTCTCATGATTTTCGAAAATACTTGTAGCAAAAAGGTATTATATCTCAGCATTCTTGTCTATATATGCCTCAACAAAATGGCATTGTCGAGCAAAGGAATCGACACCTGCTTGATGTTACTAGAACATTACTTCTTCAAGCATTTGTCCCCCCTTATTTCTAAGCATAAGCTTTGTCCACAAGTTGTTTTCTTGATCAATCGCCTTCCATCTTAGGTTCTAGACCTTGATTCCCCTTTCTTTCATCTTGTTAATGCTCATCCTAATTATCATGATCTACATACTTTTAGTTGTGTCTGTTTTGTCTATTTACCACCTTGTTGAACATCACAAGCTTGGGGCACAATCTGTACAATGTGCATTTATGGGTTATAGTCCTTCACACAAGGGTTTTTTGTGTTATAATGCCACTAATCATTGCTTTCACGCTTGGCAAAATGTGGTTTTCTTTGATCATTAACTTTTCTTTTCGTGTCTTTCAACTTGTGTTAGTGGCACCACGTAGGTCAAATCTAGTGTCTCGTTTATCGTATAAGCATTCACCTTTTAGGTATGATTTCTTGCCTACTTCTCTTATTGCTACTTTATCTAGTATGCATATTGGGTGAAGCAATGCAAGACGAGCTATAGACACTTCAGGAGAATTATATGTGGGACATTGTCTCTTGTCCACCTGGTGTACAAACCCATAGGTTGCAAATAGGTGTATTATGTGAAGCTGAATTCTGATGGTTCCCTTAATCGTTACAAGGCCCAGCTTGTCGCTTTAGGGAACAAACAAGAATATATGGTCAATTTTGATGAGACATTTGCACCTGTATTAATGATGACCACCATCAAATTAATGCTTTCTATTGCAGCCTCTAGAGGTTGGTCCCTCCATCAAATGAACATGAAGAATGCCTTTCTTCATGGCGATCTAAAAGAAAATATTTACATGACTCCTTCTCATGGTCTAATTTTCTCCTCTAAAGGTGTGTGCAAGTTCAAATGTTCTTTATACGACTTACAGCAAGCTTCCCAGACATGGTATGCAAAATTTCAGGTTTACTCTTCTTGGCTTTTCATTTACTTAGAGTCAATATGATTTGTTTTTGTTCATTTATCACATGATAGCTGGTATGTTTTTCTTATTTATGTTGACGATATGGTCATTACTGGTTATGATCATGCGTCTATACAACAACTTAAACAACAACTCTAAGCCTCATTTCATATAAAAGACCTTGGTGGTCTTCGCTATTTCTTGGGTCTTGAGGTTCATTTTGATTCCAAGGGTATTTTTCACCATCAACATGAGTATATTGAATATTTGATTTCCTTAGCTGGTCTACATTACACTCCCCGGATGGATACTCCTCTTAAGGTTAATGTTAAATCATGATAAAGGTGATCTTCTCCCTGATCCTTTATCGTACAATAGGTCAATCAATTTATACATACTCTTTGCCATGTTCATTTAGTTGTTGTTTGTCACATCATTTGATACTTGAAAGACATTTCTCAACGAGGTCTATTCTTTCCTACTGGGACATCTCTTAATTTAATTGGTTATAGTGGTGCAGTTTGGGTTGGTTGTCCTGACATTAGGAGATCTGTCATTAGTTAGTGTATGTTTCTCGGTCTAACATTGATTTCTTAGAAAAGTAAAAAGCAAGACTGAGTCTCAGAGTCATCCACTGAATTTGAGTATCAAGCTATGCTTATAGCTTATTCTAAAATTATTTGGCTTCGTGGTCTTTTGACTAAGCTTGGCTTCTCTTAGTTAGATTCTACACCTTTCTATGCTAACAATACAAGTGCGGAGCCATTCAGATCACTGCCAATCTAGTTTTCCATGAGTGCACTAAACTTATTGAAGTTGATTGTCATTCTATTCAAAAGGCCTATAAGAATCATTTTTTTTCTCTTCCTCACATTAGCTCACAACTTCAGCTTATGAATATTTTCTCTAAGGTTATTCTTTGCCCTTGTCATCAATTTCTCATTAGCAAATTAATGCTTCTTGACCAGCCATATAAATTTGAAGGGGGATGTTAATCAAAAGATATGTTATGATTTGATTTCGATTATACTCTAATTTGTTTCCTATTTACTTTGTATAAATTAGGATTTGATTATATTTATTGTATATATTTAGAATTCCTAATTTAAGTTGTATAAATCAGGAATTAGAATATTTGTTATTATTAGCTGTCTTCTCTATTTATGGAGAAATATAGAATGGAAAACAAAGTCAAATTTTCTGACATACAATGTTGGTGACAGTGTTGCATGAACACAAAGTAATAATTAGTAAAATCAAAACATTTAATCTTTATTTTTGCTTTTATTCCATCTTTATTTTACACCTACTAGTACAAACATGACATTCATGAAAAGAAGAGTACAAAAAACAAGGAAAAGTCATTTGGTTGTTAAGCACCACATTGAATCAAATGTTGATTGATTAGCGGAAAAAAAGTGTCTAATTGTTTTTTCTGTATATTAATATAAAGCAAAAAAAAACGTGTTCTTACCAAAAACCGATCTTCCTCCATGATCCTCCTTCATGACCCAAATGTCCCTCTTCCTACTGTCGTGATCCATCTTACACCGAGGGGGGGGGGTGTGCCTGCAAAAGACACTCCGACGCTCAAGTCAAGAAAAATCTCAGAACACTGCCAAGGTTTCTAGGTTCTTCCAAGATTAGGGTTAGAAGGTGTGCATTTGGTTTACTTAAATTGTCAGATAGTCCTTACCGATATCGCAGGATATTCTCTCTTTGATTTGTTGTCTAGTTTCCTTTATTATGGCAGTTTCAAACTTACTCGATTTACGTTGGTTTAAGGCGTTCTTAGTTGATCCATCCGCAACATGCTCGGCTAGGTAGCCGACTAATGGAACTCAGTCGATACACAAGCCCCCCAAGCTTCAACACAAGTGGAGAAGCTTTTCGGTTCTTCCTATTGAATTGAGTCCGACATGAAGTGTTCAGGGGTTTAGCGAACTACAGTAAGGATACGCTTGCGCCTAGGACGGTTGTCGCTCTAAGTGCGATTCGTACCATACCTTTTCTGTTTCCTTGTTGATTCGGCGTTGCAAGATTGAAGTGTCAGATTTCAAAGGTCACTTCTTACATTGGGAACCATCGCACACGTTTCCAAGTGCATTCAGTGCTGGCTACTGATTACGGGATAGGCTAATTATGGCCTAGAAAACCCTAAATGTTGCCTCATCTAAGCCATTGGTTTGTGGACGGTGGTACAGGATTTGACGGCGGAGGAGTTTTGGGCCTCTTGGTTGTTCAACCCCTCTGCCTCTATAAAAAAACAAGGTTGCACCAAGAATTTTTCACGCTTCCCCCATTTTCAGTCTCCTTTTGCTTTCCCTATTGCGCTTTCCCTCGCTGTCTGCTCCCATCGTGTCGGAGTACCCTCCGCTACCGTAGCCGTCGTCTTTTCTCCTGTTCCTTCTTGCGAACTGTTAAGACAAAGGACGATTTTATAATCCTCAAATATTTTGATAATAACAAACAATTAAAATGACCTTTCTCAAACAATCGTTTGGTTACTCGAATATCTTATGCTTGCTATCATCTATTCTTTTTGTTTGTGAATTGTCTTTAATCGTATTCCAAAGTTTTCAGTAGTTAGCTTCTCTCAGACAATGTTCTAACAATCTGCACACTGGTAAGCTATAAGAGTGTAAACAATCTCGAAATAAATATCTCAAGGGAAAGTTTACTTACGCGTAAAAGAAGCAATATGTGTGCGGATGTCAGAACGAAAAGCATATATGTTCACTATTACAAGATAGAGTACGAGAATGGTAAAGATAAGCAGACTGCGTTATCTTATTAATGTGACAAGTTGGTGAAAGGCATTAAATGCTGTATTTAATGCTCCAACGACTCTTTCCACTAGACGAAGACTGTCTCCCTTAAACACTCACAACGGATACTTTTCTAAAGAAGTCTATAAATAGAAGAAAAGACCTTAAGTTCATAGTTAGTCAGTTGGTTCACTGTTTTAAAAATCTCTACCTATCAAGGTCTGATATTGTGACAATCATAAAACTTAGTTTGTAAAAACTTTATTTATTCTTCATTGTATATTTGTCTGTTAGGACGTTAAACTCGTGAGGTAACTCACGTTCAACCTTTTCTTTAAGAAATTGGTAAAAGCCTCAAGAGGCTATGATTCAAAGAATACTTGGGTTTTTGCTTAGAGAGACAAGTAAAAGACTACTTGGTTAAGCTTGAAGAGGCTTGTTGAAAGAATACTTGTATCTTGGATAAGTTAGTGAAACTTGGTTGTTGCCAAGAATTGGATGTAGTCTTTGGGTGAGACGAACCAATAGACTTCTTGTGTGCATTTTTGTTTCTCTTTCAGCATTCATCTTCCCTGCAAAATCGATTTTGAAAAATCGTTTAATTCCCTCTTCAGACAATACGTCTTTGGTAAAGCTTTTGCGAAAATTTGCTATAACACAATTCAACCCCCTTCTTGTGTTATCTTTGTGTTTTACACGAACCTTACAGGTATGCTCCTTTTCTTCTAGCTTTCTTCTTCTTCCTCAATGGCTTCAACTCGTGAGACCGGAGGTTCCCTAATTCTAAACCCGGACTTATGTTGTCGCCGAAAGTCAAGCCCATTGGAGGGGCCCAGAGGTCTCTGGTCCGTCCGTGCATTCTTCCTACTTGGAGAGGTTGGAGAGTGAACCTCAGATTCCTCATTCACCAACAGGAGGCATTTGGCTTGACGCTCTTAGGGCTAAACGACCTGTCATGGTCTCGGCTGACGACAAGTCATCTAGGGCGACACCCGAATAGGCTTTGGCGAGGCGTCGAAAAAGGAGACGAGTCCAGGTGGTCTTCCCTCCAGTTACCCTTTCTGGCTAAAAGTGGGTCTCTAGGGAGGTAGGAGCCTACCATTCAAAGTTTCAGTCGGCCTCTACTATTGTTGACTTGATGAAATCCATCACCTTTTGCCATCTGAACCACGAGGGTGAGGTCGTAGCGGAGCCATGGGATCTGAATGAGCACGTGTATCTCTCAGTAGCGCCTAGACATCTTGACTTCACCGACGTGTACGAGACATTTTTCAAAATTTGAGGATTTCGATGCCTTTCAACGCATTTAAGGTCGAGGTCTTGACAACCTTGAACGTGGCTTCTACCCAACTCCATCCTAATGGCTAGGTGGCCATAATTGTCTTCCGCGTTCTATGCAACATGCTCTACATAGTGTCGATTGTCCCCAAATTCCTTCAGCACTATGCAGCCAAGGAGAGAAGAAGAAGTGGTTGGGTATCGCTATCTAGCGTCAACGATATCTCCCTGTTCACCGCCTACACCACCTCTTACAAAGATTTTAAAAAGGGATTTTTTTGGACTTGACCAAGTCCAACTAAAAGGAGCAACTTCTTCGATGCTTGGGGCCGTAGCCGATTCCCCTTCTACTAGACAAAAAACCCAGACAAGCATACAGTTTAGCGCGTTTAGAACATGTCAGGTGAAGGATCAAGCCAACATGGCTGATTTGCATAAGCTTCCTCAGCTACTCCCATACCGAGCCGTGTTAAGGCTTTTTGGGTCTAAGAAGCCATTGAGGAATATGAAGTATGAGTATTATTTATTTATTTATTTATTGTAGTCATTTTTTCCTTCTTACGTTTGTTTAATCTTTTGTAGTGATAATAGGGCACTTCAACTTCGCCAAACTTTATGCCAGATGAAGGCCAAGAGAGCTGAGGCGGGTGCCACTTCTGCTACTCCCGTCGACACTTCCTCCCTTGGGTAGCCTGACCCTCTAACGCCCCAGGCTTCTGCTTGTGCTTCGACCCCCGCTAGGCTTAGGAGGTTCTAGCTGTGGTGGAGGTGCATTCGGCCAGCCTTCCTCACAAGCGTCCTCGTTTAACCCCTTCCCTAGAACTGGCCGGAGGGTCTTCAGTCCACCGGGGTCCACCCAGCCTTTTTTGCTACTGCTGAAGGTCTCAATTCCTTTTAAGTTTGGGACTTCAATCCTTCCCAGGTGTTAGGGTCCCGAATCCTTTCTGAGGTCGATCGGAGCGTTCTTCAGGAGGCTTAGTTCGTTAGCGAGTCTGAAGGCTCTTTCGGTGTTCCAAGCTCGTTCATGGGCTGATCGCCCAGTTCTGGGCAGCTGAAATTGGATCGGGCTTGGTCTTCCTTCTAGCTGATGTAGTTGAGGGAAGCTGAGATTCGAAGGTTGGAAGCAGCACTCGAAGCGGTAGAAACCTGGCTGGCCGAAACCTCTTGAGCCAACAAGACTCTTCTTCTTGAGGCCACCAAGGCGAGGAAATCAGCCGCAACTTTGGAAACCAAATTAAAAGATTCCAAGGCTTGCAGCGAGATTCTGATGAACCAAACGGTTTGGGTCGAAGACTTCGTGTCCACTCTAGAGGCGGAAGTGGATGTTAGAACCAAAGACGTAGAAGCGTCCAGACCCTCAAAGTTTTGAAGATAACAAACTTATTAATGTTCAAGTTTCTGCCAAAGAACTAAACTCTTTACAGCATACAAGCTTCCCTTTGAAGACCGTCCAGTAGACGTATTAAGGAAGACCGTCCAATAGACGTGCTTAAAGAAGATCGTCTAGTGAACAACTTAAGATGATTGTCTGAAGAACAAATTCAAATATTTGATGCAAGTTTTCAACGACAAACATTCAAACGGCTAAGTTCTATTTTGAACGTCCAAATTTATTTGTGCTAGTTTTTCTTGAAACTAACATATTACCTATCTTATGGTCTAACGTTCAAATTGTTTGAAGCATTTAATTGTATCAAAATCATTCTAGTGCAAGAGCGCAACAAAAACAGATAAAGCAAGTCAACTTATCAAGCTGCCATGCCGAATGAAGAATGTTCAGAAAAGTAGTTCGTCAACACAATCCTACACTTTCCTCTTTAGTGCAAGTCTAAAAGCTGCCGCGCCTGACCACTCTGAAAGGATAGTTTGCACACCCTTCCTTGCATAACGAAGTCAAGTCTTCACAACGGATCAAATCTTCACAACGGATCTTTTCCCTGAAGAATATATATATGCACCAAGGAAGAACGAATACATATACATGCCTGGTGTAAAAATTCTAAGTTAACAAAAAAACTTTTGAACAATTGATAGAAGTGTCCAGTGGACGATAGCAAAAATCTTGTAAAGATTTTCAGAGTGTGCTTGAGTCTTATCCTTCAAATCCTCACTACGTGAGTTGATATCTTTGTAAAAGAAAAACACTTGTCTGTGTTGTAAAAGTCTGGAAAGACTTGGTGTAAAAGAATACTTGGGATTAAGTAATCTGGGGTGATTACTGTGTAAAGCCTGAAGAAGCCACGAACAATACTTGTAACCAAGGTTGGTTAGTAAACACCTTCTAGGTGAAGGGACTGGACGTAGCTCAGGTTGAATGAACCAGTACAAAAGCTTTATGTGTACTTCTTCTCTCTATCCCTAAGATTGAAAACATTTTCAAACTATTTTACTTGCATCGAAAAGAAAAAGTTTTTAAACGCACAATTCAACCTCCCCTTCTTGTGCGCTTTTTCTATTTCAATTGGTATCATAGCTCGGCCTCTTGGGGTTGAGCATCTAACACTGCAGGGGTAAAACGATCCTGATCATACATGGAAAATGAGAGACAAGCCGTTAACAGACCACCTCTCTTTAAAGGTTAAAACTACAATTTTTGGAAGCAAAGAATAATAGCATTCTTTGATGCATGTCATATAAACATGTGGGACGTAGTAGAAACCGGCGACTACCTGCCCCTTGACCATGATGGAGTGGAGCTTCCAAGAAGTCAATGGACAGAATCTCACAAACAGAGGTATCTTCTAAACTCAAAAGCTAGAAATGCTATGATGTGTGCCTTATCTGAATTTGAATATGAAAAGGTATATAGCTTAAAATGTGCTAAGAAAATGTGGGATACTCTCGCTCTTGCCTACGAAGGCACTTCACAAGTAAAGAAATCCAAGTTGAGCTTACTCGTAAGACAATACGAACTCTTTACTATGGAAGAAAATGAAACCATCGAACTCATGTTTGGTAGGTTTCAAACTATAATAAATAACCTAAGATCCTTAGGCAAAACCTATGACAATTATGATCACATTGACAAAATCTTGAGAAGTTTGCCTAGATAATGGAGACTACAGGTTACAGCCTTAAGAGCTTGTAAGGATCTAATAGCTCTCTTAATGGAAGAGTTACTTGGAACTCTTAAAGTCCATGAATTGGAGCTAAAGCAAGACGAAGGACAGAAGAATAAGTCCATCGCTCTAAGCATCCAACGTCCACCCAGAGGATCATCGTCTAAAGCCCTAAACATGGAAGAATCCTCTGAGGAAGAGTCCGAAGAGAATGACTCTGATGAAGACGAAATATCCTTCATCTCCAGAAAAATACAGGCTATGTGGAAGAAGAAAGAAGGATCCAGAGCCAAAAACTTTACAAAGAAGTTCAACAAGGCACCAAAAGAAAAGAGTCCTTAAGTCTGTTATGAATGCAAGAAGCATGGACATTTCAGAGCTGAATGTCTCAATTTGTAGAAGGTCAAAAAGAATATGTTCTTCAAGAAAAAGGGTCTCATGGCTACCTGGGAAGACATGGACCTATCTTCATCAGATGAAAAAGGAGAGGAAGAAGTCAACCTATGTCTCATAGCAGAGACTAGCTCTGATAGCTCAGATAATGAGCAAGACGAAGAGGTAAACTTCGATAACTTAATCTCTTTACAAGAAGCCTATAATGATTTGCTTGCTAACTCCTCAACTCTCTCAATAGGATATAAAGAACTAAAAAGGAAAATTTCAAAAATAACAAAAGAATTCAATTTGCTCAACAAAGAGCATAAAAAGGTTTTAAAAGAAAATGAGTTTTTAAAAACAAAAAACATTTCAGAAGAGACATATTCTCATGAAGTTTTAGAACTTAAAAAAGAAGTCACTCATCTGAAAGAAAGTTTGTCCAAATTTGTCAGTGGAACTGAGAACCTAAATAAAATTCTTTCTTATAGAAGAAATCCTTATGACAAATTTGAACTTGGTTTCATTAAGGAAGAAAATTTTAAACCTAGTAAAAACATAACCTTTTGTAAAATATGTGGGAAGAATGGGCATGAATCAACAAAATGTAGATATCGTCCAACAAAGAAGGCGTCCAATGCCTTCAGAACTAACAAAAAAGGACCCAAGTCCATTTGGATACCTAAGTCTATGATAATACCTGTTGCAGATTTGCTTGACAACCAAAAGAGGACCCCAGTCATGGTACTTGGACAGTGGTTGCTCACGACACATGACAGGAGAAAAGTGTATGTTCCAAAGCCTACAACCCAAGAATGGTGGATGGGTCACCTTTAGAGGAAACTAGAAGGGAAAGATCACTGGTATAAGAACAATCGGTAAGCATTCCTTCCCTTCCATTGAAAATGTTTTATGTGTTGAAGGACTCAGACACAATCTACTGAGCATAAGTCAATTATGTGATAGTGGACACAATATCTCCTTTGACAAAGAAAAATGTATTGTCAGGAATCTAGATGGATCCATACTATTCTCTGCTAAGAGGCAAAGCAATCTTTATAAGATTGATCTCAATGACCTCACAAATCAAAATGTATCGTGTCTAGTATCCATCAAAGAGAATCAATGGACTTGGCACAAGAAGCTTGGACATGCAAGCTTGAGACGAATCTCAAAGCTAAATAAGCATAACCTCGTAAGAGGACTTCCAAATCTTTCTTACAAGTCTGATGTTCTCTGTGACGCATGTCAAAAAGGGAAACAAGTATAAAGCTCTTTTGAATCAAAAAATATTGTTTCCACAACTAGACCTTTTGAGCTACTACATATTGATTTGTTTGGTCCAACCAGAACAGCCTCCCTTAGTGGAAAACGATATGGACTAGTCATAGTGGACGACTACTCTAGATGGACATGGGTTATGTTCTTAAAACACAAGGATGAGTCTTACAAGATCTTTTCAATCTTTTGCAAAAGAATTCAAAATGAAAAAGACGTTTGCATAGCTTCAATCAGAAGTGATCATGGAGGGAAGTTCGAAAACGAAAGTTTTCGAGGGTTTTGTGAGGAGAACGGAATTCTCCACAACTTCTCTGTACCACGAACACCACAACAAAATGGTGTGGTAGAGAGAAAGAATAGGTCATTACAAGAAATGGCTAGAACCATGCTAAATGATAATTTCACTCCTAAGCACTTTTGGGCTAAAGTAGTAAACACTGCATGTTATTTACAAAATAGAATTTATATAAGACCTATTTTGAAAAAGACTCCTTATGAATTGTGGAAAGGTCGAATGTCCAACATATCATATCTTCATCCCTTTGGATGTCAATGTGTCATCTTAAACACTAAGGACAATCTTGGAAAGTTTGATTCTAAGTGGGATGATGGAATATTGTTAGGCTATTCCGAAACATCCAAGGCCTATAGAGTTTACTACTCTAGAACCTTAACAGTTGAAGAAGCCATCCATGTTAAATTCAATTAAGCCTGATAAAGAAATATCAGAGCTAGACGATTCATTTGCAGATATAAAGCTAGGCGATGCCAGACCTTCAGCGTCCAGAGATCAAATGGACAATCCAAAAGAAGAAGAAAAGGAACCAACTAGACGCTCTTGGCAAATGAAGACCTATCATCCAAATAATCAAATTCTTGGAAACGTTCAAGATCATGTCAGGACAAGATCGACCTTCAAGGAACAAGCTCAAACTGCTTTGATTTCTCAACTGGAACCAAAGACAGTGGACAAAGCTCTCCTGGACGATAGCTGGATCAGCGCCATGAAGGACGAACTTAGTCAATTCGAAAAGAATAATGTCTGGATGCTAGTTCTTGCACCTAAGGACAAGTCTATCATTGGAACAAAGTGGGTATTCCGCAACA
This sequence comes from Spatholobus suberectus, assembly GCA_004329165.1. NCBI lineage: Eukaryota > Viridiplantae > Streptophyta > Magnoliopsida > Fabales > Fabaceae > Spatholobus > Spatholobus suberectus. The sequence goes on from CM014736.1 coordinate 19,552,982, forward strand.
AGCTAGATGAAACTGGCAAAGTGGTAAGAAATAAAGCAATACTTGTAGCTCAAGGCTACTCTCAACAAGAAGGTATAGACTTTACCGAAACCTTTGCACCAGTAGCTAGATTAGAAGCCATCCGCATCTTACTTTCATTTGCTGCTCATAGTAATATGAAGCTCTATCAAATGGACGTAAAAAGTGCATTCTTGAATGGCATAATAAGCGATGAAGTTTATATGAAACAACTTCCTGGTTTTGAGGGTGATACTTTTCCAAAACATGTTTACAAACTAAAAAAGGCTTTGTATGGACTCAAACAAGCTCCAAGAACTTGGTATGAAAAACTAAGTTCCTTTCTTTTAGAAAATGGTTTTACTAGAGGAAAAGTAGACACCACTTTCTTTAGCAAAGACGTTAAATCACACTTTATTATTGCCAAATATATGTAGACAATATTATATTCGGTGCTACTAATGACGCTTTATGCAAGGATTTTTCTAAGATCATGACAGTAGAATTCGAGATGAGTATGATGGGAGAATTAAAATTCTTCTTGGGATTGCAAGCAAAGCAGACTGCAAATGGCATATTCATACATCAAACAAAATATGTCAATGAACTTCTCAAGAAGTACAAGATGGACGATGCCAAGGAAATGAGTACACCTATCCATCCATCGTCAGTACTCAGCCTAGACGACTCTTCTAAAAAGGTAGACCAAACTACATACCAAGGTATGATTGGATCTCTTTTATATCTCACAACGTCCAGACCTGACATTATGTTCAGTGTATACTTATGTGTCCATTTTCAGTCTGACTCCAGAAAAACTCATCTAACAGCAGTTAAGAGAATTTTTAGATACTTAAAAAAGACCACTAACCTTGGTTTGTGTTTTAAGTCAAACAAAGAATACAGGTTAGTTGGTTACTACGATGCTGACTATGCGGGAGATAGAATAGAACGTAAAAGCACCAGTGGAGGATGTCACCACATTGGTGGGAATCTAGTCTCTTGGACGAGCAAAAGACAAAGGACGATTGCCCTGTCTATAGTGGAAGCACAGTATATCTCAGCTGCGTCTTGTTGCTCACAACTTTTATGGATCAAGCATCAGTTAGAAGACTACAGTATCTACGAGAATAACATTCCTATCTTTTGTGATAACATTGTTGCTATAAATCTGTCTAAAAATCCTATTTTGCATTCTCGGGCAAAGCACATTGAAATAAAACATCATTTTATAAGAGACTATGTTCAGAAGGGAATTGTCGATATTCAGTTTGTCAACACTGAAAATCAATTGGTCGATATATTTACAAAACCCTTTCCTGAAGATAAACTCATACATATTCGAGATCTTCTTGGTATGGAATTTATAAATGAATAGTTTTATTCAACATGCCTTGACCATCTAAGGACTTAAGCGTCCAATGTTTTGTAGCATCCAATATTTCATCGATCACTTGCATAGCTTTTCACATTCCATAACAACTTACATTTATGTATGCATAAAAATCTCTATCCATACTTAATCATGTTTTCTTTGATAATGATTTGAAAATAAATGCTTTATTCCTATTTGAGTCACTGAAGCGTCGTATAACCAACCTTGAAAAGTGTAAGTGCCTGACCAGCATTTATTGCACATCACCTCTCTCCTTGAAATTGAAAGAACCGCCAAAAGCTAAACTCTTCGATTTCTTCATATACACTTAAACCTAAACCAAACACTCACCTCTTCTCAAATCCACCTAAAATCTATCAGTCTCTCGAAACCTCTCAAACCCTAACAATCTTTCAAGCTCTCAAATATGGCAACTGAAAAGGCTGGTCCTGCTGTAAAGGCTATAGCTCGTGTGGAGAGCTTAAACAAGGCTGTTGTTCTTATCGAAAGCCGTTTCGATATCCAAGCTCTGGAAGACATAGGTGTGAATGTAAAGGACAACTTGCTCAGATGTGGAATTCTCAACTACTTCCACTTGAACGAGATCATATACCCAGAACTCATCCGACAGTTATGGAACTTTGCTGTTTTCTCTAATATGGACATCACTGGAACTGCTCTAGGAGTTAAGGTCACACTGGACCTTGGCTCTGTTACCCAAGCCATTGGTTGTAAGTGGGCTGGGTCCTGCATCAAGAATGGCTGGGAAAAATATTTTGGAGGACATGACATTATTGATGCTGCACTGATGGGTCCAGAAGGCGAAGGGCCAATGGAATACAGTAAGCTAACAAAAGAAAGGAAGATTTTCCAGTAGTTTCTGAACAAGGGAATTCTTCACAAGGCTGGATCGAAGGACAGTGTTACCTTCCTGGATAGGTTTGTGTTGTTCCACATGATCATAGGCCAATAGTTCAACCTGCCGCACCTCATCCTGAGCAACATCTTCAGGACCATGAGAAGACGCAGAGAGCGCGACCAGATCACCTACGTCGTTCTCCTTAACAGACTTTTCTAGCAATAGCAGGTGTATCATGCTTTCTTTGCTCTATCTCTTGGAGAGCAAAATCATATTAGGATTCTGGGTGGTAGCCATCGTTTCACTCAACTGCCATTTGGACGCAACAATGTTGCACAGATGAAGGCTGGATTCGTGCTGAAGCCTTTGGAAACCACGTCCAAACTAGTGGACGATAAAAAGGAAATTGTTGAGATGGCACCTCTACAGACAATTGAGCCAATCGTCCAACTTGTTGAGCCGATGGACGACGAGGCACTGTTTGTGAATCCAGTTGCTGCCAGACCGCCACCAAGAGGAGGTCGTCCAAGACGCAAGCGACCAGGGTTACAAGATCCAAGACCCAATGACCTTTAGCTCCGTCTGCTCCTCTTGCAGCTGCTCCTATCACTGCCTCTGCTCCCTCACCTATTCTGGCACAAGTCCTTGCTAAGAGACGCTTGATTGTCGCTTCTAATGACGAAGATGATGAGCCCATTGGTGAGCTTATCAAGAAGCAGAAAGCTACTATGGTTGCCGTTCCTGCTGAACCACAACCTCCACCTGTCCAACAATCAACTACTTCCATCCCATCCAAATGCCCAACAGAAACACCTACAGGGGAAGCACAATCTAAGAGAAGTAAGTTTTCCTCTTCTGTTGCTGATGAACCTGTTAGCAACTTTGTTGATTTAATTATTATTGAACCTTCTAAACCTCTTACCCAAACACAAGCCGACACACGAGCCATACCTGAACCAGACATGCTACTGCCTGGTGACGAAGGTTATACCTGCACCATCCCCACCCCTAGTATATCTAAGACATATCTCTCCATCAAGCCTACTAAATCACCTTCCTCCTCAACCATCATTTCCTTTCCTACATCTTCCACCCCCTCAGAAACCTTAACCAACACCAAACAGCATTGGCCTCTACTCTTTGTTGAAGGCAACCCCCAAAACCACATGGACGACAATGTTATTATCTTGTGTCCAGAGCTCCTTGAACCTATTTTTAGTTTTGATTACTCTCCACTGGATCTGGACAAGTACATGGACGACTGTGCCCATAAACCTTCGGAAGCTTATCTAGCATTGCCTCCTAGAGCTATTAAACACTTACCGCTCAAGCGGTTTATCAAACGGAGGTACCCTAGAGTTGTACGAGCTTGGCGCATCAATGCACATCCTCCTGGAGTACTTCAACACAGAGTACTTCCAATAGAACACATTGAGCAAGCTCTGCAACAAAGGAAACCTGGGGGCGAGCGGACTGTTCATATAAGGCCTGCAACTTTGAAGTTTCGATCTCTAGACCTAGTAGAAGATGGATTCTTTCCATCTGCCTTTGAGCATATGTTTTGCAACACTCTCAAAGGCTCCGCCACCTTGAAGTTTCAACTCTTTATTCCTCCATCACAACACATCCGACCTTCAACATCCATCCGCATCCAACCAGATGCGTCTGCCCAAGACTGCCAATCATAGATGACAACCGCAAAAAGAAGAAGATTCTGACCAAGGCACCGTCCCTACCTTTGCTGTCCAGAGCTGATTTTCAACAACATTCAACTCATTCCCGTGAATGGTTCCTAGCTCAGCGTCTTCATACAAACTTGGACAAGGCTGATGCTGAACGCTTCTGGCATCAACATATGTTCCTATGCGAACAAGAAGCGTCTAGTAGTGGAGTTTCAGTAGACGACAAAGCCAATATCCCAACTGCAATGAACTGTGAAGTCACGCATCGTCCAACTCGTATATTTCACTTTTCAGACTCTTCAACTGCCTTTGTCTGTCCAGCAAATGAGCGTCCACTCCTTGGTACAGAAACTTCTATCCTATATACTATGATTCCCGTTCTCACTCATTACACACATTTTCAACCACCCTACCCTTGGACCACTCCATGTCCATACCAACTAGAAGTACAAGACTTGAAGCTTCTCGAAGCACCTCCTCCCCCCTCTAAAGCTCTTCCACCCACTCCTTCCCAACCACCGTCACCTACACCTCCACCACCGCCTACTCTTGGCTCTCAAGCCTCCGCAAGCCTTCCTATCTCTTCTTCTGTCCCTTTCCCCATACCCACTATTGACCCCGTCGTTCAACAATACGTTGCAAACCAGCAACAACCCATTTCACCCTTCTTCACCAAATTCTCTAGAACCAACAAGCTTTCCTACACCCTTCTCGACCTTCCCCACCTCCTCCTCCGCCGCCGCAACAATGACTATGATGACGTCTCCCTTCTCTCTCTGTCTGCTTTTTGCTAATGACAAAAGGGGGAAAACTAGAAAACTATGTTTTTTTTTTCTTTTTGCTGTTTTGTATGATCTTCCAGTACAATAAAATACATGCTTTGTTCTGACATACTTCAAATGTTACTCTGCCTATATTAAAATCCTATAATTGCTAGATATAATATGATTGATACCTTGAACGTTATTCGATATGGATTTAAACTAATATATCTTGTGTCTCAAAGAATACAAAACTTGAATATCAGACTCAGGGGGAGTATAGTAAGTCTTTTGAAAACTCCTTTATGCGTCCTTTTATATTCTAGCAAAAACTTAAAAATTAATAAGGTTTGTCATCATCAAAAAGGAGGAGATTGTTGGAACAAAAGATGTAGAAGCGTCCAAACCCTCAAAGTTTTGAAGATAACAAACTTATTAATGTTAAGTTTCTGCCAAAGAACTGAACTCTTTACAACATACAAGCTTTCCTTTGAAGACCGTCCAGTAGACGTGTCAAAGAAGACCGTCCAGTAGACGTATTAAGGAAGACCGTCCAATAGACGTGCTTAAATAAGATTGTCTAGTGAACAACTTAAGATGATCGTCTGAAGAACAAATTCAAATATCTGATGCAAGCTTCCAACGACAAACATTCAAACGGCTAAGTTCTATTTTGAACGTCCAAATTTATTTGTGCTAGTTTTTCTTGAAACTAACATATTACCTATCTTATGATTTACTGTTCAAATTGTTTGAAGCATTTAATTGTATCAGAATCATTCTAGTGCAAAAGCGCAGCAAAAACAAATAAAGCAAGTCAACTTATTAAGCTGTCATGCCGAATGAAGAATGTTCAGAAAAGTAGTTCGTCAGCACAGTCCACCGCTTTCCTCTTTAGTGCAAGTCTAAAAGTTGTTGCACCTAATCACTTTGAAAGGATAGTTTGCACGCCTTCCTTGCATAACAAAGTCACGTCTTCACAACGGATCTTTTCTCTAAAGAATATATATATGCACCAAGGAAGAACGAATACACATACGTGCTTGGTGTAAAAATTCTAAGTTAATAAAAAAACTTCTGAACAATTGATAGAAGCGTCCAGTGGACGATAGCAAAAATCTTGTAAAGATTTTAGAGTGTGCTTGAGCCTTATTTTTCAAATCTTCACTACGTGAGTTGATATCTTTGTAAAAGAAAAACACTTGTCTGTGTTGTAAAATCCTGGAGAGGCTTAGTGTAAAAGAATACTTGGGATTAAGCAATCTGGGGTGATTGCTGTGTAAAGCCTGAAGATGCCATAAACAATACTTGTAACCAGGGTTGGTTAATAAACACCTTCTAGGTGAAGGGACTGGATGTAGTTCAGGTTGAGTGAACCAGTATAAAAACTTTATGTGTACTTCTTCTCTCTATCCCTAAGATTGAAAACGTTTTCAAACTGTTTTACTTGCATCGAAAAAGAAAAAGTTTTTAAACGTACAATTCAACCCCCTTTTCTTGTGCGCTTTTTCTATTTTAGTGGAGCTCCTCAAGACCAGGCTTTTTGTAGCCGAGTCCGACTGGGTGACGGCGATTAATCATGTCAAGCACTAAGAGGCCGACTTGGACTAGGCGAAGGGGTCAATTATGAAGGAGCACATTAAGGGTTTTTAGAAGGCACTCGGGCAGCTGATTTATTTCTTCCCAGGCATCAACACCTCCACATTTGATGTGGAAAAAGATGTTAAGGAGGAGGTGTTGGTTGATGTAGTCAAGCTCTCGATCAGGAGGAGGAGGAGGTTCAAGGGGGTGGGGACGCCGAGCAAGTTGAGGATAATGTTGATGTAGACTAAGCACGGGCATTCCACGCCCTTAAAAATGAACTTCTTGAAAGTTCTCTTCTTTGCCTGAACTTCTTGAATGTCCTCTTCTTCGGCTGCCTTCCTACTGCGATGCCAGGCTCTTCCTTTTTAATATATAGGTTATTTTTTTGTAATTTAGGCCAGTAGGTGCGACCTTCGTAGTTTTAGGACATTTCTTGTAAAGTGTTGACAAACGTAAAAGGTGTATTCGACCTTCGTAGTTTTAGGACATTACCTGTGCTTGATTTCTTTTAATGAAAATATCAACTTTTTGCACATGTTCTTCCTTTCCAAATTTGATTGTTTACTTCGAATTAGGTTTCGGGGGGGTGTCGAATCCCACTGATTACTCGAGCTCTGCTCGATCAGGTTTCATTGGGTCGAAACCTATTAAGTCCTTGAGCTCGGTGGGTCGACTCAGTCAGGTTTCAGTGGGTTAAAACCTGTTAAGTCCTCGAGCTCGGTGGGTCGGCTCGGTCAGGTTTCAGTGGGTCGAAACCTGTCAAGTTCTCAAGCTCGGTGGATCGACTTGGTCAGGTTTCAGTGGGTGAAAGCTTGTTAAGTTCTCAAGCTCGGTGGGTTGGCTTGGTCATGTTTTAATGGGTAAAAACCTGTCAAGTCCTTGAGCTTGATGGGTCGGCTTAGTCAGGTTTCAGTGGGTCGAAACTTGTTAAGTTCTCGAGCTTAGTGAATTGGCTTGGTCAAGTTTCAGTGGGTCGAAACTTGTTAAGTTCTCGAGCTCGGTGGGTCGACTCAGTCTTCTTAGGAGTAATGAGAAAAGATGGATTTGAAATGATTTTATTACTATTATCTTTGACGTTCCTCATTAAATCCCCCTTAGGCCAAAACCCATAGTTTCTTCTTTTTGGGACAAAAGACTGGGGTAGGAAAAAGAGTACATCGTCATTACATTTATCAATTGAAGTACATCTTTAAATGAGAAACATTCCATGTGCACAGAATTTCTTCACCTGTGAGCTATTCTAGTTGGTAAGCCCCGTTACCAAGCCGCTTGACTACTCTCAATGGTCCCTCCCAATTCGCGGCTAGCTTTCCTTCGCCGATCTTCTTCCATGCTTCGCCTACCTTTCTTCATACCAGGTCGCCAGGCTTGAAGTCTGTTAGTCTTGCCTTTACGTTGTGTCTCCGTGCGGCTCTCCACTTCCTAGTTTCCTCTTGTATTCTTCCTCTCTCCCTCGTTTCCTCTGCCAGATCCAATTCTATCTTCAGTGCTTCATTATTTTTCTTAGGGTCGAACACTATGTGGTGCAAGGACAATTCTCCTAACTCAACCAAAATCATGGCGTCTACTCCGTATACTAGCCTGAAAGGCGTTTCCCGAGTCGTCGATTGGGGTGTGCAGTGATACGCCCAAAGGATTTCTGGCAGTTCCTCGGGCTAACTACCTTTAACTTTTTCCAACTTTCCTCCTCAGTTCTCCTAGGATTACCTTGTCTCGGCTTTGGCCTGTCCATTAATCAACGGGTGTTCCACCAACATGACCTAGTGTCGAATTTCGAGCCCTCTGTAAATTTCTGTGAGTGAATGGTCTATAAATTGCCTTCCGTTATCTGTTACTATCGAGTGTGTCATTCCGTATTGACAAATTATATTCTTCCATAAAAACTTCTACACGTATGATGCCGTTATTCAGGCTAGGGGCTCAGCTTCTATCAACTTGGTGAAGTTTTCAATTCCTATCAGTAAGAACTTAACTTGGCCCTTAGCAACGGGGAAGGGTCTGAGTATATCCATTCCCCACGTGGTGAAGGGCCATGATGACACAATCGAGTGTAGCTTTTCAAAGGGTACATGGGATAAATTTTTGAACCTTTGGCATTCTTGGCATTTTATTGAGTAGTCGATGTAGTCGGCCCTAATGGTCGACTGATAGTACCCAGCTCGGATGACGCGGGCTACCATGGCACGTCCTCCTATATGCATGCCGCAAATCCCTCGGTGTATCTCATCCATGACATACTTAGCTTGATTAAGGCCTAGGCACTTAAGTAGTGGGGTGTGGAATCCTCTCTTGTGCAATTCTTCTCCTTCTACTACGTAATAGTTGGTCTTCCTTTGAATCCTTTTTGCTACATTTTTATCCTCGAGAAACTCTCCGGTTGTGAGGTACTTTAGGATATGGGTCATCCATCCGTCCTCCTTTTCCACGCTTAAAATTTTTTCTTCAACACTTGGTCTTATCACTATTTCCTGTATTACGGTCCGGTATTGTCCCAGTTTCTTGGTGCTTGCCAGCTTGGACAAGAGGTCGGCCCTCCTGTTCTCTTCCCTCGAGATGTGCTCCATTTTTTAATTCTTCCAACCTCTCTATCAATTGAACTACCTAGTAGTAGTATTTCAGGAGCTGAGCGTCCTTAGTCTGGAAGGTGCCAGATACCTATCCGGCTATCAACTGGGGGTCACTTTTACAAATAACTCTTTTGGCACCAACTTCACCCGCTAACTTGAGCCCTGCGATAAGCGCTTCATACTCCGCTTGATTGTTGGAGGCTGAGAAGTCAAATTTTAATGACTGCTCTAACATTACTCCCCCAGGTCCTTCCACAATCACACCAGCCCCACTCCCTTTTTGGTTTAACGATCCATCCACATATAAGGTCCAGCATGGAGAGATTTGTTCTGCTAGTGACGAGAGTTCTGTTACGAAGTCGGCAAGGCATTGGGCCTTAATGGGGCATCTCGCTTCATACTTGAGGCCGAACTTAAACAGTTCTACTGACCAGACTATCATCCTCCCCGCCAACTCCAGCTTTCTTAGCACCTGTTGAATGGGGTGATCGATCTTTACTACCACCTGGCGGCTATTACCAGTGCTTGTGCTAGTTTTTCGATGACCTGGTATCGGACCTCCACTCCTTGTAGCACACAACTAGTATAATAAACAGGGACCTGCTGGCCTTTTACTTCTTGCACGATGACTGAACTGACTGCTTGATCGAATACGGTTAGGTAGAGAAGTAGGTCCTGTCCAGGTACTGGCCAGGTTAAAATAGGTGGGGATGCCATAAATGTCTTGAATTCCCTAAACGCTACCTTGCACTCAGCGTCTTATTGGAAAGATTTTAGTTTCTTCAAGAGTTCGAAGAAAGGGCGAGCTTTTTCGGCCACTCGAGGGAGAAACCGGGAGAGGTAGGGAAGTCTTTCGGTCAGCCTCTAAACTTCCTTGATGTCCTAGGGGCTCCTCATCTTTATGATAACTTGGCACATGTCAGGATTAGCTTTGATTCCTCTGTGAGTCAGCATGAAACCCAAGAATTTGCCCCTTGGTACCCCGAACACACATTTCTCGAGGTTCAGCCTCATGTTATATCGCTTGACTTGGTTGAACACCTCCTTTAGGTCCTTAGTGTGTTTGCTGGTGTCCTCGGATTTTACCACTATATCATCCACATATACCTCTAGGTTCTGACCTACTTGTTCCGTGAACACCTTATCCATCAAACGCTGGTAGGTCACTCCAGCATTTTTTAAGCCGAACGGCATTACAGAGTAGCAATAATTCGATCCGTTCATCATGAAGGCTATTTTTTCTTCATTTGGCGGGAACATGGGTATTTGGTTATACCCGGAGTATGCGTCCAATAAGTTCAAAAGTTTGTATCCCAAGGTGCCATCAATTAGTCGGTTGATGCTTAGTAGTGAGTAGGCGTCTTTGGGGTAGGCCTTGTTGAGGTTGGTGTAGTCTGTGCACATTCTCCATTTTTCATTAGCCTTTTTAACCAGCACAACATTAGCCACCCAAGTTGGATATTCTACTTCCCCGATAATCCCCGCTTCTATCAATTTGGCTATTTCTTTCTTTACCATCTATCTCTCTCTTCTCCTAGCTTCCTTTTTCTTTGGGCGACCGGTCGTGCTTCCAGGCACATGGCAAGTTTGTGGTAGTGGAAACCTGAAACAATCCCCGGCATGTCCACGGCAGTCCAAGCAAATAAGTCTGCATTAATGTTTAAGACCTTGGCAATTTTGCTTAACACTTCCTTCGACAGGTTAAGTTCGAGCCGGGTACATTGGCTGGGGTGTTTCCCCAACTGGCATTTCTATGTGTCCTCTATAGGCTTCGTTCTCTATTCCTCGATTCGAGGGTCGAGCTCGACTAATACGTCTAGATGAAAATGTAATGAGCATACGGGTCGACCTCGTGGTTTCAGCTCTTTTCTCCTAACTTTTAGGCTCTAGGCATAACATTCGTGAGCTGTCTTCTAGTCAGCTCTAACCATTACTACTTGGCTGGTTGCGAAAAGGAACTTCATTGCTAAGTGAAGAATGGAGACTACTGCTCCCAGTTGGTTCAGGGCCGGTCGTCTTATCAAAATGTTGTGTGAAGTATCCGCATTCATCAGTAAATATCTTACCATGATGGTATACAAGGCAGTTTCGTCTCTAAAGGTGGTGAGTAGGTCAATGTATTCATGAGTATCTACTCGCTTGCCAGTAAACCCCACCAATTGCTCTGGATAGGGTTGTATTAAGTGCTCTAGGATCTCCAACTTTTGAAGGTATCCATATAAAGGATATCAGCCAAATTCCCCTGGTCGACTAAAGTTTTCCTCGTGGAAAAATTTGCGACCTCTACCATGATGATGACCAAGTCATCCTGTTTAGGATCTACCCTTTTAAAATAAGCATCTATGAAAGTTATCGGGGGTTTTTTTTTAAGGGTTTCCCCACGACATTCACCTACCGTATCGCCCTCAGGTGCGGCTTCCTTGCCGAGTTACTAGACCCTCCCCTAGCAAACCCCCCAGCTATCGTATTGATGACCCCCCTCAAGTAGGTGTTAGTTCCCATGGAGGGAGGTAAGTTTCGTCCTTCTTCGTCTCTTGTAGGCTGCACATCAGTCTGTCCCTCTCTTTTATCCATGTATTTGTTCAGGCCCCCATCTTGTCCACCATTCATCCCCACTCTCTAGACGTGATTCTATAGGTGTCTGACTTGAATGAGCTCTTTGATCTTGTCTTGGAGGGTCTAGCATTCCTCCGTCAAGTGCCCGTAGTTCCCACGACACCGGTAATGCTTAGTTCGATCCACGCCTTCTGGGGAACAGTTTTTCAGTGGTAGTCGTAGTAACTCTACACTGTAGGCTTCTTCCATAATGCGGGCCCGGGTAGTGGTGAGGGGGTGTAGTGGTTGTACTTGGGCCCAAACACTCCCCTCTCCACCCTTTGTTTCTTTTCTCACCCCGATCTCGGATTCTCGCAGTCATTCATCTTCTTTGACATTCCTGCTCGAACTTGGTCTCTGAATTTTGCCATTTCTTCCATTTGGATGTAACCTACCGCCTTGGCTCGAAGTTCATCCACGTTTGCTGAATGTTTCTTGCACAGGCTATTTGAGAAGGGTCCAGGCTTCAAGGCCATGATCATGGAGTGTAGAGCCACTTCAGGGTTCAAATCCCTAATCTTCACCTAGACCGTAGCGAACCATTCCATGAACGCTCGCAAGGGCTTTTCATCTTCCTGCCTTAGGTTCACCAAGGTGACTGAAGTGAAATGGTGCGACCTGCTCGTAGCATATTGCACTCTGAACCTCTCAATAAGGGTAGCAAAACAATCAATTGAGTTCCATGGTAACTAAGTGTACCAATTTAAGGCTACCCTCTTAAGGGAGGTCGGGAAGACGCGACATAAGATGGCATCATCATTTGTGAATAGGTTTACTTGGGTGGTATATGTGTTGAGGTGATCGTTAGGGTCGGTCGTCTCGTCATAGCAGTCTAGATTCAAATTTTTCTAGCCTAGCGGTAAGGGGGTCTCCATGATGCCATCCACGAATGGGTGTCTTCGAATTGCTCCCCCCACCGAATGAAGGTGGGATTCAGTCTAGGTTCTCGGTCGCAAACCCGTTGGTGCTTTCCTATGTGTCTTTGGTTGTCGACTAGTCTCTACATGAGAGTGTTGGGTGTGGTGTTTAGATTCTCTAGTCTCCTTATAAGTGGCTTGATTTCGTTGGCTCTTCCTCTCCAGTTGCTTACGGATCTTCTTGTCCTCCTTTTGCAACCTTTCCATCTCCTTTTCGTTCTTCTCCTACATGGCTGCCATCTCTTGGCGTAGAGCTTAGATCAAAAGGTGGCTCTCCAACGATGGCCCAGCGCCATTCCTTATTCCTCTAGTCATCTGCTGTCAAGCTCTTGGTTCTCACCATCTTCTTCAAGTAGTGGTCGAGCGATAGTTTTACCTCGCCCCACAGTGGGCACCAAAATGTTCTTACCAAAAAACGGTCTTCCTCCAAGGTCTTCCTTCACGACCCATATGTCCCTCCTCCTACTATCGTGATACACCTTATACTGGGGGGGTGCCTACAAAAGACACTTTGACGCTCAAGTCAAGAAAAATCTCAGAACACACCAAGGTTGCTAGGTTCTTCTAAGATTAGGGTTAGAAGGTGTGCACCTGGTTTACTTAAATTGTCAGATAGTCCTTACCGATATCGTGAGATATTTTCTCTTTGATTTGTTGCCCAATTTCCTTTATTATGGTAGTTTCCAACTTACCCAATTTACATTGGTCTGAGGCGTTCTTAGTTGGCCCATCTGCGGCATGCTCAGCTAAGTAGTCGACTGATGGAACTCGGTTGGTACAAAATGTCTAATTGATTAGACCAAAAAAAAGTTGGCAACGTGGAGTTAAATTCAAAGATCTCAGTAGCCTAACTCCATTAACCACGTAAATCATCATAGTAGGCTCACTTAGGGATCACAAAAAAATTTGTGCCCGCAAATACTCGCGAGTAAAATCTGCCACAGGTAGAAAATAGATAGTTTAAATGGGTATATCCACTACCCATTTATAAATGGGGCGGGCGTGGGTATCATGGTACCTATGTCCGCGAATACCTACTACCCGTTTAAGAATGCAGTTTTATTTGGATTTATGCTTTAAAGAAAGTAATTTTTCGATAATGTGAATAATTTTATTTTCTCTAAAAATATGACAAATCCTATACAATTAAATTACGAGAGAAAAAGGACATAAGTTTATGGGCCTTTAAACTATTTTTTACAAAAACCATTAGAATAATTAATATTTATGGTCAAAGTGATTATTTTAAATAACAACTCTTTAATTTATAAATTTAAAGTGATATTTGCATCACCTTATGTTTGTCCATAGTACACAAAATAATTTTGTTGATTTTTTTTAGGAAGTATCCATGGATACCAACGGATATTAAAAAAAAATTACAGGTATTCACTTAAGAGGTACTTGAGTGGGTAACGGGGCAGGCACAACATGTCCAACGGGCCGGGTTACAGGTAGCTACTACCCCTGCCTGCCTCGCTCTGTTGCCATCCCTAGGTTCACTAGACTCGGCTTCCAGCAATTCAGAGTCTCAGCAAAGAGACATGAAGAGAAGCTTTTAGGAAGGAAGGAATACAAAGAACCTTATATAATGAATGTGTCATAAAGTCTCAATTGCTTCATCAATACTATCTAGTAGTCCTCCCGTGTGCTCTAACATTGTGTTTTGATGAGAAATTTTAAGAGGGTAATTCATTTTTATAGGGAATTTAAAATACTTTGTGGTGAAATATGTTGTTTGGATAGGAAAATTAGTAAGCAATTGAAATTCTAGTAATTTATAAAGGTATTTTGATGATCTAAAATTGTAGAATTTTAAATTCTACCAAAAAAGTAAAAATTTGAAATTCTTCATATTCACTTTCTCTCACCTCTATGTCTATTTTCTTTCTCCTCTCTCCCTTTCTTTCTTCTTTCTTTCTTTTCTCTCTCTCCCCCCTCTTCTCCTTCTCTCCTCTTTTTTTGTTCTCTATTTCTTTATGGTTTCTCTCTCCCCTCTTTCTCATCTCCCTTTCTTCACTTTCTTTCTTCTCTCCTCTCCCCTTTTCCCCTCCCCTCTGTCTCATTTCTCTCTCCTATCCCTCTCTTCTTTCCTTATTTCTTCTTTCTCTTCTCTTTATCAATATTGATGTAAGAGTATCAATATTTATATATTTGAATTATTTAATAGTAAAATTATTTGAGAAATTATTAAATCTTTAAAAATTGACTAATGTTTATTTTTGATAAAACTTAATATTAAAATTTTAATTTTTAAGTAGATTAATTTTTAAGTAGATATTTAAAAATTAAATTTTGTATATGGTGAAAATTAAAATGTCATAAACAAACTTAGAATTTGAAATTTAAAAAATTTGAATTGATTTATCCAAACAGAGTATGTAATAAATGAAGGAAATTTAAATTAAAGCAATTCAAATTTCAAGTATTTTAAATTCTTTGAAAATTTAAAATTCCTCATCCAAACACAACCTAAGAACAGTCAAAATTGTACATTATTCTTCTAAAATGAAACCTATATACTTTGTATCTGTGATTTCAGAGTAGATAATCATTATTACTCTTTTAGTGAAGTTGAAAAGGAACTTCTTCACCAGAATTGAGGAAAGTAATGCAAAAAAACATGTTAAGCACAAACAAAGAAGGAAGGAAAAACAGGTGTGAGAATAATATAGTTTTTGGGTGTTAGTATTAGCTGTTAATATTATTTTCACCCATTAATATTAATTGTTAAGAAATGATAATTTTTTGTTGGCTAATATTTATTAGCCACAAAATCATAGTTTATAAAATAAATTACTAGCAATTACATTATAGTAAGCATAAATTTGCCACATTTTTTTGGCAATGGTTGTATAAAACATTATAAAGATAATGACTATAAAAAATTATTTAATTTAGATTGTCATATTGATCTTCATTAAAAATTATATAACTTGTGAGTTTTAAAAATTGCATCACTTGTGAGTTTAAACTAATGAGTAAGAAAAACAATGTGAACAATTAAACTCATTTTGAGGTGCAAGAATTTGTGGATTGGTAATAGGCCAACTTGGTGTAAAATCCTACTTAATTACTTATGATTTTAAACTTTCTAAAATTTAAAGAAGGGTTATTAAGGATTTTTTACCATTAAATTAGCTATTATGTCATGAGCTGCCTCCTGGCCATTCCAAGTAGGCATAGTATTCTCTTTAGGTAATTCATTGGACAAGTTATTGCAATTCACAAGCTGATGGTAAGCTCACAAAGGAATCATTTCTAAGTTTTGAGCAAGCATGTTCCATGTTGTTTACACCCACAACGTGGATTATAACGATTTTCCTGAACTCCATGTACAATGCAATACTTGCTTGATCATTGCCTTTTAGTGGACCTACAAACATATTGTTGGTATTTTCTTTAGTCTGTTACATTTCAGCATTAAATGATGCAATTTCTAGAGTTAGGGTTTTGTGGGGCAACCATGACATTCTTTTGAAGATAATATTTTTTTAGGCCTTGTTCGAGTGGTGCTGAGTTTCTAATTTTTAGTTTTCAAATCTTATTTTTAAAATAAAACATGTTTGGGTAATATATTTTTGAAACCATTTTTAATGCATTTTCAAAATGGTTCTAAGCCTTATGCCAAAATCATGAAAATTGGTCTCTTATTTCTTGTTTTGAGTTGTAAAACTATGTCATCAACAATGTTAAGACCACCCTTATTATTATTATGAAAATTGTTATTATTATTAAAATTACTACATTATTATTAAAATTATTATTATTATAATTCTTCTATTATTATTCAAAATACTATTGTTATGGTTAAAATTATTATTATTATTATTACTAAAATTATTATTATGATGAAAATAACATTATTATTATTGTTGTTAATATTATTATTTTAAAATTGATTTTATTTTTATCACTATTGCTTATGTAATTTTTGCTTAATAGAAACTTAAAAAATACATAATTTGTGAAAGAATTATTGTTGCCAAGAAATTTTTAAAGAAAACTATAAGATTGACAATAACTTTTTTAAAACTGAAACTAAAAATTTATAAAACCAAAACCAGTTTTCAGTTTTTAGTTTTAGTTTTAAAAAGTTACCAACAATTTTATAATTTTTCTTTTAAATTTTTTTAATAACAATTATTCTTTCACAAATCATGTATTTTTTTAAGCTTCTGTTAAGAAAAACTTACATAAGTAGTAGTGATAAAAAATAAAATTAATTTTAATAATAAGAATATTAACAGCAACAATAATATTTATTTTCATAATAATAATTTTAGTAATAATAATAATTTAATAATAATAATTTTAGTCATAATAATAATAGTTTTGATAATAATAATTTTAATCATAACAATAGTAATTTTTTTTTGGTGTAACAACAATAGTAATCTTAATAATAATAATAATAATAATTTTCATAATGATAATAAGCATGATTTTGAAATTGTTGGTGACATAATGAATTTTTTATTGTTTATTTTCACTAAAAACTCATTTGTACTCTTATTTAAACTTTGAAAACTATTTTGTATATAACTTAAAACAATAACCTACATTTTCTCTGCCTAATTTATAAATGAATTTAGCTAGTGTACCATACTTATATAGCAAGTGGAGGGGTAAAAATGCATGAAGGGCACATACTTTGTCATAGGCCTGACATTAGTACCTTTCACAAATAGCGTGTTACCATAGTTCAATATTGGTTGGTAAAAGTTGAAAGCAAGTTGGAGAATGACTTGGCAATTCAAGCCTTTGATTAAGTTAAACAATCAACTTTGAATTAGATATTATAAAATAATTTACGTGTTATAATATAAAATATATAAAAAAATGACTGACATATATTTTTAATTTCTTTAAATATAATTAAATATATTTTAGTTATTATAATTTTTTTTTAAATAGTCATTATCATCAGTTAGTAATAACATGACATATATCTAATTATCTCATGTTAACAATTATTTTGAGGTAATATATGATGTGACATATTTAGATACAAACTCATCACTGTTTAGTAGTGATAAAGACCTTTTTTTGTAAAAATAATTATGAAAACTAAAACTAATTATTTTTTTTCGATAGAATACAGCCAAATTGAATTATATTCATAAAGATTAAAAACATATTTTATCTCAAATTTTTTTGTAAACATAGGAAAAATCATATTGTAAATATTTTTGGTCGATTGATTCAATAGGTCAAATCAGTTGGTTTAATCCAATATAATTAATTTTAAATATTTTAAATCAGTTGGTTTAATTAATGTAAATATCATAGTAAGATTAATCTTGGTACACATTATCATTCTCCCTCTAACAAAACAACACACAACTTATGCCACATTACACCATCTATAAAAAAGGGATAATAAGTCATATTTAAATAGAAACAAACAAGTTATAATCAAAGAGAGAGAACAAAAATGAGGAACCTTGTCAAAGGGTTGGAGACAAAATCAAATCTTGTCAAAGATACTGAGAACACAAGACAAAGAATGCACTGAGAACAAAAGAGAATACAAAGAACATTGAAAAACATGAAGATGAAGATGTACAGATTAAGAGAATAAAAAAGAAGAAGAGGGAAACCATACTTATATAAAAGAATGGAGAGGAAGCATTAAAGTCTTTGAGGCGTTTTTATTTATCAAGATAGAGAAGGAGAGTTTGAAAATATGAGCACGTATAAGTATGAAGAACCAACCTAGAAAATATTTTCTAAATTAGTTCTCAGTATAATTAATATAGGAAAAAGTTGCAAAAGATGTCAGTATTCTAGATCTGTTGAACAAAAAATTGATCTAGAAAATACTTTTTAAATTGATTCTTAGTAAATAGATATAGAAAGTTTTGTCAGAAATTTCAAAAGTTATGAAGGGTGTCTACAAGCTAGATCGATTGCTAAAGAATTGATTCTAGATCAGTTCTTCATATAATTGATCTAGAAAATGTTTTGTAGATCGACTCTCTAGCAACCAATCTAGAATGTATATATCAATATTACAAAATGTGATCGCCACATATATTACATTGGTTTTTCAAGAATTGATGTAAATTTCTAATGCAAAATGCATTTTTGTATTGCTATAGGATAATCATTACTTATGTATAATAAATATCCATTATTATATTGGATCAAACCAAGCTAAAAGCTACCGAGCTCGTGGATCAACTGATGTAAGGTCGTTTCAGCTTAACTAGTGATCTTGAATCTGAGTCTTAGGTATGCAACTGCGTTAAATACTCAATTTTTTTTTTGCCACCCTTAATGGTCTTACCCACCTCGAGCAAGATTATTTCTCATGGAGAATACCTATGATCTATACAAAAAAGTAAAAAAAACAAGTCAATTAACTTACATTTAGTTAACTAGTATTTTAGTTTGTTTATTGCATACAAGATAAATGTTTATTTTTATATAATTAAAATTTCTAATAAATAAATATTTTTAAATATATAAATTATATTGTAATTAAAATTCCTAATAAATAAATATCTTTGAATATATAAATTATACTTTGGATTAACAATGAACAATTTAAATTGTAATATAAGGTTATTTTTAACTATTTACAATTTCTATAACAAAATCTATTGAAATTCAATTTAGATATAGAAATAAAAGATAGTAGATTGAATAAGACAGGTGTTAATGAGGTCAAGTATACAAATAAAGATAAAAGGATAATACTTTGATGTGGTTGATAGAGAAATATTTTTTGGTTAATTGCGGTGATAATGTGTGAAATACACATTTAAATAAGAGAAGAGAAAGAATATTAAAAATGTCTAATTAAGATAGTAAAAATCTCATTTTTTAAATTATATATTCTAATTTATAATATATGAATAAATATGCAATATGTGTACAACATCGTGATTATGTTCAACCACTAATTTATTTATTTTTAACAGAGCATTAATTAATGAGTTGAAATAACATCAACTTGTGTCGTGGATGCAAGTCCACCAGAATTGGAATACGTAATAATTCGCTTACTGCCTAATGGTTCCCATCACAATATGATCCAAACTAAAATTAGAAACGCAACCAAGAATTGAGAACAGTGAAAAACCAAAACAAACGAAATTAGCCACATTGAAAATCAAAGACAACCTTTCTAGTAGAGGCATTAACTTATTTAAAGAATCCTTCCATAACCCAAACTGCTTGAGTAAATTCCAACATTCTAGTAACTTTCAATTCAAGCATATCCACAAAACCCAATGCGGCATAAAATCCCGGGTTGACACTTCTTGTTACACTTTCCATAGTTATTGACATTTTACAAAATGTTAGTGCAAACTCCACCACAACAAAGCTCTCCTTGCTTGTACTTCTTCCCTCACGGTCCACAGTTGTTCATGTCTCCAACAACATTAACATGCACATTCGTTCTTGCAGCACTGGAGCAGCTCTGTCCCTTCGTT
Source organism: Spatholobus suberectus (assembly GCA_004329165.1). Taxonomy (NCBI): domain Eukaryota; kingdom Viridiplantae; phylum Streptophyta; class Magnoliopsida; order Fabales; family Fabaceae; genus Spatholobus; species Spatholobus suberectus. The sequence goes on from CM014736.1 coordinate 19,572,764, forward strand.
TGCTGAAATCCCATTACAGATATTGTTACCATTGGGATTGCAACGAGTCCCTTTCTTTATTGCAGTTGCCAAGAACCGGCTTCTTGATGTGAAATGATTAGGCAACGGGACTTCATAGTACTCATCATCATCATTATAATAATCATCATCTATGTCAGTGGTTGAGAAGGCCACTTGGCAGGGAAGGGAAAAATTATAAGCAGGGAAAGAACAGTTGGGAGCTTGAAAAGCGTTTTGGCCATTGTGTAATTTCAAGGGTGTGAACTTTAGATTGCCAACGAGAATTGGAGGGTCTTTGGCATGGTGATTTAAACTATAGTTTCTGATAAAATATTGCACGTTGTCCTCGAATACTTCTCTTCTTATAGCACTCGTTCTTTTTTTGGTATGGATCACAGCTGTTTTTTACAGGATACTTGAGCTAGGTAGGACCATTATGGATGGCAAAGTTCTTTATCTGAGTATTTAACGCAATTGCATACCTAGGACTCCAGTTGTTCAGCTTGATGGTTATAGCACTTGTTCTTGATTTAGAGCATATTTATTCTACTTGACTAGTTCAACTTTTTTAAGTACTGCAATACTACAAAGTAAACCCTTGATGCTGTCTCTTGCTAGTTGATTATGACTAGTGGAAACTGGAAATTGTAGATCTGTCTTGTAAATACATGCCATATCTGTTCACGTAAATAGACATTGTTTCTCTTTCTCCTGCAAAAGCTTAGCAGACAACAAAAATTAGTTTTAAACCAGTTAGTACATTGTTTATTATGCATTCGTTAATGTAATGTCCTTTATTTACTTTTAAGGGGCTCTGATTATTGCCCAAAAGTTAACAATGCTTAACATAACCATAATAATATCCCTATCTTTTTACAATATAATAACTACCAGAAAATGATCAATGGTAAAATTGAACTTAAAAAGAACCAAAGGAGAGAGGCAATGTTATTTGACATTAGACAACTTGCCATCAAAAATTTGGGTGAAATTTAAAGGTCAACATGTTTAGAAATATGGCTAGCATGAAGATCTTTGTCATCTTTTTTTTTTTTTTTTTCCGTGGTGGGGTGGGGGGGAGTAAGTTAAATAAAGATCCTTGTCAACTTTCAAACTGAGTGAAATAGAAAATAATAGAAGTAAGCAAGTCCCGTGAAGCATTGTGCGAGTTGAACACTGGATGCAGATTCCACAGTCGAGAGTGTAATTGAATTCTATCTTGCAACTCTTGTTGGTAACTTGGTATTCGTTCTGATCTTTGTGATCGCAGACAAAATTTCCCAAAGAGGGTTCTCGCGAAGTAGTATATATTTTGAGAAGGTAAAAGTAATTTTTAGAACAAACACAATTTTGGCGAGGCCATAGTGACATGAAAATCATACTATTTTCATCCTAATTCCTAAGAGTAACTTTTAGCTATATTTCACCATTTACTAACTGCAGTTGTCTCTAGAATTTATGAGTGCATGTATTATAAACTGTAGTAATCAAATTTGGGTCGGAATGCCTAGCACAGGGACAGTTTTTAATACTGCTTATCTAGCCCCATGGATACGTTTGCAGGAGAAGAGTATGAGAAATCTTTTATATGACATGGCTCACAGAGAAGAACATTAAAAGTGTGTAAGGATGATGCCCCATTAGGCACTTTGCTTGGCGGAGTAGTTATGCGCCAGTCAGGTTGATGATCGGACGTGGGTCGACTCATGGAGTTCAAAAGGATTGTAATCACTGTCACACCGCTCTCTTGGCTTCGGACACTTTGATCGAAGAGGGAGCCACTGTCCATTACAGTGGAGAGAGGGCAGTACAATCAGCACTAACGAGAAAAGGGGCAAGTTTCAAATGATTAACTGAAGAGGAGGAAAATGATAAACGTCGGAGGGGACTATGTTTTCGTTGTGATGAAAGGTACACTCCTGGTCATGTATGTCGTAACAAGCAAATCCATGTAATCTTGTTGGGAGAAAATGAAGAAGGGGAGAAGGAGGAACAAGAAGGAGAGCGGAAAGCTGAAGAAGAAGAGAATCTACAGCTGAATGCAAGTAGCATTGCAGGAATGACCTCAAAAAATTCCTTGAAATTATGGGGAACCATTGCAGGGACAAGGGTGATAGTAATGGTGGATTCAGGAGCATCTCACAATTTCTTGTCACCGGAGTTGGTAGAGGGGCTAAAAATCCCGACAGAGGCTACTAAGGAGTATTTTGTTGAAGTTGCAAATGGCCAACATCTAGGTAGTCAAGGTGTGTGTAGAAGAGTTGAATTGTTGCTGCCAAATTTGAGAGTTATTCAGGACTTCTTTCTGTTTGATTTGGTAAGAGTTGATGTGATTCTGGGGTATGAATGGCTTAAGAGTTTGGGCAAGTTCAGTGCAGATTGAAGGCACCATTTGATTGAAGTGCATAAGGAAGGGCGGATCATAGAGATTAAAGGGGATACAACACTGTCTCGAACAGTAGCTTCTTTAAAAGCTATTAGAAAAGAATTAAGGAATGAAGGGGAGGCTTATTATGTTGAGTTGGGCATGATGAACATGGTCTGTGGGGAGACACATACTGTAACTCCAGAAAATCTATGAGAGCTCCTAAAGGAATATGAGGACTTGTTTAAGGAAACAACATCATTGCCTCCAAAGAGAGAATGTGATCATGCAATTACATTGAAGGAAGGGGCACCAATCCCGAATATTCGACCCTATCGTCACCCTCATTGCCAAAAGGAGGAGATTGAAAAGTTTGTTCATGAAATGTTAGTTGCTGGTCTTATTCGACCTAGCACCAGCTCGTATTCCAGCCCATTGATTTTGGTCAAGAAAAAGATGGCAGTTGGCGGTTTTATGTTGATTATAGGGCTCTCAATAGCATTACCATCCCTAATAAATTTCTGAACCCGGTAATAGAGGAGTTGTTGGATGAGTTAGGAGGAGCGGCTATTTTCTCAAAGCTAGATCTTAAGTCGGGATATCACCAAGTACACATGAAGGAGGAAGAGATACACAAAACAGCCTTCAAGACCCATGAAGGACACTATGAGTATTTGGTAATGCCCTTTGGGCTTACAAACGCTCCCTCAACATTTCAGGCTCTCATGAACCAGATTTTTTGGCCCTATTTGTGAAAGTTTGTGTTAGTATTTTTTGACGATATCCTAGTGTACAGTCCCGATTTCCTTTCGCATGCTGACCATTTGAGAATGGTTTTTCAATTATTACGAACTCATGAGTTGTGTGTTAATTATAAGAAGTGCAGCTTTGGAGCACAATTAGAGTATTTTGGTCATGTTATTGCAGTGGCTGGAATTATGGCTGATCCAGCAAAGGTGGAGATTATGAGAAACTGGCCTATTCCTAAAGATATCAGAAGTTTCAGGGGATTTTTGGGTTTGACAGGCTACTATTGACGATTTGTGAAAAATTATGGGGTTATTGCTAAACCTTTAACCCAACTTTTAAAGAAGAACAATTTCAAGTGGTCAGAGGAGGCACAGGGAGCTTCTGAGGAGTTGAAAACGGTAATGGCAGATCTGCCCACATTGGCCATGCCAAATTTTGACTTACCATTTGTGGTGGAGACTAATGTGTCGAGACATGGGATTGGGGTTGTCCTTATGCAACAAGGCAGACCATTGGCTTTCATTAGTCAAGCCCTTTCAGTGAGGAACCAGGCTAAATCTGTTTATGAACGTGAGCTAATGGCAATAGTGTTTGCTGTGCAAAAGTGGAGGCAATATTTGCTTGGTCATCACTTTATAATCAGGACCGACCAACAAAGTTTGAAGTTTCTATTGGAGCAAAGAGTTTTAGTGGGAGAACAGCTTAAATGGATAGCCAAACTACTTGGTTTTGATTTTGAAATTCAATATAAGCCTGGTTTGGAAAATAAGGCAGCTGATGCTTTGTCTCGAGTAATGGATTATCATGCTATTTCAATGGTCACAAATTCAGATTTGGTAGAATTAGCTGAGGAGGTCCTTGCAGATGAACAATTGAGATTGATTATGCAGGAGATTGTGCAGGATCCAAGTTCTCATCCCCACTATTCAATTTCTAAGGGTTGTCTTTGGTTTAAGTAGCGGCTAGTTTTGCCTAACAAATCTGCTAGGATTCCACTTTTATTAGCAGAATTTCATGCTTCTCCTTGGGGGGGTCATTCAGGGGTGACCTGAACTTACAAGCGATTGGCCATGGGTTTTTATTGGAATGGTATGAAACGGGACGTGGAGCAATTTGTGGCAACAAGTGAGGTCTGTCAATGGGATAAATTTCAAGCTCTTAAACCTGTTGGGTTGCTACAACCATTACCTATTCCTAACCATGTGTGGGAAGATGTGTTTATGGATTTTATTGGCGGACTTCCTAAGGCAAAAGGAGCTGATACTATCAGGGTTGTAGGGGATAAATTGAGCAAGTATGCTCACTTTCTTCCCTTATTGCACCCCTACACTTCTAAAGATGTCGCTGCAGTTTTTGTAAAAGAAGTTGTCCGGTTGCATGGATTTCCTAACTCTATAGTTTCAGATAGAGATCGGGTTTGTATTAGCACGTTCTGACAAGAGCTATTTCGATTGTCAGGTACTAAACTGAAATTCCGTTCTGCGTATCACCCTCAATCTGATGGTCAAACAGAAGTGACAAATCGAACTATTGAGGCGTATCTAAGATGCTTCAGTAATGATCACCCACGCCAATGGGTAAAGTGGATGCCATGGGGAGAGTTCTGGTTTAATTCTTCATACAATGCCTTTATAAAGATGAGTCCATTTAAAGCACTTTATGGTCGTGACCCTCCATCTATTATCCCTTATCATAGGGACAACACAATTGTAGAAGAAGTGGATCAACTATTAATGCTGCGCGACAGTATTTTAGATGAATTGAAACATAACCTGTTGAAAGCCCAACTGAGAATGAAGGAACAAGCTGATAAAGGTAGACGAAAAGTTGAGTTCCAGGTAGGTGATATGGTGTATCTGAAGGCTCAACCTTACAAATTGAAGTCCTTGGCTAAAAGGGTTAATGAGAAACTTAGCCCAAGGTTTTATGGACCATTCCAAATCTTGGACAGAATTGGTGCAGTCGCTTACAAGTTGCAGTTGCCAAAAACGTCAAGGCTGCATCCAGTTTTCCACATTTCACAGCTTAAAAAAGCTGTACCAACTAGTCAAAATAGCCAATCCCTTCCACCATTTTTGGCAGAAGATTTGGAGCTACAAGTGGAAGCTGAAGCAGTGTTATCAATGAGGAAATTGCTGAATGGAAGTGTAGAAGTTCTTATCAAATGGGCTCATTTGCCTACTGAAGATAGCATGTGGGAAGAGTTTGATCAAATTCAAACAGTTTTTCCAGATTTTCAACTTGAGGAGAAGGTGCAACTCATAGAAGGGAGAAAAAGAACAAGGATAGAATGGGAAAAGTGGTAAATGGTATGGGAAAATCTGTTATGCAGAATCGTAACAATTTAGACACGTGGCAGCAAGAGACAGAAGGGGAGATACAGGGAATTTGTGAAAAGGGGGGGGGCGGGGTACGTAATTTTTTTGGGAGGACTTGGGCCAGGACAGAGGAGTTCTTCTTCTCTGATTTATTGTTACTTGCTTATTAATTTCTGAAGAGATTGTGATTTTTTTCGGTTGTACCAGAGCACTATACTCTGGAATTTTATCGTTAATTCTATTAAAAACTCAGTTTCTATCAGCATGTCACAAATCTTATTCACAATCAGCCAGATATAGATGTAGTTCTTCCCAAGCCTTTTTCATTTTATCGAGTGTCAACTAAATCAGTCAAATTTGCAGGCTACAAAGATTTTAAAAGAAGCTTTCACACTGGTCATCAACTCGTCATGAGACAACGTTATCAACCAAGTGTTTGTGCATTCTCTCTTAATCCATTTGATATTGCACCTCTCAACTGATTAGCCTAGCCCGCAGTACAGAATAAGGAAAGGTGCATTCTTTTATTTCATTCCACTCCACTAACTGTTAAATATCCAAACATAGTTTTAAGTGTGAATTTTAAATTAGTTATCATAAAAAGTCAACTATTTTTAATAATATGGCAATTTAACAGTGTGAAACATTTTAATTTAATCCAATTTTATTTGTCGGTAAACTTCTTTTTGGTGATATTTGTCAATAAACTTCAGTTTTTACTTAAAATGTATATGCTTTATGGAAAATTTCTCTCAAACCGATGTTTCCATTTTCTTTTTGACTTTTCATCATGCTGTCATTGTAAATAATGCTGTCAATATATACATACATACACGTACATGTTTATTTTCCTAGAGTGATACATACTGAAGAATTTCTCAAGGTCCATTTCACATTTAGTTTTTCTGTTGATTATTTATAGACAGTAGAAAGAGGGACATCCAAATATTTAAGCTTTTCTTTTAATGCTGTAGAATATGCAGTGATTGATCACTTTTTTAAGGCCTGGACGTGGTTACATTTTGCAAACTGAATCCATTTATTTCTGCTCTGCATTCATGTAAGCTATTTTTTTTCTTCTTTTATATGCTGGCTTGGAGTTGGGAGGGATATCATTTAGTGAAGAGCAATTTTTACTTTTCGGGTAAGTCTCTTTTATTAGTACTATTATTTACATGCCCCGCTCTAAAATCAGGTTCATACAAGGGTGAGTATATTTGGTCTCATTCTTTATGCCATTGCAATATGCAGATACACATTCACTGGTAGGTGATATTCCTCCCGAAGTAATATTTCATTCTTTGTTGTATACTGTGTGGGGATATGGCAATATGGCATCAGCTTGATTTTGTTGTGATGCAGTTTTTGTTGTAAATTACTAAGTTGTAAAGGGCTAAATGCGAAAAGTTTTGTTGAATTTTCTATCAGTAGAAAATTCAATGACACAATCAAAGAGATCTCCTCCAAGCATGAGATAACTTCTAGTAACTTGTTTTACTTTCTACCCAATCCTTTGATGTATTGCAGAAAGGTATATCACAGGGCACATGCGCCGAAATTCCTGACTTTGTTTGTGGAGGGGAATTGATGCCATTTTCTTTGCATTTAACCACTTGTGTTTATAGACAAAAAGAGGATTTCGTTCCCTGCACCACGTCATGTGGATAGAAACAATGAGGATATTTTGCTCTAAAGTCTAAACCTGATATCCAAAGCACCAACTGAGAAACTGAACAAGTCCAAAGTATCAAAGTGACTAGCTAGGTATGTTTGGACGGGTAATTATGAAGGGAAAGGAGAAGGCAATTTGAGAGGGTTTTCATTATTTGGGACTTCGGAGCTTTTAAGAGGGATGTGAAGGATTTAGAGATCAAGTTTTTATTGGGTGTGTTTAGTTAGTAATATTATTAAGCTTATAATTTATTTGACTAAATTATATATTTGTTTGACTAATATAAAAGTAAACGAATTTGTTTCACTAATTTATAGTATTCTTTTATACATTGGTTAAAGTAGTACATAAGCTTAGATCCTCTCTCTTTTTTTCATTATTATCTTTAACATCTTAATAAAAAATTTCCTTTATCTCCCCTCAATGGCAAAAAAAGAAAAACTTACCTTCATCACCTTTACAATATACATTTCTCTCTAAACTATTGTCCTACTTCCACGATATCCACCCAATCTCTTTGATCTTTAAACAAAAATTATAATTACTTAAAAAATATGTTTTTATATACGAAACAAAAATAGAATTATACGAAAAAAAAATTATATAATCATATCCTTTTATATCATTTGCTCATCTAGTTCAAAAACTAAATGTCTCAGTTTAATAAACTAGCTTAATAGCTTTATCTTTCAACTAAAAATTAGCTTTTAACTTTTTAAATATTTTTACTAAATAAATCCATTGTAACCATTTTTTGATTTCTCCCAAGTTTGGTGATTTGGTGAATTTAGAGGAAATATTATCTAAATTACTTTTTACCCTTGACAGAAATGTAAAATTACATTTTGAATTTACTTGGCCGGGTAGGGTATGGCTAGAAGCTATGCAACAAGTCATATGGATGACATAATATGATACTCTTAGATAAGCAAAATTGGAAAAATAAAATAAAATTCCATCTATAAGCTTAGAATAACATGACAATAATTTTAGCATGAATTTAACATGAAATTTATTATTATTTTAATATACCATGATATTTTTATTAATTTTTTTGGTGGACATGATTTTTTGATTAATAGTGCATGTAAATATTAAGTTCATGATTTTTTTTATTAATAGTGCATGTAAATATTAAGTTCACGATTTTTTTTTATTAATAGTTCATGTAAATATTAAGTTCATGATCACGTAAGAATTGTTGTGCACACAAATAGGGCAAGACTTTACGTGTGTGTTTTGATAAGCATTTACAAATTTGATTTTGAATAACCTTAATTTTGTAAAATGTATTTTAACTAAAATTAAAATTTAAATAAAATAATTTATATTTAAAAATTTTATTTCAAAAATAAAGTTAAAGCCAAACTTAATTAGGGTGTAAAATTTTAATCTCAATGCAAAAATTACATTTTTTTTGCTTTTAGTTAAACATATTTTTAAGAGAAAAATTAATTTTAAGAAATAATAAATAAAAATAATTATTTTATACAAAATTGCGTTTATCACTTTCAGAACAAATTTTGAGAGCACATGCTCTCTCAAATATGTTATTAATTGGAATAAGTGGTTCGACATGAATATCTCTTGCTGAAAACTCCAGTCCTCCACTTTCAATGCGGATCACAATACGTGGATGAAAACTTCAACTAGCAATTATTTCTCTGCTATTTTTTTTTGTAAATAATCAATTATTTTTAAATACCGAACTATTATGAATATTGATTATATGGCTGTCCATATTTATTATACATTATGTCTATTTAATTTTTTTTTAATACTATTAATCTTTTTGTAACCGTTGAGTTATAATTTGTACCTATAAATAGGCTATTCCAACTTTGGAAACAATATACAAGAGTATTCCATTTTCTCTAGTATCTTGTATTCTTTCTTCTCTGTTTTTCTTTTCTGTATACTTTCCTCTCTTTGTTCTTAAGTTATTTTCATAACACGTTATCAACACGAAGAATATTTCAAGGTCAGTATTTTTTTTATATATATTTGCTGTTACTTGTTTTGATCAGTAATGAAATTCTTTTGCCATTATTTATTCTATTTTAGAATATTATGCATGTTTTTGTTTTATTACAAAGCTTCCTACATCTATGATCTAGAAATAAGTTATCATAGTCATGCCTATAAATCATATTTGATTGATATATCGCTAAAAATAGCCTCATTTAATAGAAAGATAATTTTTATTTCTTTTCGCTGGTAAGAAATACACATCTAAATATATAGATGGCAACATCTTTAATTATTAGGTGAATGTATTTTTATTTTTTTGGTTAATGTTAATCTATTTGACTAGTTAATAATGAAATAACTTGTTTTGTTTAAAATAACTCGTTTTGGTTTTTTTTATTTTGTTAATAATATTTTGTTTTCTTTAATTAATATTGCCTTAATATTTTATTTATTGGTAAATGTGTGAAATAAAGATCCTTAACATATAGTTATGTTGCTTACTATGGTAATTATATTTGCTAAATATGAAAATATTGTTAGTATGGAAATATGAAAATACTTAAAAGTCATTGGTCATGTGGAGTACAAATGTTTAGATGCAATTATTTTTATTAATATTATATTGTTATAATTACTATTATTACATTTTATTAATTTATTGCTTATGTTATTGTTTATTATGTTTACGTTATATGTTAATATAATGCATTAATTTATTATAATTGTTAATTTATATTGATTTGATATGTTAGTATATTTTGAAATGTTGGCATTGCTATATTAATTTACATTAATTGTTATTATGATTATTAATCATTTACGTTCAACTCATTTATTGTGTCCAGATTTTATAATAATAATTATTGTTATTATAATAATTTAAAGAGCTATAATTTACTATTAATTAATATGTTTTAACTATTATTTTATGACATAATTATTAAATATTTGTAATTTATTCTAATTTCGTTTTAATATTTTTATGATAGTATTGAACATGTCGAATCTTGTAAAAATTGAATTTGTGGCTCTTGACACTACGGGAAAGAATTATTTATCTTGGATATTAGATGCTGAAATACATTTAGATGCAATGGGTCTTGGAGTCTCCATTAAAGAAGGAAATAAAGCATCTAATCAAGATAAGGCTAAAGCTATGATTTTTCTTCGTCACCACCTCCATGAAGCTTTAAAAGTGGAATATTTTACAGCAAAAGGTCCACTTGTCCTTTGGAATAGTTTAAAAGAAAGATATGACCACCAAAAAACTGTAATTCTTCCTAAAGCTCGTTATGATTGGATGCACTTACGTTTACAGGATTTTAAAATTGTACGCGAGTATAATTCTGTAATATTTAGAATTACTTCTAAATTGAGATTGCATGGAGAAAAAATTACTTATGAGGATATGTTAGAAAAAACTTTTTCCACCTTTCATGCATCTAATGTGCTCCTGTAGCAGCAATATAGAGAAAAAGGCTTTAAGAAATATGTTGAATTAATTTCTTGCCTCTTATGGCTAAGCAAAATAACGAGCTCTTAATGAAAAATCATGAGACTCACCCAACTGGTTCTGCTCCATTCCCTGAAGTGAATGCAGCAACATATGATTATTATAATCATGGACAAACCCGTGGTCGTGGACATGGTCATGAAGGAACTTCCCAGAATACTTTTTCTCACCAAAAGTGGAAAAGTAATGTGAAAAGTGCTAAGGAAAAAGGAAAAGGACAAAGTAACAAGCATGTGGAAAATATATGCTATCGTTGTGGTGGAAAAGGCCATTGGTCACGTACTTGTCGTACACCAAAGCATCTTGTTGAACTTTACCAAGAATCACTTAAAAATAAAGAGAAAAAGATAGAAACACATTTTAATTATGAAGATGGTGATTCTGATTATGGCCATATGGATGTTACTCATTTAGATGTTGTTGATTTCTTTGCTGATCCTGATGGGAAAATTGATCACCTTATTGGTGATGGGAGTGTCAAGAAATAAATTTTCTCATACTATGTTATTGAACTTTATGTTTAGTAGAATGTTTTATTTTTATGATTTGATGTCAATGGACTTTATGTGAGTTTTTTAAAGCAATAAATAATTTACTTATGTGATTGCTATCTTTTAAATATATTTTTATAATTCCAAATAATATTTTCTTATATTAATTATTTATACTTCCTTTTTTTATGAAGAATGAATGTTGGCACTAGCATCAATAATGAAGATATTTGTCTTGCTGATAGTACAACAACTCACATGATTCTCAAGAATGATAAATTTTTCTCTGATTTAATAATGCGAAAAGTCAATGTTAGTACTATATTTGGTATTATAAATATAATAGAAGGCTCCGGAAGAGCTAATGTATTGTTACTTAGAAGAATAAAGTTACACATTGATAATACATTATATTCTTCCAAGTCTCATAGAAACTTGTTAAGTTTCAAGGATATTCGTTTAAATGGATACTATATTGAAACAAACAATGAAGGAAATATAGAATATCTTATATTACGAGACTTAACTTGAATAAAAAATGTGTATTGGAAAAATTACCTGCTTTTTCGTATGGTTTGTACTACATGTATATTAGTACAATTGAAACACCTAAATGTAGTAAACCAGAAGTTTACTAATCAAAATAAATTTGTTGTTTAACATGACCGATTGGGTCATCCCAAGTCTATTATGATATGAAAAATAATTGAAAATTCATATGGACACCCATTGAAGAGCCCAAGATTCTTTAATCAAATAATTTCTCATGTATTGCTTGTTCTCAGGGGAAGTTAATAATTAGACCATCACCAGAAAAAATTGGGAATGAATCTCTCACATTTTTAGAACAGATACAAGGTGATATTTGTGAACCAATACACCCACCATGTGGAACATTTAGATATTTTATGGTTTTAATTGATGCATCAACTACATGGTCACATGTTTGTTTGTTGTCAACTCGCAACCAGACGTTTGCGAGATTGTTAGCTCAATTAATTAAACTAAGAGCTCATTTTCCCAATTATCCAATTAAGAAAATCCATCTTGATCATGTTGATGAATTTACATCTCATGCTCTTAATGAATATTGTATGTCTATTGGAATTGATATTGAACATCCTATAGCACATGTTCATACACAAAATGGACTTGTAGAATCACTTATTAAACGCCTGAAATTGATTGCAAGACCATTACTCATGAGATCAAAACTTCCAATGTCTACTTGGGGACATGCAATCTTACATGCTGCAGTATTGATTCGCATCAGGCCAACAAGTTACCACAAGTACTCTCCATTGCAATTGGTTTTTGGTCAGTAACCTAATATTTCCCATTTAAGAATTTTTGGATGTGCTGTATACGTTCCAATTGCCCCACCACAACGAACTAAGATGAGACCTCAAAGAAGGTTGGGAATATATGTTAGGTATGAATCTCCTTCTATAATAAAATATCTTGAGCCATCAACAGGAGATTTATTTACAGCTCGATTTGTTGATTGTCATTTTGATGAATTAGTTTTCCTAACATTAAGGGGAGAGAATAAGCAGTTGGAAAATGATATTAGTTGGAATGAATTTCATTATCTCATCTTGATCCTCATACAAAACAATGTGAATTAGAAGTTCAAAAGATAATTCATTTACAAAGTTTAGCCAATCAGTTGCCAAATGTATTCACTAACCCAAAAAGGGTGACTAAGTCATATGTACTAGCTGCTAATGCTCCAATAAGAATTAATGTCCCAATTGGACAATCTAATATTGCAAACGAGTCTCAAACATGCATGAAGCGTGGTAGACCCGTTAGTTCCAAAGATAAAAATCCTCGAATAAGAAAAAGAGCTAAAAGGCAAGATTGCCAAATTGAGGATATGGAAAGTTCAAAAGATTCATTTGACATAATTAATATTTTAGTTTCAGAAGAAACTCAGGTCCCTGAAATTATTGAAAATGAAGAGATCTCAATAAATTATGTCATGAATGGAATACGATGGAACCGAAATGAAGTCAACGTTGACAATATGTTTGCATATAATATAGCGCTAGATGTAATAAATGATACCAAGGATCAAGAACCAAAGTCCATTAAAGATTGTCGACAAAGAAATGATTGGCCAAAATGGAAAAATGCAATTGAGGCAGAATTAGACTCACTTGCTAAGCGAAAGGTTTTTGAACCTGTAGTCCGTACACCTGAAGGTGTAAAACCAGTTGGATACAAATGAGTTTTTGTGCAAAAAAAAATGAGAATGGTGAAGTTGTGAGATACAAAGCACGACTTGTTGCACAAGGATTTTCACAAAGACCCGGTATTGGTTTTGAAGAAACATATTCACCTGTAGTGGATGCAAGTACTTTTCAATATTTAATTAAGTCTAGTTGCACATAAAGGGCTCAATTTGCATTTAATGGATGTTGTTACAGCTTATTTATATGGCTCTCTTGATAATGATATTTATATGAAACTCTCTGAAGGATTTAATTTGCCCAGCAATGCAAGTTCTCAAGAAGATTTCTTGATTAAATTGAATAAGTCTCTCTATGGACTAAACCAATTAGGACGCATGTGGTATAATCGTCTTAGTGAGTATTTACTAAAGGAAAGATATAAAAATGATCCCATTTGTCTATATATTTTTATGAAAAGGTCTGGAAATGGATTTACCATAATCGTTGTTTATGTAGATGACATAAATATTATTGGAACTCCTAAAGAGTTTCCAAAAGCTATAGATTGTTTAAAGAAAGAGTTTGAGATGAAGGATTTAGGAAAGACAAAGTTTTGTTTGGGATTACAAATTGAATATTTAAATAATGGGATTTTTGTGCATCAAGAGGCTTATATAGTAAAGGTGCTTAAAAGATTTTATATGGACAAATCACATTCGTTGTGCACTCCAATGGTTGTAAGGTCTTTAGATATGAATAAAGATTCTTTTAGACCTCAAGAAAAGGATGAAGAACTAATTGGTCCTGAAGTACCATATCTTAATGCTATAGGAGCACTAATATATCTTGCTAATTATACACGTCTTGATATAGCATTTACGGTCAATTTATTAGCAAGATATAGTTCTTCACCTACGCGAAGACATTGGAATGGAGTTAAGCACATACTTCGTTATCTTAGAGGTATAATGGATATGGGCTTGTTTTATTCAAATGTTTCCAAGTTAAATCTAATTGGTTATGCAGATGCAAGTTATTTGTCTTATCCTCACAATGGTAGATCACAAACAGGATATCTATTTATATGTGGTGGTACAGCTATTTCATGGTGATCTATAAAATAAACCATAGCAGCCACATCATCTAATCATGCAGAAATTTTAGCATTACATGAAGCAAGTCACGAATGTGTTTGGTTGAGATTGAAATAGAAAAAACGCACAAGAAGGGAGGGGGGTTGAATTGTGCATTTAAAAACTTTTTTGAAATAAGTTGATCAGTATGAAAACGTTTTCAAGCGTAGGGATAGAGAGAAAAAGAACATAGAAAGTTTTATACTGGTTCACTCAACCTGAGCTACGTCTAGTCCTTTCACCCATAAAGTATTCACTAACCAACCTTAGGTTACAAGTATTGTTTGCGGCCTCTTCAGGCTTTACAACGCAATCACCCTAGATTGCTTAACCCAAGTATTCTTTCACACTAAGCCTCTTCAGGCTTTCACAACACAACAAGTGTTTATACAAACAATATCAACTCACGTAGTGAGAATTTGAAAGATTAAGCTCAAGCACACTCTGAAAATCTTTACAAGATTTTTGTTATCGTCCACTAAACGCTTCTATCAATTGTTCAGAAGTAATTTGTTAACTAGGAACTTTTTACACCAGGCACGTATATGTCTTTTTTTTTTTCGTGACGTTCTTCCTTGATACATATATAGTCTTCAGAGAAAAGATCCGTTGTGAAGACTTGACTTCGTTATGCAAAGAAGGGCGTGCAAACTATCCTTTTAGAATGATCAGGCATGGCAGCTTTTAGGCTTGCACTAAAACAGAAGGTGTAGGACTGTGCTAGCGGTCTGTTTTTCTGAACATTCTTCATTCGTCTTAGCAGCTTGATAAGTTGACTTGCTTTATCTGATTTTGCTGCGCTTTTGCACTAGAATGATTCTGATATTATTTAATGCTTCAAACAATTTGAACGTTAGATCACAAAAGTAGTAATATGTTAGTTTCAAGAAAAACTAGCATAAATAAATTGGACATTCAAAATAGAACTTAGCCGTTTGAATATTTGTCGTTGGAAGCTTGCATCAGATATTTGAACATGTTCTTTAGACGATCACCTACATTAGACGATGTTCTTTAAGCACATCTATTGGATAGTCTTTCTTTGACACGTCTACTGGACGGTCTTCTTTGACACGTCTACTAGACGGTCTTCTAAGGAAAGCTTGTATGCTGTAAAGAGTTTAGTTCTTTGGCAGAAACTTGAACATTAATAAGTTTGTTATCTTCAAAACTTTGAGGGTCTTAGACGCTTCTACGTCTTTGGTTCCAACAGAGATTTGTAATTCAACATGTTCGAGAAACTTAAGGTTTATCTTCAGAAAAAATGACACTGACAATGATATATAAAGATAATGCTGCATGTATTATTCAATTGAAAGAAGGATACATTAAAGGGGATAGAACAAAGCATATTTTACCTAAATTCTTTTTCACTCATGATCTTCAAAAAAGTGGTGATATAACTCTTCAACAAGTTTGTTCATGTGAGAATCTAGCAGATCTATTTACAAAGTCTCTACCAAGAAAAGCTTTTGAGCAACTGGTACACATGATTAGACTTCGTCGTCTTAAAGATGATTGTTTACATGAGGGGGAGAAATAAAAACGTTTTGCATTCTTTTTCCCTTCGCTATGGTTTTATCCCATTGGGTTTTCATGGCAAGGTTTTTAATGAGGCAAATGATAACGTATTGAAGAATGATATACTCTTTTTCCTTCACTAGGTTTTTATCCCACAGAGTTTTTCTTAGTAAGGTTTTATCGAGGCACATTCTCAAATAATGGACATCCAAGGAAGAGTATTATGAATATTGATTATATGGCTGTCCATATTTATTATACATTATTTTTATTTAATTTTTCCTTAATACTATTAATCTTTTTGTAACTGTTGAGTTATAATTTGTACTTATAAATAGGCTACGCCAACTTCGAAAATAATACACAAGAGTATTCCATTCTCTTTAGTGTCTTGTATTCTTTCTTCTCTATACTCTATTTTTCTTTTCTGTATACTTTCCTCTCTTTGTTCTTAAGTTATTTTCATAACACGAACAAAAATATCTATTCCACATTTAGCTACAACCTTAACAAATTGAATGGTTTGTATTAAAATTGGTCAACAAAATGTGTTTAAATTAGCTATCCTATCCATGGTAGAAACATCATCATTTGTTTGGTTGTGCATGTATATTAAGCAAGGGTTGTGTAACTTACTCTAAGTAAAAATAGAGTTAAACAACCCAATTCAAAATAATTAGTGCAATTAATGCTTGTAACCAACTATCTTAAAGTACATCAAAAAATTACAACAATTATTTTGGATAGAGTTGTTTAACTCTATTTTTATTTGAGGTAAGTTAGACAACTCTATGAAGCATTAAGCAAGATGCTTCGATTGTACTCCACGTGAACACGTAGGCTCAAGCTTGTGGATCTGGAAGAGTCCCTTGGACTCACAGTTGTGGCCCATGAACAATGCGTGCCGGGACTTGTTTCGATTCCTAAGAGGCCCACATGATTGAATCCTCGCTGGCCTACAGAGATTCTGATTATCGAGATTCAAGCATCGTATGAAGACAAAAGCGAAGAGAACATAACTTTACATCCTCAAAAGTTTAGACATTTTTTATCCGAAAAAAGATTTAAATACTCTGTATTTCAATTTTGCATTGATGTTAAATGAAAATCGTAAATATTTTCTTATTTATAATATGAGAAATTCTTTTTTAATAATTTTTTGTATAACTTTTTTTTTTCACAATTAACAGAAATCAGAATAAAAGAGAAAAGTATAATATAAAATAAGTAATGTGACGGAAAGAGATTAAGAGAGGGAGAGAGAGAGTTATAAATAAGTATTGTAAAAAATGTGTGTCTTATAACATATATGTTTTGAACTTTTAAATAGAATTAAATTTATTATTATGTAAATAGTTACTCATTTTTCAAATATTTTATTTTTTTCATTTTTTAATTAATGTTTAACTTTATAGAAAAACAAATATTCACAATTCATCATTAAAATTATATTTTATTAAGTAAATTATTTTTTATTACTAATATAATAATTTTTATTAATTAAACCAATCTTTTTTAAATATTTTTATGTTTCACTTGTATATAAAATACATTTGCAATGCACATAATATTTATAGATATAAGTTATTCTTAAATGAAAGTTTTATATATTTTATTCTCTCATTTACTTTATTACTTATTTAGCACCAGTTTAAGATGGAGAGATATCTGAATAAAATCTTCTCTGGTTCGCACAAGTTAAATTTCAATAGTGTATTTATAGGGACTCTAACGCTCAAGTCAATGTTTGTAAGAAAATAATAAGAGTGTAGAAGTTCGAGAGCATATTAGAAGTCTCTATGACCTATATATATATATATATATATATATATATATATATATATATATATATATATATATATATATATATTATTCTTTTATAGACTATAGTAGTTATTCTTTTGTAATAACGCATGGGAAAATCCTTAAGAGGTGAATCCCATAATTTTCATTATGTTTACTTAATGGACTCTAGCGTCAAATATGATACTTTTGCAGTTGTATTAAGGTTGGTGTAGCACCAGAAGATTCTCAATATCTTAAATGTTTTAAGACTTATACATTGTTTGAAACGAGTGATTCATGAAAGAAGGGGAGAGAACGAAAAAATGATAAAATACATTTATTTTTGTGTTTTTTTGTTAGTGATATTTATATTCTTTTATATACATACTTTTTTCCTTTTTAACTTTTTTTTTTATCAAACAACTTAAAAATTATTTTACTTTCTATTCTTTTTTCTTCTTTATTTATTTATTTTTTACTTTTTTTTCTTAAACCAAAGAAATCATTACAAATTGTGCTACTAAGTTTAATGGTGTTAGGCCAACCTACTGACTTTTGACTTTGATATGCCCTAAACCCCTCTAGGAGAGGTCCAGATTTTTTTTTTTTTTTGTGGTTTCTTTAATTTACCATTTTAAATTAAAATATAAATATACCTGAATCGTAGTTTTGATGAAATTTGATTCATGCCAACTACAAAAATGTTTTCTTTACTTTCTCCCTACAAATATAATTTTTTTCTCGAAAAGAGAAAAATATTTCTGGCGTACTTTATTTATTTATTTTGTGTTATCCCATGGATCCACGTATTTCAGGTGGACACCATTCCACGTCGTCCCTGAGTCACTACAACAAAGTTGCGTACCTCACACAATTTCACTAGTAGTCCAACATCATCCCCTTCTCGCATTCTATCCGAAGCACACCAAACCCCACGCAACCGCGACACACCGGATCACGAAACCACACCCAGCGCGCGCGTTTCGCAGCTCCCGAACTCGGAGAAGCAAACGCAGCGGCGCGACTCGCACCTCGCAACTCGGCCACGCGCGGCGATGGCGTCGTTCCACAGCACCGTCGCTCCCCGCACCTTCCTGCCGTCGATTTCCAAACCCAATCCGAGGGCTCCTCAAGCGAGATCCCTCGCCGGAGCGCAGAACTTTGCGAGATTTTCCCGGAGCCTCATTTTCTCGGGAAAAAAACGCCCGGTGGCGGCGAACTCGGCGGTGGAGGAGTTCGACGTGATATCGGTGCAGAGCGACGACATTACCGACCAGCAAGAGGGCGTGGTGGTGAGCCGCGTCGAGATGGAAGGCGGAGACGGCGAATTGGGGACGCAGGTGAGCGGATTCGGCGCGAACGAGGGTTTGTTGTCGTTGGAAGGGTTTTCTTCTTCGTCTTCGCCGTCTTCTTCGGCGTTGGTTGGGAGTGAGAGCGTGGAGAGCGTGGAGAAGCTGATTGATAGAACTATCAACGCTGCGATTGTGCTCGCCGCTGGTACTGTCGCCATCACCAAACTCGTCACCATTGATAGTGATTACTGGCATGTAAGTGAAAACGCTGAACGAAGATTAATGCCTTATCTTCGATTGAATGTGTGTTATTTACAGAAATCGGAATTTTTTTTTATTTTTTTATTTTTACTTTTAAGTTAGTTGTGAGAAAATAAAAGTAGTTATTTCTTCTCAATACGAGCACGCAGTAGTTGCTAATTTAGATTAAGGCTTTGTTTGGATAGATTTTTTTGGTAAGTATTTATTGGAGAATAAAATAAAAAAGAAACATGAATTGAGTTTCTTTCATAAGCTAGAGGCCTTGTTTGAATAAACTTCTCGGTAAGCATTCATAGGAA
Source organism: Spatholobus suberectus (assembly GCA_004329165.1). Taxonomy (NCBI): domain Eukaryota; kingdom Viridiplantae; phylum Streptophyta; class Magnoliopsida; order Fabales; family Fabaceae; genus Spatholobus; species Spatholobus suberectus. Next base: position 19,592,312 of record CM014736.1, read on the forward strand.
AATTAAATGGAAAAATGAAATAAGTTTTTTCATAAACTAAAATTAATTAAAATAAGTTTTTTAGAGAAACTAAATGATTTTAGTTTTTTCAGAAAGCTGATTTTAACTTATGTATAAGTTAATTTTAGCTTATGGGCAAAGCTTATTTTATTCTTTCTTCATTTTTTTTCTCTTATAAGTGCTTGTTAAAAAGCTTATATAAATAGGAATCAGCTTATGCACCTTAGTTTTTAGAGAAGTTAGATGAGAGAGCATCTATAAAATTTAAGTACATAAGTTGATTTTAACTTATGGAGAAGTTAGATGAGAGAGCTTCTATAGAATTTAAGTTAGTTTATGGAGAAGCTCAATTCATTTTACTTTCTTATTTTCATTTCCTATAAGTGTTTATTGACAATTTTATCCAAACAAGGCCTAACTCAGTACTCTGGTTGAAATTTGTTTAATTATTTATTTTTTAGGGTTGAGGTTTTCCTTATTTGCTATGGCTTGTGATTTTCGATACCAGTATAGGGATGGACGCTATTTGAGATACTAAGATATGCGCCTCAGCACAACTGGTCTGCTTATGAGGAAGCTCTTAAGACAAATCCGGTTCTTGCCAAGATGATGATTAGTGGGATTGTTTACTCTTTAGGGGACTGGATTGCACAGGTGAATTTCTGTGTAATTCATGTATAGTTGAGTTCAATTTAGTGAGAAAGGCAAGGTTTATAATGCATTGTGGTTTAACTACTCCTGGTTTTGCAGTGCTTTGAAGGTAAACCTCTGTTTGAGTTTGACCGTGCGCGGATGTTCAGATCGGGGCTTGTTGGTTTTACTCTTCATGGTTCTCTTTCTCATTACTATTATCAGTTTTGCGAGGTAGAGCGTAATGATGATGTTCTTTTTCTTGTTCTGTTTGGTTCTTGAAATTTTTGTGTTGATGTACTAAGCGGCTTTTCATTTAACCAGGAGCTATTTCCTTACAAAGAATGGTGGGTAGTTCCTGCCAAAGTTGCCTTCGATCAAACTGCATGGTCAGCAATTTGGAACAGCATATATTATACGGTTGTTGCAATCCTGCGTCTTGATCCTCCTATCAGTATTTTTAATGAATTGAAGGCAACGTTTTTTCCCATGTTGACGGTAAGAGAGCCTTCGGGCTTTTCATATTTTATTGAAATAATTCTTTTTCATTGAGAACAAGCTAGAACATGGACACACCATTTTGGTGGTGTACCACATACTGACTTTGTGTGTCTGAGAAGCATCATTAAGTGTCCAGTTTATTTATTTATTTGGCTTAGACCCAGAATGGATGTGGCTATTTGCAATTTTAATGCTTTCTTACATTTTCTTACACAGGCAGGTTGGAAGCTATGGCCATTTGCTCATCTCATTACTTATGGTGTGATACCGGTTGAGCAAAGACTTCTTTGGGTGGACACCATAGAGCTTATTTGGGTGACCATACTTTCCACGTATGTCAATCTGAATTTATTTTGAATTGCTACAAATTAAAATTTGAACATTAATAACTTCATACAATGCTTCTTGGATTTCCATCTGATGCTGTTGGGAATTGGGATGAAATTGGATCATATTAAGATGGACCTTTACATTTCATTTTGTCTTTTCCATTTGCTTTTGAGAAATTCTAGATGGAAGTTTCCTTCTAGTAGAAATTGTATAATGAAAAGCAGTTGTGGAGGTGTAAGTGTACTACCTGCCTACTGCACATTGTTCTCCTAGAAAATAGATAAGATGGTTCTAACCTTACATTGTTTTGAGAAGATTTTAATTTATTTTTGTCTTTTCTTTCTGGAGGAAAAGGCAGGGGAAGGGGGGGAATGATTTTGTATTACTGTTAATTAGCAAATTCACCTGGTTCAGGGAATGCGGAGGCTGATTAATTTTAGCAATCTAAAACAAGAAAACATTTCAGCTTTTCCTGCATTATCATTCATGTGAAATTTTTTTGCATTGGTTCTAACGTAGGCTTTTGTGATTAATAGATTTTCAAATGAAAAATCAGAAGCAAGAAACTCTCACTCTATGGTACCTGCAGAAGTGAAGTCCACCACATCTGTTCATCCTCCTGAGGTATACGATAAATTAATATCTATTATGTGAGCATATTTAATAAATTTCGTAGAAAAATAAATATTTATATGGCTTTTGGACATTTTTAAAATCTTTTCTTGTGTTTTATCAGGAGTATAAAGAGTAGAGATATGACCAGAAGCAGTGGGAGAAAAATGGCTTTGCTCAATCAGATTGTGTCCTTGATATGGGCATAGATTTATAATGTGGAATGTGAAAAAGCTAATTGTATACGTGTATATGTTGCATCCCCTCGGAAATTCATGTATGTTTGGTAACATCAACTCTCCTGTAAGCATTACATAATGTAATTGTTGATAAATTTTAACGTAGATAATTTATGTTCAAACTCGCCTTCCAATAATTATAATTGTATGTATGAAAACATTGTCGAGGTGGGATTCACTTAGTCAAACATGTCATGTTTGAAAGATGAGAAAAGAGGTCATTGCTAGATGGTGGGTTGGCTTTTGGTGGGATTAGTAAGCATATCTCTTCATGGTAATTATATTTTGCGTTGGTATGGTCTTCTAGGCATTTGAATTTTGATGTCTTCCCGACACAGCTGGATGGATGACTTCCATAAATATTGTTAGTTTATCTATTCGTTCAGCATATGAAATCGTTGTGCCTAGTGACGGTAAAAATTCTCTTGAAAGTCACTTGGAAAGTGCGTGCTCCCAGCGGTTGAGGACCTTATGGTTTATGGCTAGCTGCAAATCACTATTTCCTATACGAGTAGTGAAGATATTTGATGTATAATAGTGATGATTTATAGACTTATAGAAATGTTAGAAAAACACTTTTTAACCCACTTTTTAAAACACTTTTAATGAATAATAGAATTTGTATTAAAATGAGTGTGGTATAGAATGTGTTGCTAGCACTCTCATAAACATGAAGGTGTAGCATGAAAGAGGAATCCTCTCTTCATGTGCAGGTAGTGTGCTCCAATAGCTTGTGATGAGTGGACCTGGTTGATTCATTAACACATTAGAAGTGGATCTGTGTAATCATGTGGCTGGTCGTCTTCAGCATGTTGGACCTTCATTTTTGCTATTGGTATCTGTTAATCAAGTCACTTGTTCACCTTTTTTGTCCCTAACTAAAAAATAGGATCAAAATATATTTTAATATTATGTGATTTTAATCCTTTTTTGATTTTAATTTTAGTCTATGTAAATTTTAGAAAATTTGAAATGGTCTTAGTGATGACATATCATTATTAAATTGTGTTACATCATTGATCATTTTGAAGAGGCTTAGCTATTTGATAGAGATTATTTTAAAAAAAATAAATTTTATAAAGATTAAACCAAAATTTTGAAAGATCAAAATCAAATTAATTTAAAAAAATTTAAATTTTATGGGGATTAAAATTAAAATTCTGAAAGATCAAAATCAAATTAATTTAAAAATATTTAAATTTTATGGGGATTAAAATTAAAAATTTGAAAGATCAAAATTAAATGAAGTTATATTTATGTAGAGACTAAAATTATATTTAAACTTAAAATAATATAGTAGTGGGAAAAAGAAGAAGCTAATATTAGTGAGTAGGTATGACAAACAAACTTGCACCCATGGGTACTTACCCGAACCCATCCTCGACTTTGAAGGGAAAAATTTGCTTTGACAAGAGTCGGGGTTGGGTTTTCTCTAAATGTTAAAGTCAGGGATAGAGATGAGAATTAGAATGCTGATATTTGCCCTATACCTGAATCTACCACGCTAAGGATGAAATTACAAAATTACCCATGTGTAGAATCAAACATGCATGTATATTTGGATGAAACCCTAGTTGTACTGTAGTGTCTCTATTCACTTTTGCTTTCTCCTTCACAAATCATGCATTGACGGTGAAGGGGACTTGGGAGAGTCGACATTTGACAGTTGTATTTTGGAAGAATGTTTTCTTTAGAATTACTATTTACATGTTTTCTTTAGAATTTGTAAGAATGAAATTAAAGATAATAAAATTTATAAGTATTATATTGTAATAAAAAAGTATATCAATTATTTAAGACACGTTATAATATCTTTTTAAATATTTATCATGTATATATATGTTCCTTTTCATTTTTATGATTTATTATAAAATTTTTAATGTTAATTGCATCATTAATCTGTTAGAGTAGTTAATTTCTATATGATTTTTACATTTTAGAAAATATGGAACAATGAATAAAAAGTCAAAAAGCAATATTAAATATAATTTTTATAATCCATTGGGCTTGGCCTAGTGGTAAGGGGTCAGTTTGCATAAGGTCTTAAGTTTTAATCTTATTGTCACTATTGTACACAATATATTGAAATAGCACGTGACGTACAAGAAGGGGAGATTGAATTGTGTGTCTAAAAACTTTTTCAATATAAAACAAGTTCGAAAACGTTTTTGAGCTAAAGGATAGAGAAGACAAACACACAGAGAATTTCATACTGGTTCGTTCAACCTTGAGCTACGTCCAGTCCCTTCACCTAGAAGGTATCTACTAACCAACCTTGGTTACAAGTATTCTTCACGGCCTTTTCAGGCTTTAAAATGCAATCACCCCAGATTGCTTTACCAACCCAAGTATTCTTTGTTCACTAAGCCTCTCTAGGCTTTCACAACAAAATAGTTGTTTACAATCAAATTCAACTCACACAATGAGGATATAGAAGATTAAGCACAATACAGAAAAGTATCAGAGATTTATAAACTATCGTTCAATGGACGCTTAAGAAAACAATTAGTGTTTTTATGTTCGTGCTTGATTTTTTGTTGTTCACTTCCCTTTTTTTGCTTCTTCTTCTTTCTCGATATATATAGTCTTCAGCGGAAAAGAGCAGTTGAAGAAGTCTTGTCTTTAATTTTTCAAGAAAAGGTGCGCGTATCGAGCTTTCTGTCATATCAGAGAAGACAACTTTTGAACTTGCACTAAAACAGAAAGAGCAGCTCTGTGTGGAAGGTCTGCTTTTCTAAAGATTTTTCATTTGGTTTAGCAACTCAAAGAGTTGACTTGCTATTTCTGTCTTGTTGCACTTTTGCACCGAAAAGCTTCTGTCTACTATTTAATACTCGAAATATTTGAACATTAGATCTTAAAATGATAAGGCATTAGTTTCAATATATATAAAACAAGGACGCATAGATAAAAAAAAAACAAGGTCGTTTAAAAGCTTGCGTCTAGACGTGTCTAGTGTGATTGTCTAAGGTTTAAAAGCATTGAGTTCATAGAAGAGACTTACACTTGGACGCTCTGAGTGTATTTAACCCTCGTTTAAGATTGGACACTGTAAATCCTTTAGTTTAGAAACAGAGACTTAACTTTAATAAGTTTGTTATCTTCAAAATTTGAGGGTCTAGACGCTTCAACGTCTTTAGTTCCAACATATATATATATATATATATATATATATATATATATATATATATATATATAATTTTATTTTTAAATTATAATTTTTATAATTTAAAAAAAGAAAAAATGTATAAAAAGTAAAAAAAATAAAAAAAATAAAAAATAAAAAAATAATTTTAAAAAATATTATGTAATTTAAACAAAAGGGCAATATATTATCATTTACATATATTGACATTATTTGATTTACCTCGAACATCGAATAGAATATTATATATATTATCTAACAAATTATCTGGTACATATCAAACATTGGATATTATATCTTATCCTATCTTATTTTATCATACTTTTATTCAAGTTGTATATTTTATCTTATCCTAACCATTGAACAAAAGATTTTGAAAAAATGATAGTACACATAATCAGTTTTAAAAGAATAATGGGCCCATTTGTTTGTGATTAAAAAATGTGATTTTTAAAAAATTAATTTATTTTTAAGAGATTTTTGTATAAGCAGAAATTGATTTATGTTGGGTTATAATCATAAAATATATTTTTTTTAATCTTCTCTTTCTTTTACCACAGATGCTTTTTTAGAGAAGTAGCTCTAAGTTGTTTTTTGAAAAAAAAAGCAGTTTTTCACTTTTTTTTTATTCTGATTGTTAAAAAAGCTCTACCCAAACACTTTAAAAATTTCAATGAGTGATTTTTTTTCTTAAAAAAAGTGATTCATTTAGGGAAAAATAGTTTAAATAAACGCACTCAATATATACATGGATAGTGTAAAGATTTTTTACATTATTTCTCAATCACTTTTTATTATGTATGATAAATTTGTTGATTTTTATAATAATTACCTTAAAAATATACTAACAATGATGTCTAATTGGTTGACATTATAAAAATTAATAGTGCATACCTATTAAACCTATCAATTTTTAACAATTTTGTCACATTTAACTTAAAAACACACTAAACCTTAACATACTCAAATAGCTTTGATTAGGTATAATTGGTCATTTCCCCTTAAATTGGAACCATACAAGGTCTAAAGAGAACAGGACAAGTATCGATGGACAAAAAAAAGTGTGAAACAAGTGTCGAGTAGAATGAGTATTGAAGGAATGAAGAATAAAAAAAAAAGTGGGACCCAACACTTTATTAATTTGTCCACATTGGATGGAAAGAAGGAAAAAAGAAACTGGTTTTGTGTAGTGAAAATGCCAAATTATCATTTTTTTTTACATATTTCCTTTTATTTTATTAAAGATATTTATGTCATTATATGTGTGTGTGTGTGTGTATGTGTGTATTACACAATTAAAAATAGAAAAAAAAAACCTTTTTTTCTTTTATTTTTTCTCTTATCAAACAATCTAAAAATAATCTTACTTTCTATTTTTCCTTTCTTTCTTTTCACTTTTTTTCCCTTAAACCAAACATACCCTTAAGTATATTTGTTGTGAGGTAATGTGCGACGAAGAGGAGCAAAGATCTCCAATGAACCCCCATAGTGGTGGTGAACGTCTTTGGTGGTGGCACCTACAAGGACTCCAATGCTTAAGTTAGTAAGGATGTGAGAGTAGGGTGAGAATGAGAGAATGATTTGTACCGATGTGTAGAGTCCTTCATATAGAGTGTCTTGGAGGAAAAAATCGTTAGAGTAGTTTGGATGCCACGTACAATACCATGTGGCAGCACGCGTTAAGGTGCCACATTAAGTGTATTATTTGTCATAACCGAGATAGTTGTGTTGGGATAGTGATGATCGACTTAGCCGGGATAAGGATGTTAACTGGGATAGCCTTAGCTATCAGTCTTGTTGTAGGTTGCTAAGGCGGTCCTTAAGTCGGTCACTTGGGTGAACTAGCTTAAGGATTTGACAGCTGGGGTAACCTTTAGAACAGTTGCTTCCAAGTTGGTACGGCTTAGAAGAAGCAACATCAACTTAAGAGTTTGGGAGGTCGAGGTTATCTCTAGAACAGTTGCTCCCAAGTCGGTACTGCTTAGAAGAAGCAACATTGGCTTAAGAGTTTGGGAGGTCAAGGTTATCTCTAGAACAGTTACCCCCAAGTTGGTATTGCTTGGAAGAAGTAGCATTGGCTTAAGAGTTTGGGAGGTTGAGGTGACCTCCAAAACAGTTGCCCCCAAGTTGGTATTTCTTAGGAGAAGCAATATCGGCTTAAGAGCTTGAGGTTGGATAATCCTATCCCACGAATAGTTGCCCCCAAGTCTGTATTACTTGAGAAAAAAACAATGTTGGCTTAAAAGCAGACCTCGAGGGTAAGTTATCTAGCCTACGTCAATGTTACTTAAGGCAAAGGGACGCCGTTTCAAGATGGATCTTTGTGTGCACACGTGTAAGCTTTCTACCGATGTGTCTTTTTGCTTCCTTCAGACAGTTTCGCTGCCAATTCGCAGGAATCAATATGCATTTAATGCGCAATGATTCAAAAAATTTTAATTTTGAAATCCTTTGAATTCCAAGAGATTTGAACGGTTTCAAAATTAAAATTTTGGTGAGAATCATTTTGGAATATGGGCTTTGATGAAAACATAAGGCCCATCATGATTTATCTTTTACCATTTACTATTGTCTTACTGTTGCTTTTCATTTGCTTGTCTTCTTCATGCGAGAGTTCTGTGTATTTCTCTACACTTTTTCGACAATTTGCTTCTGGCAGACATTATGTGCTTTTTGGCGACGCTCCTTTTATCTTTCAAGTGCTTGTTTGGTTTCACTTTTATGCATAAGGTAACTTCTTCTTCTTCTTCTTCTTTCATCTTTTTTTTTTTCCTTTCAAATTTCGCCCTCTTTGCCATTGCATTATGCATATTTTTGTTTTTGCTTTGTCAAAGATGGCTCTGCGGAGGTCAAACGCTCCATCTTTTGGTCATTGCGGTCACGGTAGTGGTCTGGTGGGTTTTACTGCCAACTAGCTTTTCAGGTCTCTAGCCAACCCACCATCTCCATTTGCTGGCCAAAGAAGACCCTTTGGTGGTCGTGGGGGCATTGAAGGTCGTGTTGGTCCTTCGGTACACAGCCTCCAGTTGCCCCTAACTTCCCGTGGGAGAGAAAGGGAAATTGCTTCTAGGGATAAGTCTAACTATCGCAACTTATCTGTCGTTCGGGGTAGTCAAGGCAAGTTGGGAAAGGTAAGGAGGAAGGATGAACGTCCTATGACAGCTGAACCTCTAGAGCATGGTGTTGTGCCGCTAGAGATTGAAATCAGCCCTAAGATTCTTAAGACATGTCAGAATCATCTAAAGTCGATGGAATTGTCTTATGAGCCTGATGAGATTTTAGAATATGCCAAAGCTTGGATAGAGTTCCTTGACTTGATGAAAATTTTGTCTGGACTTGGTAACACTTCTGTGGTAGATGACTCTATTATGTTGGCCCAAAAAGTTGAAGAAATACAAACATCAGCTTAACTTGTCGAAGTTCCAACCTAACCAGTCGTGGTTCTACCCATTTTGATGTTTTTGACATGGAAATGGGCAAGACAACGAGGAATGTTGATACAACCCTGGAAGCTTACTATGAGGTTGCAAATTTGAACATTGATTAGGTGGATAAGGAGATTGTTGGAACTCGGTCCTGCTTTAACCAAAAAATGTTGAACACTCTAGTTAGCCATTTAAGTTTGGCTAGAGATGATAACGTTGTGCATTAGGACATGGTAGCCTCAGGGGATGATGGAAGGATGTGTTCCCAAGGGTGGAATGAGAACATCAGGTGCCTTTTGGAGAAGGTGGCGACAACAGAAGCTAGCTATTTGTACCCTGACTTCTTGTCAATGTATCTTACCTTTTTCGAGCATCTTAAAGTCCAACTTCCATTCATTGATTTTCAGGTGTCGGTTTTGAATTTTCTCAATGTCGCTCCCTCCCAGCTTCATCCAAACTCTTGGGCTTTTATCGTAGCCTTTGAAAATTTGTGTAATAGAGAGGGGGTTGTCTACACTCTGAACTTGTTTCTCTACTACTTTGCTCTTATCCATTAAACTTTGAGAAGAAGTACTCTGCCGTTTCTTTTCATGGCGTCAGCAACCGACCTTTGCTAAAGCCCTTTCAAGACTCTTACAAGGATTATAAAGACAAATTTTTCTTCCTTCATCCTCGGACAGAGAGTTAGGGTAGTCTTTTTGTTGTTCAAGGTGCTAGCAAAAATGTTAATGAGCCTCAGTTTCCTTTATGCTAGTTTTTCGACCATTATTACTTGGACATGAGTCGGTTCATTGTTGGGGAGAAAGATCTTACCCTGGAGAAATTGAGGGCTCGAGACCATTTTTCCGAGATAACTAAGAGTATTTAAAGTCGGATTCCTTGCAAGTGGCTTATTGACATTACCCCTGTTGAGTATCAAAGTCGCTTGGGTATGTTCATTATTTGCACGTGTCTTTTCATATACTTAGCTTTTATTTTTATCTTTATGATTTATGTATTGTTATACTTACTAACTTTCTTTTCATTGTAGACGAGATGGTGAAATTTTGGATAGCTGTGTTTGCTATGGCTCTAGAGCAGGACCAAGCGAAGGGTAGGCAAAAAGAGTTGAGAAAAGGCAAGGGCGAGCAAAAAGGAGTTGTCCCTGAAAAGACCAAGCTTCCTCTTGCTCCCCTAACTTCCAAAGGTATCACAATCAAGGAGCCCGGGGCCGAGACCATTCATGCCAAGGTTGTTACTCGTACCATCATTGGTCAACCCAGAGTGACCAAATAAACCGATGTTCCACTAATGAATCTTGTGATTGATGACCTTAATAATAAAATTTTGAGTGGTTGTGGCTCTATTGATGAGGCAGCTATTTTGAAGGGAATCCGCGACGTGGAAGCAGTATTTCGACATATGTTCCTGGGGTTTGAGTAATACCTTCTCCTGAAGAAGACTCTTAATGGCAAAAGTCTGCTTACATTATTGGCCAAGAGGGACGCTACCATAGCTCGAAGACTCTTAATGCTTGCCAAGGCCGATACTTCCTTGAAGAATACTGAAGTTTGAAGGGTCGGGATGCTGTTTTTACTTGTACTTTTTTGCTTTGGCTCTAAACAATTTTATCCGTCCAACACTTAGTTTCTTTTTCTGGGTTTTGAACAACTTCCTCTATTAAACAAATACTTAGTTTCCTTTTTTAATACTTGGTTGTGTTGTCTTTGTTCGTTAGACAATATCATTGAATTATCACAGTCTTCCTTTATCTTTCATTTTATTGCTTTGGTTTGTTTTGTGGTTGTCACTTGATTTTGCCTTTGTCTTGCATTTTTTTGACCAAGTTTTCCTTATGCTATTTTTTGCCTTAATGAATTTAGCTTTGTTCTTACTTCTGCTTTTGCTTTGTCTTTGTTTTATTTGGAGTTGGCTTTGCTTTGCTTTACTGATTCCACTATTGCGGTGAACTTTTGCTTGTTCATCACAAACCCCGACTGGATTTAATCCATGTATACAAGGTGATGGCCTTCCTGCATTAATTTTTTCGTCTCGATGATTTTTTGCTTGTTCATCTCAAACTCTGGCTGGATTAAATCCATGTACGCGGGGTGAAGACCTTCCTACCCTAATTTTGTCGTCTTGATGAACTTTTGCTTATTCATCTCAAACCTCAGCTGGATTAAATTCACACACGCGGAGTGATGACCTTCCTACCTTAATTGTGTTGTCTTAATGAACTTTTACTTGTTCATCTTAAACCTCAACTGGATTAAATCGATGTACACTGGGTGAAAACCTTCCTGCCCTATTTGGTTGCATTTTCTCTACTAGCTTTGCTTTACTTTATTTTGCCTTAGTGTTTTTGACTTGCACTTTAGTTTCTAGGCTAAAAACTCTCATTTTATTAATCACATGGGGAAAAAATAGTACAAGAGCTAAGAATTATAATACGTAACTCAACCCACCTATACTATGCAGGATGCATTCACCTTCTAGCTGTAATGTTTCCAACAACTTCTGGCTCCAGAAGGGGTATCTAGGAGTCCTTTTTTATCTTATCCCGACAGTCCATCTCTGTCAACAATACTTCTTCCCTTCTGACATTGGGCTTATACTCCAGTTTGGGCTTAGGGTCAACTTTGAGAGATTTCTTGTAGTATTCTCTAGCTTTCTTCTAGTTGCCTCGTAAAGTGACAACCTGTATATTGTCGCTAACAAACTTATTGCAAGATGTGAGATAGAAATAACGGCCCCTAAAGCGATCAACATTGACTTGCCTAGGATGGCATGGTAGGAAGACTTAGTGTTTACCACGATAAACTAGGTCATCACATTTTTCGTAGTAGACAGCTTCCCGAAGGTAACATGCAACTTAATGTAGTCGACCAACATAATATGATGTTCTGAGAATCCAATTAAATCTTCATTTTATAGCATAAATTCAGATTCTGGGATTTTCAACTTCCTGAAAAGCTTAGAACACAACGTCGACCAAGCTACCGATGTCCACTGTGGACCTCCTTATTGGCCATGAACGTTGTATCACATCACTATAGTCGGAGTCATTAAAGGTCAATGACGACGCTCTCCTCTTGGCGAGATTGTCAGCACGAATCTCGAAAGAAGTTGTCATGACTTTTGTAGTATGTCTCTTCCTAGCATTATTCGACAGCCTTTCATCGAAAATTCCTCTGGCAATAATATAAATGATCTCATGGCTCTAAGTAGGAGAGTGTGTAGGCGATTTCGTAGGTGGTCGGGATGACGGTTGACGCGACGACATGCTTCATATGGCTTGAACCTCGAACTCATCTCGTGAGGGCCAGGATGGTGTATGGGTCCTACTAGGGATACGCCTTTGTGGCAATCTTCTTCTCCTAGGTTGAGAACATCCTTTCTTAAGACTCCTCATTCTTTCCTTCTTCACCGGGGAACGTCGAAACATGTCGCAGTTGTCTCCGCCTTGCTTCATAAAGCGACACAGTCTCCCTACCTTATCCGCACTTCAATATCATCCTTCAATTGATAACATTCATTGGTGTCATGCCCCGGTGCCCTTTGATACCTACAGTACTTAGATCGATCTCCAGCTTCTTTATTTTTTAGCAATTTAGGAGGTTTTATCCCTTCTTCAACGAACTCCACATTGAATACCTCATTTAGAACCCTTCCCTTTCAGGTATTCAACAGTGTGTATTCCTCAAATCGCGATCCTCCTTTATACAAAACCTTGGTCCTTATGACGCGAGGTTTATCGGTCTTCAGCACTGGATTTTTCTTTTGTGTCATAACCTCTGTTGCTTTCAACTTCTCGACCTACACATTCTTATAATTGATATATTTCTCCACCTTCTTCAAAAATTCCTCCATCGAAGTTGGAGGATTATTGGCAATCTAAGTAAAGAAGGGCAAGGCCTCTTTCACCACTTCTTTGCCCAGCATCAAAACTACTTCCGCTTATAAATTTTCAACCGCCCTTGCCTCTTAATTAAACCTGTTGATATACTCCTTCAACAGTTCATCAACACCTTGATGGATCCTCCTCAAGTCTGCTTCCGTCTTAGGCCTGACCTTGCTAGTTGTAAAGACGGTCTTAAACTTCTCTCTCAGCATAGTCCATGAATCAATCGATCTCGGTTCTAATGATTGGAACCACTTTAATGTTGTTCCCTTAAATTAGAGCGAAAACGCTCTACACATGAGCGAGGCAGAAGCTCCTTTGTACAACATTGCAGATTCAAACACTAATAGATGATCGTTTGGATTAGTAGATCTGTCGTACAACTCCAGAGAAGGCAGTTGCTGCAACTGTTTTGGAACTTGTAGGTTCAAAATCCTCGTCAAGAATGAGAGTGTGAATGGGATCATCTCATCATCTTCGTTTGTTCCAATAGCAATGTGTGCATCATGCACTTCATGCATTGCATGACTAGGACACAGCACCGATGCTGCCAACCTTTCAGTATGGTCATAGTTGTTTTCTATGTTCTTCTTGTTTTCCTTCTTAGCATGAAGCTCCACAATAAGCTTCTCCTCTTCCTTGAAAGTCTTCCTTTGTTGCTGCAACAGTGCAACAAGATCAACCATAGTAATAGACGGCGCCGGAACACCGTTTATAGCAGGTACTCCTCTAAGAGTGACAGATGCCTTTGCACCATCTGCCAGTTGAGGTGACGAAAGTTGCGGTGGCGATGATGCCACAGTAGATTTGCAATTCCTCTTGCTAACCATCATGAAAACTCAAAATCTCTAAGAAAACAGAGAAGGAATCAAAAAACGATTATCACAGACGACACCAATATTGTCAGGTAGAGTGAGAGGAAGAGGAGCAAAGATCTTCGATGAACCCTTACATTAATGGTGAACGTCTCCGATGGTAACACTTGTAAGGATTCTGATGCTTAAGTAAATAAGGGTGTGAGAGTGGGCTGAGAATGATGTGTACCTAATGTGTAGAGTCCTTTATATAGAGTGTCTTGGTGGGAAAAGTCGTTAAAGTAGTTAGGATGCCATGTAGGATACCACGTGGTAGTGCATGCTAGGGTGCTACATTAAGTGTGTTACCTGTCATAACTAGGATAGTTGTGCCGGGATAGTGATGATCGACTAAGTCGGGATAAGGATGTCAATCGAGATAGCCTTGACTATCAGTCCTGCTATAGGTTGCTAAGGTAGTCCTTAAGTCGGTCACTTGGGTAAACCGACTTAAGGATCTGGCGGTCGAAGGTAACCTCCAGAATAATGTTTCATTTGATTAACTCTTTTGAAATCTTTTGTAATGATGATTTGAATAACTATTGTTTCCATTTAACTAAATAATTATAATATTTTATTGTATTGTGTACTACTGTTGACATTCCATTTATGAACTTTTAATCTCCACCGGTGACAATGTATTTTAGAAAAACAAAATTCAAAGGAGGCGCATTACCCTATTTGCCAAAATCAAATCACATCCACACCATAAATTGTCAAACTCTAAATTATGTCAAATCTTTAATGGTCACTTTATTTTCTTTCTTATGGTATAGTCATGACAGTAACTTCGCATTGAAATTCAAAATAATGATTAAGTAAATCTCTTTTTAAAACAATAATTTTAGGATTCAAACCTTTGTATAGATAGAGTTTTCACGAAAACACAATTTATTTTAGCTGTTACTAATTATTATTAAAATAAGAGTTATTTTAATTTATTTAATCCAAAACTTCAATTTGCATGCTTTATTATTTTGTAACAAAAAAAAACATACTTTATTATTTTTTTTTCTAAAATGATCAGAGATAATAGACTAGATCCTCTACTTTCAGTACTCGTAATCGTCTACTGAAGACTTCATTCGCCAAACTAAATGACAGTTTCCTTGATTGGGGACTTCAACGGTGCCACTATGATGCTCTTTTCGTGGGTGCTGGTTTAATTTTTTTGGTTTCGATATTGCAATATCCCTGCTTCGCAACTAGTATTTGGTAAGAAAAGTGGGTTTGACTCTTTATGCTGGTCTTTGAATTGTTGGATTGTTAGTGCTGGTCCTGTAATTCTGATTTCATATGGTGCTGCTAGATTGATGCATTAATAGAGATTTATATTTACACTTGTATTTTGGTTCCTTGACATGATGTTTTTCATATATTTTGGTTTGATTTGTGTATCCCCTACCTTGAAACAAATTTTCTTTGTTTATAAAAAAAATGCCATTTTCTTATTTGACATCTAATTTTTTTTATCAAAATATTTAATAATACAAAAAAGAGAGTTGAAAAAAATGATACAAAATCATCTTATCAAATATGACACACCAAAACCGAAAAAATAAAATAAAATGTAATTGTTTTAAAAATAATTGAAAATGCGTGTTTTAGTAAGAATAAACTTTGAACTAATTTTGAATTTAATTTTATATCTTCTGAGTTGATATGTGTGAGATTTAATTATAAATAATTTAAATTTAAGAATAAAATATATTTTTAATCTTTATAAATATGATTTCAGTTATGTTAGTTCTGAGAAGAAAAAAATGTTAGTTTTAATTTTTATAAACTTTAAACTTTTTAGAAATAATTTCTATGGTTACTTAATAATGATGTCACAATGACATGCATCAGTCATATTACACTATATGTTATCTTTAAACAATTGCTAAGGTAATATGGTTAAATTGCTAATGTAATATGGTTAAATGTATAATAGGTCACTACTAAGTGAATATAAGAATTATTTTAAAAAATATTTAAAATTTACGAATATTAAAACAAATAAAAAAAATTAAAGACTAAAATTAAATGAAGTCATATATTTATAAAAATGTATAACATATTTAAACCTAAATTTAAAGTGTAGATAATCTTTTACTCTGGATTCTGTATTATCTCGAGTTATCATGTAATTGGTATTTTCTTCGTATCTGTTCAAATTTCCTGTGTTGTGATATGCATAACCATACCAATAGAGTCTCTCTAATCTTTTTTTTTTTTTAGTAGATAAAAAAAGATTAGGCAGGAATACCTTTTTCCAAAGGGAAACTCGCGCGAGTACTTATATTAGAAACTCTTTGCCACTTGTCTTAGGCACCCTCTCTGTTATTATTCTACTATAAATAACTTGAGAAGAACAAAGTGTTGAACACTTCAACATCTCTTAAAGGATTAGAAATCAACATATGGTGATTGCAAAGAGTTACTCTTGTTTTGCAGCTATAGCTGTGGGCTTGGTTTTGCTCCTTCTGCATGTGGCCGTGGTTTGCAATGGAGGCAAGACAAGCACTTTCATCAGGAAGGTTGAGAAGACTGAGGACATGCCACTTGATAGCGATGTATTTGTAGCCCCTTCTGGCTACAATGCCCCTCAGCAGGTACCTCTTTGCTTTCCTTTCCTCCTATTACCTGACCCGTCTCACTAACCCATCTCGATTTGAAGTTAATTTTGATGGATTAGAGTCTTAAATATTAGACTTGATGTATTTTAAGTATAAATTAAAGGTATATTTCGGGTCGTATCAACCTAATTCTTTGGCTTGTATTCTTTTTAAAAAAATAATTTTTAAACAATTATATATTATTAATAAAACTTCTTAATTTAATTAATAATAATTTACATAACATAATATTATCTATATCTTAATTTCAATTTTATACTTCTTTAATTTTACGATTTAACTGTACATGATGTATTATGTTATCAAAATTGAATTGGCCCAATCTTATTATTAGCATTTAAGTTGGACTCAACTGAAAGAATGAACTGATTTATATATTAAGTTTTTGAGAGTTGCTATATTGTCGAAAAAGCCTAGATAATTTAAACTCATGCACCTTAACAAATATATATTTGAGTTGTTTTTATTTTGTCTAATATGAGACTTTTATTCTCCAACACTTATCTCATATATTATTTGTTACGGATTGGTCCCGTAACTCATAGACTTCTCGGTCGAGTTTTATCTTGGTGGCACATGGGATCGTCCCGTATGACACTATGGCCAAAGGCTATAGGTCTCAGGCTTGATACTTGGGAGAGGGCATAAAACTCGACTAAGAAGTCTATGAGTTACGGGACCAATTTGTAACATTATCAAGTCTAAATTAAGTCAACTTCGGATTTAAATAAATAACTCTATCATAATTTCAGGCTGAGTAAAGATAAAGAGGACTCCGTCCTTGGCATACTCCTCCTGCAAAAATGGCATTAATTACTTTAATTGGTGGCAAACATGTTTTGGTCTTTGTTTTGTAGGTTCATATAACACAAGGAGACCACGTGGGAAGGGCCATGATCGTGTCATGGGTGACCGTGGACGAACCAGGAAAGAGTCTAGTACATTACTGGAGTGAGAACTGCCCACACAAGCGAGTGGCCGAGGGAAATTATGTTACCTATAGATTCTTCAATTACTCTTCTGGTTTTATTCATCACTGCACCCTTAGAGATTTAGAGGTAAGAGATCATTTATTGCAGCATGTTATGGTTCTTCTAATGGAGAAAAACAAAGAGAAGTGTTTGTTCATTGAATTGACTCAACTTAATCAATTGGTAATGTAATCTTTTTAAGACAAAACTTTTATTGGAAAATAACACCAAAAGTACCTGCGGAACATTAGTCTTATGCACTTTTTTTCTTATCATACATTAATTCAATTGTTAACTCAACTTTTTCATTTTGGCAGATTAACACAAAATATTATTATGAGGTTGGAATTGGGCATACTAGGAGGCAATTTTGGTTTATGACCCCACCTGAAGTTCACCCTGATGCGCCTTTTACATTTGGTCTCATTGGCAAGTTTATATTCTTTCAAAACTATAATGTTTATTTGCTTTACACTTTTTGTTAACTATAGCGTTTATACCATTGGCATCGAGGTTTAAGCTTGCCAAAATTTATTTTAGATGATGGGGCTTTATTTGCAGGGGATCTGGGTCAAACTTTTGATTCAAACAAGACCCTTGCTCACTACGAATCAAACCCTCAGAAGGGGCAAGCTGTGTTGTATGTTGGAGACCTCTCTTATGCAGACAACCACCCAAATCATGATAATGTTAGGTGGGATACATGGGGAAGATTCGTTGAAAGAAGTACTGCTTATCAACCTTGGATATGGGCTACAGGGAACCATGAACTTGACTATGCTCCTGAAATTGTAAGTTGTCCACTTGATTTGTTAGGATTAATTGTGTGTGAGTTTAATTTTATTCACAACGTAATTCCTCAAATTAGAAATTATGACTCGCATGTTATGCTGCTTCTACTAAATGCAAAGTTTAGTGCATAAGTAAACTCTAAAGAGCGAGATTGATGATGCTTTTAGGACGAGACAGAACCTTTCAAGCCTTTCTGCCACCGTTATCATGTCCCTTACAGAGCATCTGGAAGTACTGAACCCTTTTGGTATTCTATCAAGATAGCTTCGGCACACATCATAGTTTTGGCTTCATATTCAGCTTATGGTAATATTAGATACGTCCCTTTTTCTTGACATGACTAAAAAAGATTGTTCTTGGCATTAAAAATCTTCAAGTTTTGCTTAAAAGATTATTGTTTATAACATGTACATAACATAATCCATTTAAAGCTGAATTGCTTCCTTATATGTTTCATATACACAACCCCCTGTAGCTGCTTCCTCAGGTTTCGTATTGAACTTTTTTGCACTAAATATCATTTTCCCTTTTTAGGTAAATACACTCCCCAATACGAATGGCTTGAGGCAGAGCTACCGAAGGTTGATAGAACCAAGACCCCTTGGTTGATTGTTCTTGTGCATTCGCCATGGTATAATAGCTACAACTATCATTACATGGAAGGGGAAAGTATGAGGGTAATGTTTGAGCCTTGGTTTGTGAAGTACAAGGTTGATGTTGTGTTCGCTGGCCACGTCCATGCCTATGAACGATCAGTAAGTGCTAAAAATGCTCCGTTTCATTAGGTGTCATACATCTAATCTAAAAATTAATGTAAACTACATAATTTTGCTGGAAAGAATGATAAAACCACAACAATACTATAAATTTTTTTACATTGTCATAAATTATAGATCATCTTAAATATGATGAATCTTGCTATGCATTATAATTATATGCACCCCATATCAGGAACGTATCTCCAATGTTGCATACAATGTTATAAATGGTCGATGTGGGCCTTCAAAGGATCTGTCAGCTCCTGTATACATAAACATTGGTGATGGAGGGAACATTGAAGGCTTAGCAAGGAAGTAAGCTCTATAAATTTTTTCGTCCTTGTATTAATGTCTTGTCTCTTGTATATCAGGTTTAGTTTGATCGCTGATTTGTGTTTTTTAATTGCACTCAGCATGACAGTGCCACAACCTGAGTATTCTGCATATAGGGAAGCAAGTTTTGGGCATGCCACTTTTGAAATAAAGAACAGAACACATGCTCAGTATAGATGGCACCGAAATGAAGATGAATATGCTGTTACAGCTGATTCCATGTGGTTTTTCAACAGATACTGGCATCCCGTTGATGATTCCACAACCAAGTGAACCAATCAACACCTATAGTATAGTTCTGCAGAGTTTTTCCTTAATATATCCGTTTAATATAGTATTGTTGGTTGATGTACTCTTGGTATTGAAGTAAATTCAATGTTTTCTTTGGTAAACCTTGTTTTGTTGCCAATGGTGTCAATTTTGAGTTTACGATTTTTTTAGTCTAAAACCTGACGGATCTTCCTTCACTGTATTCATGCTTGACAAAGATTATAGCACGGAAAGAAGCATTTTTAACTGTAGAATCTTGATATAAGAATATTTTAATAAGAGTAAATACTCTAGTTTAATCTCTAAAATTACGAGTAATGAAATAAAAAAAAATAAAATTATAATCTCTGAAATTATCAAATAATTAATCATTTCAATATCTGAAGTTACTAAACAATATTTATTGTAATTCTTAAAATTACAACAATAAGAATTAAAATGATATTTAATAATTTTAGAAACTAAAATAATATTATAATTTTAAAAATCAAATTAATTAGTATTAATAATTTTAAAGATTAATTTAACATTTTATGAATTTTAATAAATATCAATTATCAAACACTCAAAATAAATTGTCACTAGCATTCTCCAAAAAGAAATGTTAACAATACACTTTTTAACATTCTTTTCAACACTTTATTTTTCCTGTTATGTAAAATTCATGTGAATCTCATTAAATATGTGAATTTTATTTTTTATTTGATGAGTCTCATTCTCAAACTAGTATATTATATGTGTGTGAACATTAAAAATCACATAAAACATAACGAAATATGCAGAAATAATAAATGTTATCTTCTCTTAAACGTGAATTCAATTTGACACAATGAGAAATAAAATATGCACTAAAACTAAGATAATTTTTAATTAATAATACAAAATATGTTAAACAGAAAATGTTAGAAATGTATTGATAATCCTAATTTTTCTTGAACATAAACAACTTATACCACAGTTCACATTCCCGGATCTTTCCAATAAAAAACGTTGATCAGGATATTGACATACCATCTGTTTGTTTTAAATTTAAGTTCCCTTGATTGTGTTTTCCAAAGCAATTTCATTTGAAGTTAAAATTTGAAAAAATTTGTTTTTAATCCTTATACTTACAGTCAAGCGTGGTCAAAGGCTTGTGATTTTGTATCGATAAATAACTTTAAAAAATATATAGATCTGGTCTTCCTCTCCAAGAATTCATCATGTATTTTAAAATTAGGAGGAACTAAATTTATATGTTTTTTAAAGTTTGAAGATCAAATTCTTCAATATGAAAGTATAGGAGATATTTATCACGTTTGACCGAAAATATAGGAATTAAAAACACATTTTCTCCTTAAATTTTGAGTTGGAGCGGTCTAACATCCTTGTTGAGAATGGCTCACCCAAAAATTTCAAGCTGTTGATTAACCAATGTCATAAATGGATGACTGAGATAAAGTGTGTTTGGTATCTCATCTTACACGCACATTGAAGATAAAACTCACATCAAAATTCAAAAAAAGGACGTAGAACTGCAGAAGCAATACTAAGTAGCTTCCGGAGGATGAACATCAACTACAACAAATACTCAACCAAACATGAAAACATGTAGATAAATGTCAGGTCAGGTGACGGAATAAGGTTAAAAAACATAAACAAATCGTTAATTAAAACATTAAAAACATCATTAATCATTAATAGAAACATAAAACCATTAATAATAATAACATGTATGCCCACAAGAGATAGAGGAACAAAGTTGGAAGGCTCTAAGGAACAAAGTTTTCCATGCTAGGAAGAGGAAGGGTCGATTGAGGTAGGTGAACTGCTAACCGGTCAGAGTTGCAGTTGTTGTGTAGTGTGTTATCTTAACGTTTGTTTTAAGTATAATATTTGTTTTCTAAAACTATATTTTAAGAAAATTATAATAAAAATGTTATTTTAAAATAAATTTAAAATTATTTTTGCTTATATTTTAATTATTACTTGTAGCGATCTAATATATTTGTTGATGTCCCATCATTGTGACGTGACAAACAGACATGAAATGGAAATATATAACTGAATTTATATATAAAAGGTTTTATACTAACAATATAAAACAATTAAATTTCTAGTGAAATTGTATATTATTATAAATTTAATAAAAATATACTAATAGTGTAAATTTTTTAATTTTGTCATTTAATTATAATTTTCATATAATTAAAAATTATTAACTTTTGTAATAATTATTTTAAAAGTTACATTTATAATGATTTCTAACTTATGTTATAAAATTCTTTACAATCACAATGTATCAAAATCAAAGACAATTATTATATATTTGTAACCTTTTTGCATTTGATTGATATGATTCAACTGTAATTAATTATAATGAACAAGACTCTATGTGGTGAAGGGTTTGAACAGTTTATACAAGGTTTTAAGTTCAAACTTTATTGCTGTTATTATAAAAAAAAATAAACATAACTCTATGTTAAAGTTTAAAAAAGGGTAATTTTAACCACAATTAAAATGTGTGTTTAAACTAATTCCAGTCACCGATTTTTGCTTTGAAACATGTGGACATTGGAAAATATTAATTTTAGATATAAAAACATACTGATCCTACCTTTATAAATTTTAATTGTAATGTTAGGGGTATATTGTGAAGGACTTTTTATTTGACCATATTTCCAATTTCAAAAAAGTACTTTCATAACTATGTAAGAATATTCAATTAAAGACAAAGAAAAAGACAAATAAAAAAATCATTTAACCCAATTTAGTTTCTAGAGAAAAATTATTAAATAATTTCTTAAAATTACAAATATGACATACTTTAGTTGTTTAATTTTTTATCTTTTCAATGCATAATTAGTCTTTAAAAGATGAAAATGTACCAATTTGATCTCTAAAAACATCGTTAGTGGCCTAAATTAGTCCTTAAACATATTAACTAAAAAAAAAACTAAAATGTCTTATATTTTAAATTTTGAGAAACTATTTAGTGATTATTTTCAAAAACTAAGGGCCCATTTGGGGTAGTTGTGAGTTTTTTGTTTTTGGTTTTTAAATTTAATTTTCAAAACAAAACGCGTTTGGTTAAAATGGAGCTGCAATGATTTTTAACTCAATTTTAAAACACTTTTACATTCATTTTCAAAACCAAGAAAAAAGGTTTTGTGAATATAATTTAGTTTTAAAAAAGTACACATCACTACATTTAACAATGACTCTTCCCACCACCACCACTAACACCACCGCCGCCGCCACTGCTGCTGCTATCACCACCATTATCACCATGACCATCAGTGTCGTCACCACTGTCATTGTCGTCATCACCACCACTACTACTGCCACCTTTGCTGCCACTACACAAACATACCCTTAAACTAATTTTAACAAAATAAAAAAATTAATGAGTTTATTTTGAAACCAAAAATTTGAGAAAAAACTAGAACTAATTTTTAAAAACTAAAAACTAGTTATAGCTTTTGAAATTTTCGAAACTCACAACTAAAAATCACCCCAAATGGGCCCTAAATTAGGTGACTATTTCTTTTTGGAATTGAATTGGGTATTTATTTAAAAAAGGCTTGTGTGTAGATATTGGAAAAGAAATTTTCAAAAAAAAGGGCTTGTGTGTAGATATTGGAAAAGAAATTTTCAAAGTTCAAGCAATTTGTGGTGTTTAGCATAAAAGATTAAAAGTTATTCAAACGATTATTTCTTGCATATATACTATAATACTTTTTGTAATCCACTAAATGCTTATGCTGGAATTGAGATATTTTGAAGTGGTCTAGCTGCCAACAAAGAAGCCATTGGGTGCCGGCTCGTATCTTCAACTGATATAAAAAAAATAATGAAAAAAAATCCAATATGGCTCCAAGCAGATGGGTCAACTAGATGAGTCAATCAACACAAAGTTTAGTAAACAAGATAAAAAGTATAACAAGTAATTCTTTATGAAATTCAAATTCTCTAGTTATAATAGTTTATACATGCATTAGATAAACGACATTATAAAATACATATTAAAATATGCAATCAAAATATAAAAAAAATAGACCTTCAATACATTAGCCCAACATTTAACGAATTACGGTCCAACCCATGTTGTTATGTTAAAGAACTAGCTTACACGTTTCTGAATTATATCATCTAAAATGGAAATTACATGTTAAAGAGAAAACCTTAAAACAAAATTAATTATAAAAAAAATCAAGGATTTAATAATAAATTATATTGGCAAAAATATTGAGTTTCCGATTTATTTCTTGTAATTAGTAAGCGCAATTAAGAATTAATATGTATGACTTGATCTTTAATTTGGTTTCCTATTTCTTTAATTACTCTTGGATTAATTTTTTCTATTATTGTAATGAGTAAATCATATTGATACTCTCTAAGGTTTCATCAAATTTTTCTTGATATTTCTCTTTTTTTACCCTTACACTAACGTCCCTTAATTGTTTGAAAAAGATTACACTATATACTCCTATAAGAGATGTTGCTATAAACATTTAAAAAGCATAAGGTCATGTGCAATTTCAAGAAACTTCAAGGAGTATCAATATAATTTACTCTATTATAATTACTCCCTAGTTGAGATGATCCTTGGTTCAACCTATATAAATCAACTAATACAGAGTTGTTCTAACTTGACCAATAGTTTCAAGTTTAAGTCCCGGATATTCAGCTATGTTAAATTTCACAGAAAGAGAGAATTTTCTCTCTCATAATAAAAATTAATTTAATATATAGAAAATTGTTTTATTAATAATAAAACTTAAAATTAAAACCCAATAGTATTTCCATTTAAAACTTTTAATTTTAAAAAATTGATTTAATTGATAAAATATTATTTTAATGATAATTTATAAAAATCTCAACATACTTAATATTGAATAAAAAATTAAATATTAATTGAAAAAATTAATTAAAAATATCATTGAATTGTATAATTAATTAAAATTATTAATTTCATTTGATATATAATTTCAAAAGATACATGTCAAAAAATGGAAAAAAATAATAATGATATTATGAAAAGAAAACTATGTACTAAATTATCTCAATTTCAAGAATAAGAATTTAAATTCATTATATGAGAATAGTTAAAATTATTAGAATCTAGTCTTAAAATATCTAATTTTTTCTTCTAAATTAAAAGTCTACTTTACGTGAGCCGTGTCAAAAACAAAGATATTTAAGAATTCAGTCAATTCACTACCTTAGATTTACGATCCATTAGTCATCACCAACAACACTTCACAGCATTCATGATTTCACATTTTTAATTCGTTGTCCACATGATATTAATGTCGAACTTGCATTGACATTTGGTTCAACATAAAAATGAGGAAGAAAATAGCACCCGAGAAGAGGAAGAGAAGAAAGAAGCTATTTTCTTTCTTTTGATGGTGCAACGAAAAAGAATAAAAAGAAGAGAGAGAGTTTTATTTTTCTAGTTTAAATATGTTTCTAGTCCTTATAATATACTAGTTTTATGTTTTTAGTTCTTAAAATATTTTTCTTATGATTTTGATCCTTATAAAATTTTATTTTATGATTTTAGTCTTTAATAATATTTTTTTAGTTCTTATAAAATTGTAAACTTTTGATATCGCTCTCTTATATTATAAGATATTTATTTTAATTCTTATTATTTTAGAAACATTAGACTTATTTTTCAATAGATGATTATTACATTATCAGTGAATAGTGATGGAGACTAAAAGTCTAAAACTATAAAATAAAATTTTATAAAATCCAAAATCATAAGAAAAAATTTATAGAAACTTGAGACTACTAATTAAACTATAACAAATCCATGCCAATTCATCTACATGCTTGTTGGTGAAGAGACAGCTTTTAGTACAATAAAAACAAACAATTTTTTTTTTTACGACTTTCTTAGAATATCTTTATTTTTATACACAACCAATTATCGTTTACAAGAGTATTATTGTCTATTTAAAAAAATAAACATTTCCTTTCTTTCCATTTTTTAATGCTTCTTCATATTAAGCAACTCTTAAAATCTATTCCTTTTTTCATCATTTTTTACCTTTATTTTTTCTTTTATCTTCTCATTTTCCATTAACCCACTAGAGCCAACCTAGTAGTAGAAGGTTTAGGAAATATGCACAAAAGTCACAAGTTCTAATCTTGTCGCCATTATAGATCAAATAAAACTATGTTTGGATTACCATTTGGGTTGTCCAAAATTACTTTTATCTTACTAAACTCACTTTGTTATTATGTTTGGATGTCCCTCAAAGTAATTTTAAAAATTCAGTTTGTTACTAAACTGAGTTTGAGTTAAAAATAACAAAAGAGTTGCTTTTGAAAACTCATGTTTTCGTTGGTAGTATTTATACAAGTACAACATCAAATAAAAGTACTTTAGATTAATATTATTCAAACATATTTTATTTTGTCAACGTACTTTTGAATTAAAAATACCCAAACATAAATCACATTATAATAAACACATTTTTTTTTATCAAACTTCAGCTTACAACATTTTTCATTTAAACTTATACTTACAAACTTTATAACCCAAACATGCACTAAATTTTCTCTCTTTCCATTTTTTTTCCCCTCAAACCAAACAAAGTGAGAAGAACTGTACTGACCTAAAAGCATTTGTTTCTTTTGCTACCAACTCTTCCACATATGATATGTTGTAGGGCACAGTGATTAGCAAAAGCTAAAATTTAAGCAAACAATGTTGTAGGACACACAGCAATTAGCAAAAGCTAAATTCTAAGCACATGCTAAGTCTAAATTCACCTCTATTTTCTATACACACCTTAGAAATAATCTAAGACCAAGAATGTATGTTGCACATACAAATCTTAATATCTTAGATATCTACCAATAGATATCTTTATTTTGAATTATAATATTTTGAACATGTTCATTTGTCACTCAGTAGACCCTGGTGTTATGTGTTGCCTTTCTGTCGTATGAGGCTTATTAACCATAAATGCTAGTTCAAGTGAAAATGCTACAAGATGATACAAGTAATCTAAAGATTCTCATCTCCCATCCTTTTCACACCCTTCTCTTGTTTAGAAATCACAAGTTAAGAATACAGATCAAATCTGATAGTCGTAAAGAATTCAAAAAATCAAACGCTCTGAAAACTACTGATTTTGTTCTGTGTGCAACAACATAATAGTATTAGTATCTGCTCCCCCAACCCAACAGATCTTGACAAAGTGAATAAAGAAAGATACCCTGCTGGGTCTAATTTCAATGAAATCAGAACAACCATGAGATGAATACACCACACAGCCTAATTGCACAGCATCTGAATTTGCCACACAAAATGGTTAAGAAAGCAAAAGTGCAAAACTTTATTGCAAGAATATTTCTGATTCCTCTAATTATGGGACAGACAGCAAAAAATTGTTACCACTGTCATCAGACAAAGCAATAACACACACATAAATCACTAGTTTAAGTTTTATCAAACTTAGGCATCAGCAGTTTTTTGTATGTACTCAATTCTCAGCTTTCAAGAGACAAGGATCTGAAACTAGATTACCCAATTGCAAAAGGACTGAAACTTCATAAAGAATATATAGAATAATCTAATTTAATTAGATTGTTAAACTCGATTGTACAAACATCCAAAGAAAAAAGAAAAAAAAAATTAAAAGAGGAAAAAAGAAGAAAACCAAAATCAAGCCATGGACATGTTAGAGAGTCTACTTGGGGTTGGTCTGAAATTCAACCATCTAAGGCCTAAACGTTTTGGTGGTGGTGTTAGTGCTCTTCTCAGGATCTCTTTGCTCGCCACGCGCTTCTTCTTCTCGCCAGGCACCACGTATCCGTGACGCGCGCACCGAACCGAACCGGGCCGGCTCGAGCACGTGCAGGCCAGTCTGGACCGGGGAATCACGGCCAAGTACCCACCTTTGTGCCCATCACTGAATTCACCCATCTTGTGCCCAGAAACCGACATCTTTGGTGGAAGTTGTGAACTTTCTTTGGTTTGCTGCTGAAGGGTATCTTGCATTTTTACCTTGCTAAGGTAAGAATATGAAGGAAACTTGGGAAACTATGTGCGTGTGGTTTTTTGAGGTTGTGGAATTTGGTTTGGAAGAGGATTTTGAAAGTGGGGATTTTATATAGAAAGGGTGAGGGAAAGTTCGTGAGGGAAGAGGTTTTTTGTTTCTTGGGTTTGGAATGCTTGACCAGTTTGAAGACTTGGTATTGGTCTATTGGAATTGTTGGTTTGGAGGGTGGAGAGGAGTGTGTAAATAAATGGGGTGAGTACGAGCAATTGACCAAAACGTTTGATTTGAGCAATACTAAGTTGGCGTGTGTGTGTACTTGGAGTTTGGTCAATTTACTAGTGCTTGACGCACGAATTTGAAATTCGAACGTTTGATGATTCGTTTGGAGTGGATATTAGAAAACGAATTGGCTACTTCTTTGGCACGCTTTGGAGCTGGAGGCAGAAGTCAGAACGTTCACAAAAGGCTCATAACTGGCACTGGGCCACCAAGCCCACTTGACGTTACATTGATGGAGGCCACATGATGACAGGGAATGCGTAATATCAATTATAATGGAGGAGAATCAGCCTCCACAAATAATATCTGCTGTCCTGCCTATGCTATGGCACAGACCAATTTTTGATCACAAAATGCGCCATACAGCTAAATCCCATCAGAAACGCTTAGTTGGCTAATTGTTGGGCACATTGGGTCCTGCTTCGGAAGACCAAGACCTGATTTGCTTACACTTCTCTTTTTGGATCCAATCCATGCCACCTACTTGCTCTTTATTATGATGGTAATATTATTATTATTTTTTCCTGCATCGAGAGTATTCCTTAATTAATAATCAAAGATCAATTACTTTCCAGATGTTGATGGTATCTTTTTTATGATCAAATATGTTCTAAGTTATTGGATCAACTTATTTAACCTACTAAATGGGATAGATTGGATTGAGATTTTTAACTCATAGTCAAAACGAATTTAACCCAATTCAATCCAATTTTATTTTATTTTTTGGTATTGGGATCGGGTTAGGTTGAATCAATATATTAGGTTGACTTTTTAATTTTTAATTTTTCTTACATTCATTACAACTTACCAAAACTTATTTGTGATTATGGACTTATTAATGTTAATGAACTAAAATACTAATGTTTTTAATTTTGGCCTTTTAAGGTTATTAATGGATGTATTTGATATTTCAAATATTGGATGATTTATGTTTTTATTTATTTATTTATTTTGTTTTGTTGAAAAAGGAATACAAAGAGATCATCCTAAACTATCCTTCAAAAGGAGAGTGTTAAGGGGAAGGGAAGTAGAATCCCAAACAATGAAGCCATGATTTTGA
The DNA here is from genome assembly GCA_004329165.1 of Spatholobus suberectus. Taxonomy (NCBI): domain Eukaryota; kingdom Viridiplantae; phylum Streptophyta; class Magnoliopsida; order Fabales; family Fabaceae; genus Spatholobus; species Spatholobus suberectus. The sequence continues at coordinate 19,621,018 of CM014736.1, forward strand.
CGAACCTCGCAATTAGCAAGAAAATGAGCAACTGCATTCGCTTCTCTACTAATATGCATCAAGGATATTGTTCAACTTCTATGAAAAAGATCCAAAGCCTCTAGCAACAAGTCAACATGTTGATGGAAGGGAGGAAAAATTCTTGAATTAATGATATCCACAAGATGAGAATGATCCATTTTGCAATAAACTTTGCGATATCCTTTATCCCAAGCAAGATTCAATCCATGGATAATAGCCAACAATTCAGATTTCACTACATCTACATAATGAAAGTATAATGTCTACATAATGAAAATCTCTCACTTTTTTTTGTGTATAATGGTCGCACTGAAATTAGAACCTATGATCTTATACATACTATCCAACCCCTCCCATTAGTAGTGGGTTTGAAAATCTCTCACACTTAAGTGTGTGTTACTTTTACTTTATTTTAAACTTGATTGAAAATATTTTAAGATATAGTATAAGATTATATAGTAGAATATACAATATAAAAAAAATATGAAAAAAATATAGTAATTGAAACTAAACAATGTAATTAAAATAATTTATCTATAAATAAAAAATTACAAGAGTTTAAAATTAATTAAAAAACTAAAATTAAAAATATCCCAAAATATATTTTTTATCAATAAAATAAAATTAAAATTTATATAAAAATATCATATAAACATGTTCATTTCTATAATTTTACATTTATCAACTACTTAAACAAATAATTTTACCAAACACTTATAACTTAATAGCTTTTGACTATCAGCTACCAATTTTTAGCTATCAACCAGCTTTTCAATTTTTAATTAGCTTTTTAGCTACTTATGCCAAACATAGCCTTAATTATCACATGACCACTTAAAAAAGTTATATGACATGACTTTGTGATTTAATCTTAACCATTTACATATAATTGTATTATCCAGATTTACTCCACCCACTCTCTTACACTACATGAAATGCATATATTAGAGTTCAAAGGTTAACGTCAGCCATGACATTGACGTTACTATCGTTAGCCAAGCCAATGCTATGTGGACTCAACTTTTTGAATCTTATTTTGTTTTATTTTTTAATATTAAATTAAATAGGGCCAATTATGTCAATAATAAATTTGAAAGCAGCGTCAGGCACAGTTGATGCTAATCAAGATATTTAAGTTAGCATCGACAAGGTTGACGCTAATGTTAATAATTTAATAAAATAAATATAAAATAGTATTAAATATTGCAGTTAATATCGGTTGTTGCGTCGGTTAGGCTCGCTAATTAATATTGTTTCAAAAAAAATATTTTTATTATCAAGCCAACACTAATTTTTAATTTAAGCGTGAAAATGAACACTAGCCATAATGTCGGCTAGACACACGCTAATTAATAATTTTTGAAAAAAATATTTTTTATTATTAGGGTTGACGTGGTTGATACTAGTTTTTAATTAGAGCAAAAAAAGAGAAAATAGTTAGCATTGGCTAGGCCATGCTAAATAATAATTGTTGAAAAAAAATATTTTTTATTTTGGTTGATGCTAGTTTTTCTTTGAGGATGAAAATGAAAAATAGTTAGCATCGGCTAGGTCCACGCTAATTACCAATTTTAGAAAAAAAAAATATTTTTTATTATTATTGCCAACCAAGTTGATACTAATCTTTTAATTTGAGCATGAAAGTGAAAAACTTCAGCCCACCTTTTCTTCCTTAGGGGTGAGCAAGACCCGACTCGTCCCAATGGCCTGTCTCGGCTCGAGGTTGATTTGGATGGGTTTGGGTTTTGAAATTAGACCCGATGCATTTTTAGGATGAGTTTAGGTTATTCAGGTCATCCCAACCAAGTTTAGTGTCCTACATTCTTTTAAAAAGTACAACTTTTTTGAACAATTATGTATTAATAATAAATTATTTATTTAATAGGTAATATTTTGTATAACATGATATTATATTTTTAAAGATATTATTTATTTTAAAATATATTTTATAAAATATACCTTAATTTAAGTTTATACTTCTTTTATTTTACAATTTAACAATACATGATATTAATATTGATATATTATGTTAAAATGTCAAGTTGACCCAATCTCATCCCATATATTTTGAGTCCTGATCGAGTCGGGTTTGGATTTAAATAAATGACCTGATCAAAATTGTGGGTTGGATAGGGACAAAGATAAACTCGTCCTTTGCTCACCCCTATTCTTCTTCTTTGAAAACCTTTCTTCTTCTCTTAATCTATCAGACTCAGGTTAGGGTAGGAGACTTATGAATGTCTCCCACCATAGGAAAGAATTTTCATCCGTCAAATATAATAATTTTAAAATGAATGGTTAGGATTTTTTTTCTTTTTTATTCTTCTTTGTCTCTTTTTTTCCTCTTTCCAAAATTGTCCTTGAGCCCAATCTCCACCCATCTCTTCTTGGCGATTCCAATTCCAAATCTAAAGAAGCATTTGGAGCAAATCGCAAATGTCTTCCCCGTTGAGAAAGTGGCATTTTTGTTCCGCTTCCTCTGCTGTGTGATCCACTTCAATCTCAAAAGTGCCTAAATACTTGAAGGTTTTGAGGCAATGAGAAAGTGTGGGTTTGAATATGGCTTGAGTTTTTTGTTGCAGGTTTGGCGGTGGCACTATTGAACTGAAATAAGAGCTTCCTCTTTGGTTTGTGTGTGCATTACATGGATCTCGCGAAGTAGTTCATGGCATTTGGCAAATGCTTGTTGTCGAATAACAGTAAATACACGAATTGTAAAATGTTGAAGCTCGAATCAATGGCAGTGACGAAACTCCAACTCAGGTTCGTGTGAGCATTACATGGATCTCACGAAGCAATTCATGGCACTCGGTAAACTCTCGTTGTCAAATAACAACGAAGACACAAATCGCAAAGTGCTGACGCTCGAATCAGTGGCGACGGCGAAACCCAGACGGGGGGTTGTGCTTTATTTGTCGTCAACGATGTTGAAAAGCTTTGGTGCTTCTTTGGCTTGGTGGAGGAAAAGGGTTGGGAAGGGAAGGTGGTTATGGTGGTGGTGGTGTTGCTATTAGCGTCGGCGTGGCAATGGCAAAAGTTGGCAATTTAGGGGTGACAAAATGGGAAAGATAGGGAAAAAAAGAAAAAGAGAAATCTCAGTCGTCTATTTTAAACTACTACATCTAAGAGTGAAAAATATGTTTCTCATGGTAAAAGACATGATAGGCTTTCCCACTATAGCCTTCGTCAATCTATCATCCCTAACCCACTTTCTTATCTCACTTGTTTCCTCTCCTCAACCTTTCATCCCACTTTCTTCCTCTTTTTTTTTTTTCTAATGCTTTCCTCTCTTATTTATATTGGTTGTAGGTTTTGGGTGGGGATGGTTGTAGCGATAGTTGTGGTGGCAATGATGATTACGTGTTCTTCTTCTTCATATTAAACTCTTACCTTGATCGTAAGCAACACCTCGCCGTTGATTAATGATGTCAATTCTATGACGACACCTACCTCCTATGACAACACCTTTGACCAATGAACGAGGCTAAAGAAGAAGAAGAGTGTGATAACGATTGTAGAACATGATGGTGGAGATAAAAAAACAAAGGGGAAGTAACGAAGAAAGAATAGGGGAAAAATAAAAGGAAAGAAGTTGCCACTAGAGCAACAACAACGATTGAGCCAAATTATCGATAACAATAGTGTTTTTTTTTTATCCTGTCTTCTTACAGCTTAGCTGATGCTTCTAAGCATCAGCCTTTATTGGTTAATGCAAATAGCGTTGACCTTTTATTTATGTTAGCATCGACCAAGTGGATGCTAATGTTAGAGTCGGCCCTTTTTAGTTTAATATAACTTCCAATATAGCGTCGACTTGGCTAACACTATGTAGTGTGGTCCACCAAGAAGTCAATGCTACAAATTAACTTTGATAGATTTAGTGGCAACCACGAAGCCGATGCAAAACCAACTAAAATCACATATAGCATCAAATTTTGGCCGATGCTAATTTACATTTTTTCTTGTAGTGCCATTACAAACACTCTTATCATTTGATACTCTCTCTCTCTGTGCCTGTCTCTCTGTGTGTGTATGCATTGCAAGGAACAGAATTTTAGGGTTGGGTAGAGAGGAAAGAAATAGAGAGAAAGGAAGAGAAGAGAAATATGTGAGAAATAAAGTAAAAATTAAGGTTGTTTGGTTGAAGAGAAATGAAGAAAAAGTTAACTTTTCGAGATTATTAATATTTTATTTTTATTATTAATAATAATATATTTTTATTTATTTATTTATTTATTATTATTATTATTATTATTATTGTATAAAACAGGCATTGGGGAGGGGGGGGGGGGGTAATTAACTGATTGAGAAAAGCGGCGAGGGAAGTAGAATCAATTTGCCTAAATGCAAATTGATTTTGTTACCATTTTACATTATTTTGAAACAGATACAAAAAAAAAAAGTTGCTAATTGATTTCAACTTATGTAAATCGATTTACATAGATTATTTTTGTGAAGAGCATCCCGCTATGCACAGTAAATTCTATGCAATTTTTCATTGCTTGCGAAGAATTTTTTAAAGGTGGCTCTCACGTGTTTTTTAAAAAATTTCGTCACCATTCTTCGATGCCAAACGAGAGGAAAACAGTACAATCACTGGACTTCTCTTCTTTTTTCTACTTCTTCTCCCATACCAAATGAAGAGTTAATGAGGACGCTTATCAAATTGGACTTTCCAACATATGCAACACTTTCCAACAAGCTAACCAAACACACCCTAAATATATCTTATTAAATGCTTCTAATTACTTAAACAAAAGGGTACAATCATGGAATAATTTTTATACTTTTCATATAATAAATATTTTCTTATTTTATTTTTATTTTCTGAACGTGTGCCTATAAGTACACTTAAAAAAGCCATATTATTGTAATTTATTTTTTGAGGACATCCTGGCTTGGCTTATCTGTTTCTTTTATAATATCACCATCTAAGATTTTCCGCAAATAATTGGAAGGCATAGTACAACTTTTATGATTGTCACACTCTATTTTATATATATCCCAAAATGGGTTCTGATTATCTTGCTTTCGTTTTTCTTTTTCCTTTTCTCCCAACAGATGCAGTGTTACATGTTGCAAATGCAGGACAGGCCTAACACAAGTAGTTTTTTATATGGGGGAGAGGGAGGAACTTAACCTACGTACCCTGTGGTGGTGGGGCTGTGCCAAATTTGACTTGATGCTAATTGACTAATTTCCCGCATATTATTATCATTTGCACGGTATTTGTCGTTCCAGCTGCATATACGAACCCATCAATCAAGATTCAAAGACCATTCTTTTCTTTTCGGCAAGTTCCATCCATGAAAAGGAACACACTGATGCGCTCAATTATTAACTTAAATACAAGAAGTCCAAAACTACCTAGATCTTTTTTCTCCTCATGATCAAAAAATACATAGCACGGTGAAATAGTACTAGAATTGATTTAGATGATAAAGACAATATTATATGTGTCTACATGCAGATTATTGCATTAATTAGTCTTCGAAAATTTCACTGCCATACAAAAGTAAACATCTATTTTTATACCAAGAGATAAAAGTAACGTAATTTTTATCCTCCCGAAAAATCAATATCAATATAGTCCTTTAAATATAAAGGGTGATATTAATTTAATCATTTTAATAAGTAACATTCCTTTAGTTTTTCATTTATAAAAATAAATTAATTTAGTTTATCTATTCCTATAGTATAAATTTGAATCTTTATTTTTAAATAATTGTGCTTTTAAGAGTTATTTTCACTCTCATTAAGTTATGATTTATCCTAATCTTATATTAAGCATTTAATTTTATTTTTTTTTTCTTTCAAAAATATAGTTCTTAACTTTAATTTTAAATTTAATTTAATTTTTAAATTTTAATACATTGTATCAAATTGAAGATATTTTTTTTAGATAAACTAAATTTTAAGATTTCTATAGTCTTAATCAATCTTGATCTACTCCTATATTGTAAAATAGAATACACAACTTAAAGAGCGAGACTCTCACTATCTCCATTATCTCAATTAGATACTCTCATTTTTTTTGTTTTCTCTTTTGTCTTTTAAATGTGCATTTCACACACTACCTACACAAGTTGCCATTTTTTTTTCCAATCATCTCAAATCACAACATCCTTTTATCTTTATTCATATACTTGATTTTCTTAATTATTATCCCTTTTAATATACCTTTTTATTTTTATTTATAAATTGAATTTCAAATTTTTTAAAAATAAATTGTCAATAATTAAAAAAATATTGTATCACAATTTAAATTGTTTATCGTAAATTATATATTCAAAACTATTTATTACAAATTTTAATTATAATATAATTTACATATTAAAAAAACATTTATTATAAATTTTAGTTATATAAAAATAAACATTTATCCCGTTCCTGTACAATGAACAAGTTAAAATACTAATCAATCACATAAATTTGATATTAATTTAATTTCTTAATCATAGAAAACGGCATCACTTTAGCTTTTTAGTCTACGCATATAAAAAGGACAATTTTGACGACACTTCATATGATTAAGGAACTAGCTAGATAAATATTAAAAAATTTTAAAGGAAACTGACGGCTCTTATCTTTAGAAAATTGAAATGAGGATTTGCTTTCATTTATTTAAAAAATTAGTGAGTTTTTTGGTGCATTGATGAGTATTTTTTTAAAAAAGTCAAATTAGAAGTATATAAGATAAAAATATTATTATGATTAAACAATGATGAAATCACATATTTTAAGAAAAAATATACTAAAAAATATCTTTACTATCACGAATTTACTAAGCATGATCAATGTAAAGATTTTTATACTGTCAACCAATTAAAAATCATTTTACATATAAATTTTAAATTAATTATTATAAAAGTTAATAATTTTACCATATATAACATGTCATGATTGGATAACAATGAAAAAATTGTTACATTGTCAGATAGGAATTATATTTTATTAAATAGGAATAAACTAAAAGTATAAGACTTTTCAAATAGAAAAAGAAATTTTGAAAATAAATTATTTGGATAAAAATATACTATCTCTATGTCTATTAATTTGATATGGTATAAAAATTTAAAGATCAAATTAAAAGACTAAATTTAAATAATAGTATTTAAAAATAATAAAAAATGTATAATAAATCATGATATACTTGATAAAAATATATAAAAAAAAGACTTATTAAAAAATGAAAATAAAAATAAATCATAAAATTCTTTAAGAGTGGGTACTCAATTTTAATACATAAAAGTTGATAAAAACAATTTTAATTTGTCAAGGTACAGGCAGATTAATATAGTTTATGGTTTGTCTTTCTCTCTTTTCTCGGGGGCTGGGCGTATGTGTCTCTCTTTTCTTTTTTGAATTTTCGCATATATGTGGGTCAGATTTGATACATTTAGGCTGTGTGAAAGCATCATGCACAACTCAGGCATACCAACAGCAATAATAGTGCAATATATCGTTATGATATCTATTCCAAAACGAAGCACATATGATGCTACATTATATAAAGTTGATTTGTATTCTTTCCTGAGAAGGGAATGCAATTAAAAAGGGTATTAAATTTGTGTGGTATTAGGATAATGATTCCTTTAGATGATAGCAAGAATGGTCCCTTAGAGTCAAGCCAGAAAGAAAGGCTAGCTGCTAGTGAGGTCGACTTTGTTGTCTATTTGCGTGACCTCTGGGTGGTGGAATATAGTTAACTACGTCTTATCAGTCCCACGAAAGAAAATGACACCCATGCTCAAATATCTTCATACCCTTTTCAGATTGAATCAAAGCTGGCCTGACTGCAAAACTATAAAGGCAAAAGAATAATAATAATAATATTCAACTTAAATATTATTTTCTGACCTCACTCTCCTTGAGTATATAAATATTTTAATTTTAATTCTTTCCTCTCAATAGGCATGGTCTATTATTGACCATAGCTTACTTTCCTGCATTGAAGTGCAGGTTTGAAAAAATTGTTATTGCTGTTATCTGGGTATCTGTCAGGAAAGAGATGTATCAAAGCTAGTGTTTAGTGATTGGTTTTGCTGATGTGAAATTGTTTGTTTTGCAGCTTGAATCTATCGTTAAAGCGATGAAATTACTCCGTGTATGCTTTATGATCTCTTCTTGACTTGTCCTATCATATATATCACTTTTCTCTTCTATAGGATCAATAGTAATTAATTACAGTTTAAAAACTTCATTATTCTCTTTTTAATTAATTACCATCTGGTTGTTACACTTGAATTCTCGCAAATTAATTTGACATTATCTGACTATACACACACACGTCATACAGAACTTTGTTGCGCGCATGTCAAATTGACTATGATTAAATAGGTAGGGTGAAGTGTCAGACTCTCTGCAGATGAGGCATACTTGAATTATCTGTGTGAATTTATTTGTACTGGATTTGTAGTGAAAAAAGAAAAAGGATAACTTATCCTGAGATATGGGCTGTACGAGTCAATGACATTTTTAGAAAGGAGAAAATAGGGAAACAAAAATTGACAGCATGAAAACTAGCCCTGGATAATCATGGAAACATGGCATCACAAGCCACACAAATCTTTAATTACATTAAGATTTAAAATAATGTGATCAACTTAATTAATTAATTAACTCGATCTTCTATAGGCAGTGCATCAACATCCACTAGGACTTACTAGATCACAGCTCGCAAGATGGCATTTTGCTCCAGTAATAACATCATATATTAAATAACACGTGAAGGGATATGATTAGCATATTTATTGTCTTTATGTATCAAGCATAAAAATAATGAATTGTAATAATTAAATTATTGATAATTGATCTCAAAAAACTACTGATAATTGATTTTTTTTATTTATAATTACTACTTCTTTATTAATTTAATATAAGACAAATATCATCGTATCTTCAATTATATATAGAATACATGTTATGAGAAAATTTTCGTTTTCAAATTGAGTACGAGATCAGTTGAAACAAAATTCATAAACTGACTTGGTGCGTATAAATCAGAAAAGTCCCTAGCTAATAAGTTGCACATGTAGATCTTCCTACATCGTATAGGACGTGGTGAAAATTATTTCAGAACAAACAAATTAATATCGCATACTTTATATGTGTTTATTTACTGATACACATGTTCCAACTCAATTAGATTCGTCGGGAATAATTATGGGAAAAAGGATAAAAATGTGAATGAGACTAACGACCATCTAGCTAGGTTACATGCAGAGACGTGATCGAGAATTGGTTACCATATATTATACTTAAAACAAATGAAAATCTCGATACTTCTGTGCTAACTTAACCTTCATAGTAATTCACTGATAAAACCAATGAAAATTAAATCAATATATCAAGCTCTTGAGAGAACAATACACAATACATTGATCACAAACCACAGTCACCATTTGTTTTTTAATTCATATATCAATAGATCATGTTCTATAGTATATGATCTACACAAAGCTCATTTGTATCCTAAATCAAGGTATATATATAACAGCTGAGTTGAAATCTTTTATCTCTTTTGAATATTTGTACATGAAGAGCACACCACCATTTTTTATTTACATACCAATAGAACAAGCAAATATCTATATATACGTATAAAGCTATATTTAAGTTTAACTAAAAATATCCATGGCCTCACCTTTCGCGTTGTTATTGTCTGCAGCTACCTCCAATGGTTGAAGAAGTTCAATGAGGCCCATCTAATTGATCAAACTCTAACAACTGCTTCCAAATTCCTAACAACCAAAATCTCAATATCCCATAAAAATCTTTACAAACTAATTGGCAGCATCAAGAGAGTATATAGTGTAAGGTTCCACCAGCTGAGGATCATATCCTTCTTATACTTTAATATCTCCTTGTTCATCAATAAATTAACTTGAAATTGAGCTAATTAAGCATACCAATTCATTCCTGGTATTTGATATGTTGTCCTAAGTAGCCCATCACCTAATGATCCCAACATTGATTGTTGGTGCAATGACGGGGTTTGGGGAAGCTGATTTAGCAGAGTGGCAATAGAGGTAGCAGTGCCATTCTCTTGATCAGTCCTCACAACACTTGCATGATTATTATCCCCACTTTCCAAATTGAACCTTTTGTTCGGTGAAGAAGAACCTGCCACATCCTCATCATTCCAATACAGCGACGAGAGTGTCCTCTTGGAGGTGTTTGAAGAGTGAGTCATGGTTGGCACAAAAGGAAGCTCTGGCTTGGAGTTTGAGGCCCCCAACTGAGATGACATGGCAACAGGTGTAGTAGTACTTGTGTTCATCCCTCCGTTACCTATCATCATCCCTTCCAACAAGTTCTGGTCATTTTCCAATAATGCACCGTTGTAGCCCGTGGACATCTTTGAAAGATGAAACCTCGTATTCATGTGGCCCACGTTGATGGAAGGAGGAATCCCTCCAATCATGTCATCCATTGAATCTTCCCTGTCACGCTCCATGGGAGACCTATGCGTGTTGCTCTTCTTGTAGATTCGGCACAGCACCCAATCATCAAGCTAGAAACACACCCACACCAACACAAAATCCAAAAGCACAAAATTCAGAAACCCAAAGAGCCATAGAAGGCAACATAATAATATAAACAGAACAAAGCAAATTTTATGTGACTAAAAAAGAGTTTAGTTTGTGGAAAAAACTTAGATACAACTTAGGTGCTGTTGATGTTGTTGCTTGAGCAAAATTAGAGTTTTATTTCAATAATCCGTATAATTTTTTAATGCAAATTTTTATTATATAAATTGTTAAGGTAAAATTTTGATTCTAATTAAAAAACAACACAAACAATATTTAAAGAACTGTATCTAAGTTTTGTTTTTAATTTATATATAAACATTCAATAGAAATTCATCACATCACCACATCCTTATATCATATTAACAAATATAATGATGATGTGTTAAAATGATCAAATTCTATTGAACGGTCTGGAAGTGCTAATAAATTAAATTCTAATAAATTACCCTTAGAGAGTTTTTCTTGTTGCCCAAGTCACAGCCAGGAGGCCTATTGTTAGGCTTGTTATCAGCAAGCCTATACTCATGCATGATCCAATTGGTTTTGATCCCTCTTGGGGGCTTCCCTCCATAGAAAACCAAAGCCTTCTTCACCCCAACCTTTTGGGTCCCCCCAGAGGTCAACACTGGCTTATCAGTCCCCGTGGCCTTCCAATACCCAGATGTGGCCGCCCTGTTTGGTCGCGCTCCGTTAGGATACTTCCTGTCCCTCGGACTAAAGAAATACCACTCCTGCTCCCCAAACGCTGCCTTAGCTGCCAAACCAAAATAATAATAATAATGATAAAAACAAAATAAATTCAATACAAAAAAACAAAACAAACCCATTTTAGTTTTGAACGTAAAGTCTGAGTCTTTCTATTCCTTGGACGAAATTGAACCTACCAGGTAGCTCCCATGGATCGAACTTGTAGAGATCAACCTCAGCGATTATGGTTACCGGAAGAGGAGCAGAAGCTGCTTTTTTCTTGAGGTATTGAACAACGAGCTCCTCGTCGGTGGGGTGGAACCGGAACCCCGGTGGCAGGTTCGGTTGTTGTGAACCGGTTGATGAGTCGGTGCTCTCCATGGTCACGGAACAAAGCTTGGTTTGTTTCTTTCGTTTTCACTAAGATGGGTTCGGGTTCAAGTGGTGGTTATGTTGAGGATATGGCTTCCACAGAAGCACATCTTATTACTTAGGACGAAATGTTTTGTTTTTTGTTACCCCACATAAGAGTGAGGCCCAGGTTTTATACGGGGTACGCGAGCGGGGAGTGATCCGGTGCGCTTGGGTTTATTGTATTGTCCAATGGCCTCGCGACGCGTTAAGGACTCAGGGGCTTTTTGGTAATTTCGGCGAAGAGGGACTGACCCTGCGGAGTGAGGTGGTGGCGGGTGTATGGGAAGGGGTGGGTGTGTGCTGATGACGTGAACTGGAATTCTGGCCGTTCAGAGGTGGAAACGTGGGATTCCAAGTTGTGGAGGGGTCGACACGTGGGGGGAGCCAAGGGGGACTGTGCTATTTCTTTTCCTTTTTTTTTTTATTTTTTTCACTGATCGTGATTTTAATTGTAGTTTGTGTTATGGAAGAAAAAGGGTCTATGGAATGATAAGTGTGAGGTGTGGCAGTGAAGATAAGATTTTAGTCTCCTGCTTTTGGTGGCGCCACCAATCCATGTGTAACAAGAAAATTACCATGCTAATCATGTGGGGTCCACGCCATAATCCCACTTTCAGGTTTCAACCATGGGAATGGTAAGAGTACATCATTGTTAGTCATGGCATGGCTTATCATAAAGACAATGTATCGTGTTTATATTTTATCTTCTTCTTAATGGTTTGTATATATGTATATGCAGATGCAGTTGGTTGGGAAAAAGAAAAAAGAAAAGTATAATAAGGTGGTATATTTATAAAGTAACTTCAATGTTTAAATATATAAAAAATTATATATTAAAGATTATATAGTATGGTAACTGCTTATCAATGAAAAAATTGATTATCCTATTTCTTGATTTTGGACATGCTCATAAATTGTGACTGAATTAGTGTTTGTTTATATATATATAATTTTATGCGCGCGTTAAGTCACAAAATTATGTCCAATAAGATAAAAACAAGCAAAAATTACAAATAGTAATTTCTCTTTGACGTAGATTATATTCGCAATGAAAATTCAAACCTGTAATTAAGTTTATTTACTACAAGGTTTAAAAATTCATTTTTAAGAATGTGAACTTGAAAATGTATTATTTCTATATTTGTTATGAGCTTTAAAAAGTTATTCTTGAATATTGTTTATATACAAAGAAGTAGTAATACTTTATTTTATTTCATTTTTATTCTCATGAGGAGTGAGAGAGTTATATATTCCTATGAGAATATTAATTAGAAGTTATTTTCTAACTCAATTATAACTTACATTTTTTTAATCATACTTACATTTTAATTCTTATTTTTTATTCAGTTAATTATTTTGAAATTCTAAGAATATTAAAATCCAATCAAACATATTTTTAAATTTATTCAAAAATAACGTTTTTTTATTATAGTATTCCTAAACGTGTTATTCTTGAGAATCCAATATTATACCATGAAAAATGTCACCTAAATTTAATTTTAAGCTCAAAATTTATAATCAAAATTCTTGTATGAGACCTGTTGTGAATCTAAATCCATGTGCTGATCTGAAATATATATAGTTTTTTGTGAGATGGGACAAACTAAATTAGAATTATCGTAATATGTATTTTTTATTGTGAGAATAAAAAATGTGGAATGAGATTCAATTAAGACATACCATCTTGGTTTTGACACACGAAATTATTAATTGTTTTTCTATGATTTTCGTCTCTATAGGCTATACTTTATATATTACTATAAAAGGTATATATTCCACTTATACTAATTAAACACTCATTACCATTTGCACTAAAGTGGCTTGAGCTAAAAAGGAAACACTGATTTAAGTAATTTATTATATTTTGATTTTTCTTATTTAAGATTGGGATTCAAATCATATTGATCAAAATCCAGCACATTCTAAGAAAAATGAAAAAGCAAGTACATTTGTGCATATACAAAAATTCATACTGTTCGCTATTTCTAATCAATAATTAATTTTCAAGAAGTTAGAGATGAACCATTTAACTTCGACAACAATATTCAACATGGTGATACTGATTAATTGTAGTCACAAGATAGTAGGGGTCTGAAATTCAATGTATATAATTATAAACTCTATTAATTGCTTAATTAATTATAGGGATTGTAAAAATTGAAAATTGAAAAAATTGTTTGTTCAAGGAAGGATGGATTCAAGAAAATCAAATACAGAAGTATGTTTGAAGTTTTTTTTTTTTTTTTGGTTTACTTTTGATGTGTACTAAAATGTCTTCAAGTCAATAATATTAAGGATTAATTTCGTTGAAGATGTACATATTATTGAAGTGAATTTTATTTATATACTTACAATAAAAATTGAATAATAATCACCATACCTAAGAATTCAAATATTTATTAAATATGTTCCAAGTTATGTTCCACTGTAATGATTTTGCAATTATGTTGTCAAAATATGAGGAAAGCACTACTTTTGTTAGAATTTGCAACGAGTTGATATTAGGTTACTGGGGGGGCACAATCTTCATATATTAACAATTGTATTTCAACTTCCTATCATGCCTTTGACTTAGGCGGGGTGAAGTTGATGTACATTGCACGCAGGGAGAGCATGAAGACAAAAAAATGGCACTGCCTACAATGATCAAATGATCCAATCGAAACCGATAGAGTCCGCAATATTCTTCCAAGGTGTAAAACACATACGCTAAGATGGGTGGGGTCCAAATGCTAATTCCATGACCGACCAGAGGGTCCCACTTGGAGTCACTTGCTACAGCCCATCACCTGGCCCCAGGTGGAGCTAGTAGAGCGTGAAATTACCCTAGCTAGCTACTTGTCACCCAAACCATGTCTCGCAGTATAATCCACATACATGTTAACCCACGATATTCCTCGACGCTTTTTACATCTTAGACTGTTTTGTATGGGGATTGTTGTGTTTAGTGTAGATCAGCATCAGCTCACCCATTGGTGTTTGTCTAATTATCCCACAGAGTCCATAATCATCACAACAACCCTGATTAGACTATGACATGAATCACAAAAACAATCCTGCATCCACTCCTTTTTTCTCTTTAATATTGTCTCTTCTTTTCAATTTTCAAGAATGTTTTCAAGGGAAAAAAAATATAAATAAGAATATAGAGACTATTTAAAGGACCATCATACTTTATGGAACACAATTACGCAAGACAAGACATAACTCCCGTCATATTGGCATTTAGAAAGGGAATTTATATATATGATCTTATATAATGGAATCATTTTATAATAAGCTGAGCAATGTTTTTAATACTTTCCATTCTTTCCCCCACAAGTATTTTTTATAAAAGGCAATTTTACTCAAAATATGATTAAGCACTAAAATAAGTGTTTCCCTTATCAGAA
Source organism: Spatholobus suberectus (assembly GCA_004329165.1). Lineage (NCBI taxonomy): Eukaryota > Viridiplantae > Streptophyta > Magnoliopsida > Fabales > Fabaceae > Spatholobus > Spatholobus suberectus. Next base: position 19,636,067 of record CM014736.1, read on the forward strand.
ATTTGAATTACTCCATCTATGGAAAAAATAAGTGATGTTTAAGATTTTTCACAAGAATTAAGAAAAATAATAAATAACTTAATGAGTGAAATAATTTTACTAAGTTATTCTTATTGGTTGTTGAAAAATAGATTCATAGTACTCAAAAACCATCATATTAAGTATTTATTTGGAATAAAATTGAAATAAAATATTTACTGTTTCATTAAAAACCTAAAACCTTAATATGATTTTTGTGTGTGTGTGTTAAAATGTCATCTTGAAATGGAAGGACTATAATTTATCATTTTGTAAGAAATTAGCGTCTTATTTGATTCTAGTTTTAAAAAGTTACTTTGAGTTTTTAAAAACAAAAGACCAGGAAAACATGTTTGGGTAATTTATTTCTGCATATACGTTTTAAAAATTATTTCCAAAATTACAATTATATAAACAAGAAAACAAAAATAACTTAAAACTATTTTCCTGTTTTTGTTTTTAAGTTTGATGGTATTCTATCATAATAAATTAAACATTTTTTGATATCGTACAATGTGTAATTAACAAATATTGATGTCTCATATACAATTTTTCAAAAACTGTTTTTGAAACTTTTTTTAATATTTTTTCCTTCTTTTTATTTAGAAAAAACTATATTAAAAATAAATTTTAAAGATTGTGTTGAAAACAAATTTTAAAAGTAAAAAATGAGAATCATTTCAAACAAATCCTAACTCTTTCTAGTTAGACTCAATTTTCGTTAGTATACTCTTGAAGATTTTGATATTTAATTAATTGGTATTTTATAATGAAATCAGTGCAAAAAGTATAATGTTTTAGGGAAATTTTCTAAAGTTGTTAGAAAAAGAGGTTTTTAATTTTTCAAAAGAAAATGAGAAGAAGCACATGCATGTGCATTTGCTTGACAGATCCTTATAACCGTAAAACCATCTAGCTTTTTCAGTTGTAAGCAGCATTCACATCTCAGTCTCATAAATATAGGTTTATGATCAGAAACACTAGACATTGTTAGGTGGTTCTAAAGCATGATAGTCTTCATTAATTTTTACATGACATATAATAAAGTATTGTTAAATTTTTTTTTGTAAATTATAACATTTAAATATATGTTATATAAATATTAGTTAAGACCGTAAATACTTAATGATTCTAAATTACCTAATAATTTTTCAAGGCTCAACATGAGCAAGAGTAGTACTAACCCATCTCTCTCTTTCCTTTGAACTCTGATTTTTCTCGGACCAAAAAAGAAAAGAACTCTGAGTTTTAATATAATTGAGTAATAATTAACTTTAGAAAACACATATTTTGTAGATTTTTCCAAAAGTAAAAAAAGCAAGTATTTTTTTAATTCCACAACAAAAAGTTGAAAGAAGATGACGATGATTGACTTGATACCATTTTAAAGTTGTACCTCACAGATATCTTCGTCCAAGATTCTCCAGCATGTATCAGATCTTATTTGTCACTTTGTTTATCCATATAGGTTTGTTTCTACAGCCACAAAACTTTCACTCTTTATTATGAATCCAATAGGGTACCATATAAGTATATATTCTTACGGAAAAGATGTTTACTTTATCACCTTGTTTTCTGAAATATCCTCGGCCACTATAAGATGGTATAAGTAATTAGCTACCATGCATAATCCCATAAAGATTTTTTTTTTTTTGAAGATCAAATACAGGATTTTATTCCAAACGAGAAAGTAGTTAGACGTAAATTTTGATTGTAAACATTTTATTCTTAATTTTGAGTATACAAGATTAATATTAGTTTTTCTCCTTTAGAAGAAAAGACTAGTGGATTCTTTTTCGAAGTCTTTATTAATCCCACATGCGTCGAGAAGTTTGGATAAACAGAAAGGTATATTATAGTATTATGCCGGTTACATACATTAATTTTCACTACTCTTTGTCTTCCATTGAGGTTAAATATATATATATATATAGACACACACACAGAGGCCACGTTCCTTAAAAAAATACGAAGTTGTTTTTTACTTTCACAAATTGGTGAAAAGAATAGTAACCAAGAAAATAATTTGCCTTGTGATTTTGGAGGATTATTGATGTTTAGCCTTTATTGTATCCTTGGACCACGTCTGTGTCCATGTTATCCCAAAATGAAACTCCAAGCAGAAAGAAACCTTGACAGTACCCAAAACATAACACACAAGAATCCAGTTTTGCTGCCCTACAGAAGGTCCCATATATATAGGATACTTAACTACCGTACTTACATCATCATTTTATATTAATACTTTCATTAATTCTGCTGGAATATTCAATTAGCAATGACCCTGTAACCTAATACTTATCCACCGTACTTACATCACCATTTTATATTAATACTTTCATTAATTCTGCTGGAGTATTCAATTAGCAATGACCCTGTAACCTAATGACTCTCTTTCCCTCCCCTATAACTTCTGAAGAAATTAACTTTTGTAAATGTAACATATGATTAAAAAAATTTCAAATACTAACAAGAAAATTATGTATTAGTAATATTTCTGGAAATATAACTTATATTTAATAATAATTAAATTGTTATTATAGATATTATAAATTTATATTACTAGTTTGATGTATCTTACTATTAGTATAATTTAATGTTTATATTAATAGTTTCATTTTTATATATTAGACAAACTCTAAGTTCTTACTCGTCTTTTTGAAGTGAAGTAAATGTAAATACTTCTATAAATACTCATTGAACTCGGAGGCTTTTCTTGTCTTGGAGGCGTCATCCTCTCCTCCTAAATTTTTAGGAAAACAAAAGAAAGAAAAATCAAACTCAATAACAAAAATGTTAGTATATATATTTTATTATATAATTAAAAATTCAATTTTATTTGTTTAGTAAATAGCTGGCTAGTATTTTAGAAGTAACTGTTTGAATTTAAAACCTAGCTGTTTGTATCCAAAATGATGCACCCTTATCACAATAAGTATTTTTAGATACACAATTAATACACCAAAACAGAAAAGGAGAAAAGGTATTTTAATTTAACCATGCATAATCAAGGAAGAAGTTCAAGTTGTTGAGGAATTTGACAGATACATATCGTGGTTATATAGTTGTTATGCATGTGAATTACATAAGCATGCATCTAGGTCCATAGCGAGATATAAGCGAGATACCATGTTATCTTATCAATCAATATCCATCTCTTGTGGAAAACGTAACCTAGCTCTCCTTTATTTTATCGCTTCGGAAAACAGAAAAAGGGTAATATTGTGCGTGTCAACCCGAGACGGGAACTGGGCTTTCTTCTTCTGTTTTTGTTTCCCATAAGGCCATAACATTTATTTTTCTATCCTAACTTTACTTGAGTTTTCTCCTAGTGCACTTAGGTAGTCACGGATATATAGCTATAGGATGTGCTTCGTGGACTAAATAATAACATGTAATAAATTCATCGAACCGTACGAATTTATTAGAATAGATGGTAGATTTATGTCATTATGTACCATACCTATCTTTCATTAATGCTGCATTTATATGGTTAAATATTGCCGATACCTCTCAACCATTTTACCTATATTAAGAGCTAACACATGGAAGTTTTTCAATCATGTAGGGAGGGATCAATCAAAAAAAAAAAAAATCATGTAGGGAGGAGGTTACTAAAGAAATTGTGGGGTTCATGCAACAACATGCATTAACAGGAAAAAATAAAGTACAATAGAAAATTGTGATATTTAGTAAATATAATAGCAGCCAACTACACTTAAAAAAGGAGGGGTTGCCAATTTGCATATGGGAATGGAATTAATGGGACTTGCATAACCTTGTTGTGTTTTTCATGACCCTTCCCTCTCTTGCACCGAAAATCTTTTTAAGGTCACCCCTTAATTGCTAGGTACCTTCAGCACGTTGCTTTACTATTTCTACTGACTTATTTACTGACTTTTGCTTACAAAACCTTTTTCTTTACCCTTTCTGTTTGCCCTTTTTTCCGTAGGTTGTTTTTTGATCAATAAAGTGTATAAGACAAGCCTCCTAGGAGAATGCCACCAAAAAATGGCTAATTCCCCTTCATTGTAACTGATTTTAAGAGAACCTCTATTGCATGACTCTTTCACACGTGATTGGGACCTTTTCATTCAGTTGGCTTGCGGTGCTATCCATCCTTCTCAGGTAACACATAAGTTTGGCGTCTTACACCTGATTCTACGCAAACCAAAGTTCTTTCACAAAGTCTCTAAATTAAAAAAAAATAAAAAAATTCCTTTAACAAAAGGGAAATTGATGAAAAAATCTCTTTATTTATCAATTTCTGTTTGATTATCTTATCATCATTATCAAGATGAATAAATTAATTTCGCATTTTGCTAGAGTAAAAAAATTTGAATAACTAGGAAATTAAATCACTTTAATTTCTTGTTCACCCCCTCATCATATCTCAATGACCTAAAACATGAAACTTGTGGTGTTCCCATAACCTACATGATTTAATCATTTTCATTTTTACCATGTGACTGTTAGTTACATGACATGTGAACCATAATTATCATGAATATGGCGTATAAGTACGTCATTAGTCATTTTTTTATATTATCATTATAGGATCTTTATTCAAGAGAAAAGAACTTTATATGTGGTATATGATGTGAAGAAGTCAGTGCTTAGTATGTACGTAGGATTATTGAGAGGGTAAATTGTGAACTATGTTTCTCATTTGATTTTTGAATGCAAGCTACCTGTAGATAATGCTTGTGATTGATTTATATTCAAAAGGATCCAATGGCCAAAAACATGTATGCTTTGCTTGGCCGAAAAAGATAATAGCGAACAAAGAAATAAGAATGAAAGAGTAAGATTGAGAGAAATAGAACAGAAATAAAATAAAATAAAAATATTATTTGGATAAAAAGAAATAAGAAAAGAAATGAAAAAAATTCTCTCTATTTATTTAAATAGGTAAAAGAGAAAGTAGAAAAAATAAATAACTTATATATATAAAGACCCTTTTATCCTTTCTGAGAAATTTATTGAAGAGCTATATATAATAATTTATATTCATAATATTTTGTTGCTTTTATATTCATAATATATTTGATGCCGAAAATTTTCCTATTGTTAAATAAATTTTTTTATCATAAAAACAATAATATTTTTACTTTTTATTTAATAGTTTTCATTTTAATTTCTTAAGCAATGGTCTAAGAATACTTTTTTAACAAAATCATTTTATATTATAATAAATTCTTGTGCGTGTCACAGGCATATGATTTTATACTGAACTCTTGGTTGCAAAATAAAATAAGAAAACATATCAGTTGCAGTCCTTTGGCATGGTATCATTGTGCCATATTGATCCTATTGAGAATGCAGAATCAAACACCTCTCACATTTGATAGTCAGTACAAAATGTCTTGTTGGGTGAAAGAAGAAGTGTTTCTTGATGGATCTTTTCACTCCTTTTCTTTACTTTACTAAACAAGTGATTTAATTTATTTTTATCCACTCTCTTTCTATCAAAACAAACGTAGCAATAGTGTGTGGATAAAAGAAAAGGATCAAATCAAAGTGAACTCCTCTTAAATTTCAGATTTATCTCTATTTAAAAAGTTGATGTGAGTTTTCTTCTGCACGTAGATTTTAGGATAAAGGGCCGCAAAATGATGCTTGTACGCATAAGAGGGTAAAAGGATATCCAAATATAAATTGTTAAAGAATGTAATCTATTCTAAAATACGCCTACGAACAAAAACGCATGCTTATCTTCAGTGACATTTCCATATTTTCCTATTATCTTTATCAAATTTACCATCTCTCTACTAGTTCCATATATTTTTCTTTTCGTAATAAATGCACTCATGTACTCTCCTTTCATGCATTATAGATTACCACTTCTAAAAGAGATCAAATTGGGAATTTACAAGCATTGCCTCACTTTTTTATTTTTCTTGTGTAGATCAGTTCCTGAAATATTTGTCTAGTAGTGAGCTTGAATTGGCGACCATGTAAAGGCCACACGTGGCCAAACCAAGTACCATGAAATAATAACCATCTAATATTTGGAAGGAATTTAATTTACATTCTTTCTGCGTCTTCGTATCATTAAATTTTTGTTAGCTAATTCTTTTGACTCTCCTTTAGTACGGTGTGATTTAGATGACTACATTTTCTCCGATAGAAATTAAATATGGAATTCCAGTATTAATTTGCTACCGCATAATTAATGTCCTCAAATTCCATGCTATGTAATTGTAAATTGCATTTCGCTTTCATATCCGAAAGATACACTTGAACAGAACAAGGGGTGATTGGTGACTCATCAAGTAGAGCTTGAGAAAGGCAATCAAGGTTGTATTAGAGCTTGGTTCTGCCTACCCTTATATAGAACGTGAGAGAAAATGCAAGTTTAAGGGTTGCTTTCACTAATAGCTGTTTTTAAGTCAAATTTTCCTGACATTGTTTGCAAATGCCGATCACTTGCCATTTTGTGAAACAAGACAAATTTATAAACAGGACGCAAAGCAAACACCGCCACAAATTAAGCCTCTTTGTCTTAACCTTGAAAGTGATCCAGTGAACTGCGGACAATGTCATCTTTTGTGTATTCAAAGCTTTCCTTTTCTTCCTCTCTGTTTAGCATGATCATGGTCTGTAGGTCCTTAAATATATTCAATTAATACATATATGCCCGGGCTGGTTTTAAATCACCATGCACCTTATGGGCTATTGTATAGCTAGCGGCTAGCAACTAGCTAGTCACACTAGCTTAAGTTCTGGGTCATGCTTGCATCCATTTTTTGCTAAATAATCTGATCATTTCATCATGTATGGCTATATATTCGGTGCTTCTTGACCAATTAATGTGCTCTTTTGAGATATCTAATAAAATATGGTATGATGTAAGTTACACTTACACATGCGTACGTGCATTTACACATACTTTAGAACTAGGTTTCACAAAAGCTTTGTGTTACTAGTTAATTATTCAATTGCATGGTCAGATTATTATTTTGTGTACATGTTTTTTGAAATCTATCACCAAATAATAGATGTTCATTTACCATGTTATACAAAGACCAAGTTATTGAGCAATTCAAGATACTCACCATATATGCAAACTTGCATTCTTTTGCATGATTAAAAATCCATTCAAGTGTCCCCACCTAAATTTATAGGCAATTCATGTTTTACTCTTAATTTTAATTTTGATTAATTTTAATTTATAATAACTAATTTTGTAATATCGTGCATATTGTAGATGCAAATATATTATTATTATTTTTGTAAGAAAAAATTATTAAAAGAGTATAAGGGATACAATAAGGCATAATTAGGCTCCTAAGGAGCTGCTTAAGTGCTAAAACAACTTTTACAACTGTTTAAGACACTCGAAATTAAGGACGTGTACACCTGTTTGCAAGGATAATTAAGTGTCTCCTAGTGTTATAAACTGTCCAACTACAAGTCCTCGCCTTAATTGCATCAAGTACACCTAAGAGTTCGCAGGAAGACTTTACAAATTGAATATCATTCCTGTGTAATCAAAGCAGCCATATTACACCATGCCAAATCACCATCTTTGCTTTTTTCCCCTTAACATTACTCTTCACCAAGTACAGCAATTGCAAGTAGTGTGTTGGAGATACCACATCGACTAATGTTATAACTAAAATATAGTATATAAGTGGAAGGGCAACTCTCACTTTACAAACTGATTTTGTAACGTTGACTTTGGCCCAAACTTGCATTCTAAGATGATATTAAAGCCTATCTCAGTGATTATTGTTAGGCATATTGAGCCACTCGTTGTCAGGCCATTATCGGACCACCTGCAGATATCCAGTCCTGTAAACTTCACACTCGAGATGTTCAGTCCTTAGTATGAGGGGGGTGTGTTGAAAATCCCACATCGATTAGTGATATGACTAAAATACAGTATATAAGTGGGGAACAACTTTTACCTTACAAGCTGATTTTGTACGGTTGAGTTAGGTTCAAACTCACATTCTAAGATAATGAACAATCAAATTATTTGAAGGTTGAGCAACAACTCCAAGCCATTCAAAAATAGCTTGCCAGAACTGGATTGAAAACGAGCGTTCACAAACAAATGCAAACACGATTCTGTTTGGTGCTAGCAGAAAACGCACCTAAGCTCCTCATTTATATGAAGGACATTTCTTTTGAACAGGCTTAAACGAGGCTTTATCTAACAAAGCTTACCAAGAAAGAGCAATAACTTCTAAGGGGTTAGACAATTCTATAGATCCTTAAACACCAGGCAATATCTTAAATTTGATAGCAGAAGTGAAGAATCAAATATAACATATTTAAGAGAACTGTGAACCACATCCATTGTCTTCTCTATCGCTACCTGGTGTGATTGATGATAGAAGATCCACTAGTTGACCAAGATTTTCATTCAAACAACTGTCTCCTTCATGTAAAATTCCATTATCCCAGCCTATATCAGAAACGTTAGTCCTTTTTTCTACTGCTATCTGATATAAAGATTCTTTAATTTCGCCTCAACCCCAGAATCACCATATCTTTCTCTTAATATTGCAACCCAAGAAGATGTCTCCGTCTGCGATCTTCAATCATATATATCATTATACATTCCATTTCTTTATCCATTAAAGTCGGCCTGGGAGGCTAGTAGTATATATGTTCAATATCTTATGTTTTAATCTTACTACTACCGTTGTAAAAAAACAAAAAAAACATTCTACTTCTTCTATCGTTGTTATCGCAACAAGAAAGGGTAATAATATTCTGATAATAATTGTAAAAATATATATCATTAATTTCTTAGAAGGTGGTGCCGTGGATTTTAGAAATTCACTCTTAGGAGGAGGGATTTCAAATTATGTTTATAGTTAAAAATTACCTGACAAAGTTTCCAAAGATTTCAAAATTTGTGTTTAATATCCAAACCTAGTATTTTATGGTAAATTATTTTAATTCCTCTCAATAAATATATTATCATTTGCAAATTCTTTATCCAAATATAGTAACATATTTACTGTTCTTTTGTAAAAAAATGTAATGCATTAACACTTCATTGGATAACAATGTAATGTTTTCATATATTATTGTACATTAAAAAATTTGAATACCATTTAAAAGTATACACGTGTAAAATTTTAAAAAACACGAAGAGCTGCTGATAATTTTAAATTTTTAAATTAAATAACTTTCAGGCCTGTTATGGTAAAAATTTCAAGAGTTCGTAGAAGCATATATATTATGGGTGACTTAGGCCACTTGCTTTATTATGCTTTCCAAGCTCTAGTGCATATTTATTTTATAAAATAAAAACGATAACATTAAAATGATATTATTTTTTGCTGACTATCTAAGATCCCTTTTGTGGCAAAAGATCGGCCCATCAAATCAATGTTTCGGGTTCTGGTGATGGACTAGGGATATCTATGTAATGGGCTTTAAGGATGAAATTTCCAACTGTTGTGGGCTACAACTAGGAGAAGGATTTAATGGCGTTATACTATTTTTGAGGCTGTGATCATTAGGCATATAGTAAGATCAGTGGTCCCAGTTATAGATCAAGCTTGTTTAGCCACAAGAACAGCAACATAAAAAGAAGGAAATATATATTGGACCAAAAAAAAAGAAGGTAATAAAATCACAACAAAAGTCACTTTCTTACGACCAAAATAAACTAAAGAACTTTTTGAACTTGTATCATGTTTAGTTTTGTTTAATTATTACTTGATAACCGATTTTATCAAAAAGTACTTTCAGTAGTATTTTGATTATAAAGTATTTTAAACATATAAGTGTATTCGTCAACTCTGGATAGATTAATGCTTGGCTTGAGAGACGGGTATTCATCAACTCTGGATAGAATGTGACTCTTTTGTCGCTATCCCGGGCGCCTTGCATGGTTGCCATCACTATCAGCCTCTTTCGTCCATGGTTTAAAGTATTTTAGCCTGGAAACGCGGCCCGTTCACTCATGCTTGCAGGAAAGCTAATTCTGTGGCAGATTGCATGGCAGATATGGCTGATTGTCCTGGTGTTGGTCTTCACCACATGTCAACTACTCACCCTTTTGTTTCTCTTCTGCTATTAGAGTTAGACGTGACAAAATGGACCCAGTCTAATGGGCTGGCCTAAACAGGCCATACATAAGGTCGGATCTTGAATTTTAGGCTTAAAAAAAATTGGGCCACTTTTTGGCCTGGCTTGATGGCAGATGGTCTAAAAAATGTAGACCTTAAAACTGCTAGGTTTGTTTGCCCAGCATTTTTTATTTATTTTCTTATAAAATGTATATAAATTTAGGGGGGAAAAAGGTGGGTCAATTTGGCTTAGCCAGGTCAACAAATTTGTGACTCGTAAGGAATTTGGGTTGGTTCAACTCAATTTTCACATCTTGGCTCACTGGGCCAAGCCAGACCGACTCATTTTGTCACCTGTATATGTTATTATGGGTTTATATGGGCCTTTCCCCATCAAGATTAGTTGCTTGTTAGTCTTTTTGTACTTTGGGCCTTAGGCTCTCCTCTAAACCAGAAAATAAATAAAATGTTGGACTGCAATTGTGAGTAAGAAATCCCACATTTGATAGAAATGGACAAGTTGAGTAACATATAAGTGAGAAGAAGCTCTAAATCTAATGCCTTAAGATTTTAGGTTTGAATGTGGTATCAAATTCACTTGTGTAGTTTATTTGTGGCCTATTAATAAGATCACCTCTCAGCAAAATGGAGGTCATGGAATGCAACTCGTTAATATGCTCGAACAAGTATTGAGTCGTAGCGAAATTAGTGGTGAATCTATATATGAAAATCCTTGTATCAAAAGTCTAATGTGAAGGTCGACCATTGACATGAGTTAACAGTGGTTAATCTTGTGTTTAGATGAGGAGTTTTAATAGGGTAATTCATTTTTTTAGGGAATTTGAAATGCTTTGTGGTAAAATATATTGTTTGGATAGGGGGTTAGAAAGAAATTGAAATTCTAGTAATGTGTGAAAGTATCTTGATTACTTAAAATTATAGAATTTCAAATTTCACCAAAAAAGTAAAAATTTAAAATTCTTTGTGCTCACTTCTCTTTCTTCTTTTACCTTTATGTCTTTTTTCTCTCTCCTCTCTCGCTTCTTCTCTGTTTCTCTCTCTCTTCTCTTTTTAATCTCTCTTTCTTTATGGTCCCTCTCTTTTATCTCTTGCCTCTCTCTCCTCTCCCTCTCTTCACTCTCTTTCTTCTCTCCTCTCTCTCTCATCTCCCGTCTCTCTCTTCTTTCTCCTTTTCTCTTCTCTTCTATGAATATTGACGTAGAAAGTATCAACATTTGTATTTTTAAATTATTAAATATTATCTAATATATTAAAATTATTTTTCAATTATTAAATATTTAAAAATTGGCTAATGTTTATTTTTGGTAAAGTTTAATGTTAAAATTTCAAATTTAAGTATATATTTAAAAATTAAATTTTGCATATGGTGAAAATTAAAATGTCATATCCAAACTAAAAATTTGAAATTTAAGAAATGTGAATTGATTTATCCAAACTAATCGTTTAATAAATAAAGCAAATTTAAATCAAAGTAATTCAAATTTCAAACATTTCAAATTCTTTGAAATTTTAAAATTTTTCATTCAAAAACAACCTAAGGATGGAAATATGCTAGGTCAAACAAGGCCTTGCTTAAATAGGCCTGTCTTGTGTAAAAAATTCAAGGCCCAAGTTTAGCCTATTAGTCTATTTAAAAGCTTATTTCACATTAAATTTTTTGTATAGGTTTGATCTATCTCTAAATAGGTTAATAGGCCTATAAGGAAATACTCTATTTAAACAAACTATAAACTATGAAAATTAAAATCATTGCTACTCAAAACATGAGATAAGGGTGAAAATAGGTAGGCTAGGCTTTGTAAGAATTGGTTCTAACTTGTTTATATGATATAAGTCTATTCTTAAGGCTTATCTAGCTTTCATGATCACTTATTTGAACGTATATTTTGCAGTAAGGCCACTAAATAAAGTATAAGTTTATCTTTCAATAAGCTTATGAAATTGACTCTTTATGTAGGTCAATATGCTTAATATTTAAATAGGAAAATATATATAAGATTTTAATATATTATAACAAATTTAACATAATAATTATACTAACAAAAAATTATTGTTTATATTTACTTAAATAGGTTGACTTGTTAGGCTTAAAATGCTTTTTAAATGGCCTAAGCATGGCTTTTTTAATCAAATAGGCTTTTATAAAAGCCTTTGCCTAGTTTATTTTTTTAAAAAAGTCTGCCTTAGTTTAGGTTTAATATAAGCTAGGCCATAGGCTCCTATTAGGCAACCTAGACATTATTTCCATCCCTAACGGTGGTGCAGGTATATAGAGTATAGATATGGTATCAAGTTCACTTATGTAGTTTACTCGTATTCGTTAATGCAACAAAAAATGACCGTATTAACTAATATTTATTGGCTAGATCACATTGAACTTACATGATAATGTGAAAGTTTGTGATTACTGAGATTTCCTAGTATAAGCTCCAAACATAATATTTATAATGAGGAATGATAAATATCATATTTCTAACTCTTCCCTATAACAATTACAATAAATCGAAATCTGAATAAAGTGTTCACACATAAACGCAAGAAAGGTTCCAATTTATTAATTCATTTTAATTAGGATTGCTCAAAGGTGAAGATGCTTTTTTAGCAATCAATGGCCACAATATAATTCTGTGAGTTGTGTGCCAATTGGAGAGAGAGTGGGGGATGAAAGAGGGGGTGATCGACTCTGACTCATCTCATGCGAGAGAATCAAAGGCACGCCCTTTTATTTTGGCACTCTGATTCAAAGGTAAGTTCTGCCCGATCATGCTACGCTGTTTTCACAATTAGGTACACAAGAAAGTGAGCCGAAAGACAAATAAACATGTAAACGATGCCAAAAGCTTAATGGCTTATTAAATATTGCCATTAGAATATGTTACTCGCCCAATCCAAAACACAAGTTTAAAAGAATTTCATATTTCATAGCTATCTGAATTATTTGCACATCTCATTAATTTACCATGCCAGTAAACATCCAATAGTTTGCAGAATCAATCAACAGGAAACTGGGAAAGAAATGTTAGTAAAGTCTCTCTCTATCTTCCTTTAATCCGAGGAACAAGTAGAAGAATATAAAGAATAATAACTGCAATGAATATCATTTCTAGCTTTCCTGTTGTCCGTCTTTGTCACTCTTAATTAAAGATAATAAAAAATGTGTTGTCTTCTTATTTTTCTAGTGATTAAAAAAGAGGAGGTTCTTTTAAGCTTTATCCTGTACTTGCTTCCTTCTAGAATGTCTTTATGTGAGAGTATTTAAATTATAGCTTTTGCTAACCATCGTTATAATTAATTACTTGTGAGTATCGCACGATACATGATTTAAATGTCTTACAGGATCACATAGATTCCAGAAAATTATCATAGACAATTGCAGACATATTAAATTCATATATATATATATATAAAAAGGGGGCAATTACACATAAAAGTAGGCCTAAAAAAAACATATTCTAAAAAAGTGACATAATGATCTAGCATTGGATTGAGTTCCATTGATATAACATTTTCTTAACAGAAATTAACTATTAGTATAAATTAACAATTAAGTGTATAGCAACAAAATAATAGATAATAGGTTAAATTACTAAGTAAGTCCCTGAATTAATTATTTGAGAATTTTCAAATAAGTTTTTAAACTATTTTTTTGATTAGTTTCTTGATCATGTAATATTTTTTTTAATTGAGTCTCTAAAATTTTTTAAATCACCATAAATTGTCATTTTCTGAAAGTTTCAAGCTACCAAAAACTAATCCTAAGGATCTACTTTTTTAGTTTAGGGACTCAATTAAAAAAAATTAAGTTTAGGAACCTATTTAAAAATTTCTAAATAATTCAAAGAACTACGTAATAATTTAACCTAAATAATACTAATAGACAATTCTTTCGATAAAAAAAAAAATTGATATTTACTGTTGTTACATCAATGGACATAATATCTACACTAACAATTTAGTTTATTTTAGAGAGAAGTTATACTATTCTAATACTGGATATTTTTTGTTTACTAATGAATAACCTTTTTTTTGTAATGATAAATATAAGTTTGGTACTCAATATCTTAACAAATAAGGAGTTAAGAAAAAGATTAATGTATGTTTGAAATTAATAACTAGCTTAATCTTATTAAACAATTTTTCTTTCACCCAAAATAATCAAAACCAAACTTATATGCTACTATATATTAATAGGTGTAACACCAGAGTAGCCCGTGAATAGAATAATCGCATTCCAAATGAAATAGAACATAACTGACTGTCAATTTCACCACAACAAAGTAATACTTAAGAGGTGGCGGTTGTCACATTTTAAGTTCAAAACATGTCACATAGTTTGAATAAGCGTTTATGCAAATATTTAGTTACAAAGACCTATCAATAAACTTTGGTTGGCAATATTCTATATTCTAGCTAATTAATATGCTGGTTAGGAGTAACCACTAAACCTAAATGAGGATTGATTTTCTGTCGATAAGGAATTTCAGAATTTTAACTCAAATTATGTAATTTTCATGATAGAAGATCGATCAAATGTCATTTGATCACACTGACTAATATCTTTCTTCATTTTCTTTTTATTTGGATTCATCCGCCTAAACATTTTCATTATATATTCGTTACATTTATACTTTCCTCTTGTTGGCCCTTCAACATTCATTGTTTATTATCACAGAGAGTACAAATAGTCTATCTGATAAATTTTTCTTTTGATTAGATAGTTACCCATCATAAACTACGCTTGAATTTTTTCTGACTTTCATTAACTTTGATTAATTATATCATGTATATGTGTGATATATCTTTATTAATCTTATAATCTATGTTCTATTAAATTCGTCGAAGGAGTATACATGCGTTGATTGGGTGTGAGAGTTCTTTTCACTCAACCACTTAAAGCTCGATTGTAATTCTTCAGCGCAAATTATACGGTTGGTTTGAATTGAAGTATTTTATGGCCTCAATATATATTAGTCTTCTAATTACTTTGTAAAATGTAAATGCATGAAACTTGTATTAATATTATATATAATCTAACCGGCCAAAGAATAAACATTTGTGGAAAACTGGAAAGTTTGAAAAGATATGATAAAAAGAATAAAAAATCGAAATGAGGTATATCATAAAATAACGAGGAGTGTTATTAATACACTTTCTATCACATTATTCCCAACATATATTATATGTTTTCATTTGATAGGGTAGGATGTTTACGGAGTACTTGTCTCTTAAACTAAAATATAGACTTGATGATTTCTCTGACCATTATTTGTTCTTATTTCTCTCTAATTAATTGTGGAAAATAAAGACATAGTCATATACAATGATGTAACATTTATTTTCAAAATCAATGATATTTCTTGTTCAATTCAATTTATTTCAATAATTTCAGTTTTGCGAATGATTTAATCGAACTAAATCATAGTTTATACTTTCTCTCTCTCTGTCATTATTTAAGGTTATAACACACAAATTAAGAAAATAATTATTTTTCTTTTTAATATTAAATTTTATCTTTCTTAATTATTATTTTAACATTTTACATACTATTATTTTTCTATCTTATGATAAGGATATAATTAAGAAAAGTATATATAATGCTATATATCTTGAAGTTAATTTTAAAATGAAAGACAAATAAAAACAAAAAAATTCTATGAAAGTGACATAAAAAGAAATGAAAGTAGTACACAGCATATAATATCTCACTGATCAGTTTGACTTGAAGTTAATTTTGATGAATTTATACTTTAAATTTATATTTGGTTTAATTTAAAGATGTGTTTGAATTATATTTTGTGTTGTCCTAATCGGACCTAACGTCTCATATTCTTTTAAATTTATTATTTTTTAATAATTATGTATTAATAATAAAAAAAATTGGCTTAATAATAATATTTTTCATAATATAATATTATATTTATATTGACATTAATTTGTTTCAAAATATATAATGTAAATTATACCTTAATTTTAGTATTATACTTCTTTAATTTTATGAATTTAATCATATATAATGTTAAAATTGATATATTATTGAAAAGTTAGATTGACCCAGTCCTATCTTATATATTATTATACTTTAATTGAGTCAAGTTCGAATTTAAATAAATATTCCTATCAAAATTTTGGATTAATTGTAAGGATGAAGATAAACTTGTCTCAACTTGTCCTATTAACTCCAAAATTAATACTTACTAAAGCTAATTTTACATTAATTACTAAAATAATAAAATTATGGCTCTACCATTAAACCAATAGCAAAAGTAACATAATTTATAAAAGGGTATTATTGACCAATTGTAATGATCCCACATCAAGTAGAATAAGAAACTTAATGTTGTACTTAAACATGATGCTCTCCCACTTAATAGACAATTCTTTTGGATTGAACTCTTCTTTTATGGAGAGTTAGGTTAAAATGTAATGTATTGAATATTAATAAGAGTGAAGTTGTTAATATAAGGAAAAGTTGGTATCATTGGGTCAAAGTCGATAGAGTGAAATTGTTGTGGATGTCAACTTTTAAAGGAGGTGACAATTAATGTTATGAGTCCTACATTGAATGTAATAAGAAACTTAATGTAGTACATACTTAATGGACTAGACCTTTAAATTAGACTTTCCTTTTGTGCTCAAGTCCTGATACTAATTCTCAAAGAATACTGATTAAGAAATCAATAGATAGAAAATTTTTATTAAAAATCGTTTGGGGGTAATCTGGTACCTCGAACTGGGTGGAAGCTTCAGGCAGCAGAAATGACTCTGGTGAGCAACAAAGAGCCTCAGTAGTGGTAAAAACCTGTAAACACCTGCACAAACACTTCAACGCTCAAGTCAATAAATCTATAGTCATAAAATGCCATATGTAGCGGTGTACTAACAGAAAAGATGGTTATAGCAGGTCTAGGATCACGTGGTCAGGACCAAAATGAGTCCTTTATTTATCCTTTATAACAAAAATGCATTAATATAAATTGTTAACAAAACTTTTCAATTTTAATTCCTTCATTTATCCTTTATAAATGGTTTTCAACGAACTCAAGACTTCACATTTATATGACCTGTGGATGTGTTCCTACAGAGAATTAAGATGTGCTTTAAACGTGAAGATTAGTACAAAACATTATAAATGCAATAACTATATTACGTACTGATGTGCAATAATTAAATAAAAAGAAAAAACTGGAGCTTTTCAGCATGAGTATGCATGACAGCATTCATGAACCAATATCTAACCGAGATGATTTTAATAATAGCTGAAAAGGATGTATACTCACATATACGTGATGCATGTTTGCACGAATTCAATGCTTCTAACGCATATAACTTGCACGTTTCAAATTTGTTTAAAATGGGCGGAAGCAGAAAGCAACCTCAAAGGGGCATAGAAAACAAGAATGGAAGGAATAAAGCGGTAAAACCGGACCGGACCGGCCGGTCGGACCGGAAAACCGGTCACCTGACCGGTTTAAATAAACCACAGAACCGGCCTGAAGAAAAACCGGTCAAAGAACCGGAAAAACCAGTCAAAAACTGGTAAAACCGGTCAAAACCAGTCAAAAACCGGCTAAAAATCGGTTCACAGTGGGTCAAAGAAAAATATTTAATACAACATTATTTTGATTTTTTTTCTTAAAAAAAATATAAACCAACCTAAAGTATTTATCATTTTCTTTTTTATTTTAAATATAAACTTGTTTTTATTAATAAATGTTGATGTGTATAGTCAAAACTTATACTTAAGTATCATAACATATTTGATTTGCACTTATGGGTATTGTAAATGTAAAGAACCTATAAAATTATGTTTTATTTTTAATTTTTAGTATTACAAAATTATGATATTATGCTTTTTTAATATTATTTTATGTATTATTTAATTATTATTATTATTATTTTATTAATACCGGTTCGATAACGGTTCAACCCCGGTTAAATCATTAAACCTTAAACCAGTACTTTGACTGATTCAATAACCAGTCCGATTTTAAAACATTGGGTAAAACAAGGGAATTTTTTGTCAAAAGATAAAAAAAACTGTCACGTTTAAATCACAAGAAAGAAACGAGACGAAGAATCAGAATTACCACCTAATCTCCCTCGTTAGTGATTGACAGCTTCACAGAAAGAAAATGCTATTTCCACCAGCTTCTTAAGATACTCTCACCGCGATATGCTTGCTGCTATAAAAAAACAGAGTGAATTATTAAATAGTTATTATTTACTAGCTTTTAAATAAATATTTTACAACCAATAAAGATTGGGTTTAATGGAAAGAATTAAATTTGCGTGACGAATCAAGGTTTGAATCATCGAAGTGCATACATTTAATGTTTGACCATACCTTAAATAAGATTACCTCCAAAAAAAAAACAAATATATGTGAAAAACCAAATAAATAAATAAATATTTTAAAATATAATCTAAATAATAAATAATAAATATTTTTTATATTGAAACGTGTAAAAATTAAAAAAAAATAGTTAACAAATGTTTCTAAATTACTTATTAAAGATTAAAGGTAAAAATATTTGTATTCAAAATTTATAATGTACTTTATTATTTTTAAATAATTTAAAATATACAGTAAAATATATTAAATACTTCATATCTCTTTTTTCTTGATACACTTTAATAAGACACTAAATTAACTGCTTAACGGATGTCTTGCTTAAGAGATGCATGTTTGAAGGTCTTGAATATGAGCTCTTTGCGTATAAAAGAAAATCTTTTGGGAAAGCTAATCTCAATATGCTTGGATGTTCTCAGTTTAAAATGAATTATTTTTCGAAAAAATACTTATAAACCTAGATTAAATATATATATATATATATATATATATATATATATATATATATATATTCAAGCATAGATTAATATGCAGTAAGAATGTTAATTTTTATAATAATTATTTCAAAAATGATATCTAAAGTTATTTTTAGTTGGTTGAAAGAGTAAAAAAATTTATAGTAAAAGTCCATAAAAATTAATCTCTTAAAAAATTGCATATCAAAATAATTCTGTCAATAAGATTAGGTTTGGTAGGAGAGACAAATTCCTTATAAAATTGCAAACCATGGTTCAAATCTTTATTGAGAAACTTTCTTTAAAGTCAAACTATTCTGCAAACAGAATTATCTTTTAGGAAAGATACACACGGGAGCAATAGAAGAAAAAGATAATTCTAAACTTTGACTAGAAATTAAATCAAATGCATATATAAATTACATTAAAAATAACTATTACTTTAGAAATTATAATTTTGTTAAAAGTAATTACATAAGAGTAATGATTTCCTTTACTATTGATACAGTAGTCCCATTTATTATATACTTCTTATTTTTTTATATTTCTTCTTGTCACATTACGTCAATAATCATAACAATCATCACTTATTTCTCATCATTTTTTTATTTCTTTTTGGGTGTCTATACATAAAAAATGTGAATCAATCATTTTACATTAAATAAATACCAACGAATGTTGTTGAAACACTTATTAAAATTTTTAAAGTAATATAAATTAAATTGTAAGTAATTTAAAAGCAATTTTTTATATCAAATTATTTTTTTTTAAAATTTAAGAAGACATTAATCATTTTTTTAATTTTATAATTATCTCTTAATATCTTCACTAAAAAAGAGAAAATACAATAAAGAAATTGAAAAGTTTAATAAATATAGTTAAACATTAAAATAGTGAGAAAAAATGTTATACATTGTAAAACTGTTTTATACCATCATCTAATCATAAATTATTATGTATAATAAATTTGTTGACTTTTATAATAGAGAAAAATAGTCTATATACTAACAGTGTAAAACAGTTTTACATTGTTATCTAATAAAAAATACCACGTATGATAAGTTTGTTGACTTTTACAATAACTATCTTAAAAGTCATATAAATGGTGATTTTTAATTAGTTGACAGTGTAAAACTTTTTCCACTGACAATGTAAAAGTTTTTACACTTACAATATATAACTATTAAACTCTTTATAATAACTATGATAAAAGTCATATTAATGATAATTTGTGATTGATTGATTGTGTATATGATTACTAAAATATTTAAAATTTTCATATAAATAAGTATAGGATAATAACTTTTTAAAAATAATATCAATAATCCCTTACAAAATGTAAAAGAAATCAAAGAACAATCCAAAGTCCAAAAGTACTTTCTGACTCGTGATGATGATCGTGAAGAAATCGAGTACCAATTTCAAATATTGATTTGAAACTTTCTCAAAATTCAAACCTCAGTTTACTCGATGGTCACTGCTATGAAACCCGAAACCTGGTACAATAACAACGCGATACTTATCTTGTGCTTGTGGTTCTGCGTTTGACTGTTTGCTATCATACCTTTCCATAAATTCGGGTTTGGTCATGGTGCTGCCCGCTGCTGTCAGTGAGATTCTACCTTACTACGGTAAAAAATTGTAAACAAAAATAGCACATATACATTTGATTTTATTTTTTTTTACATTTTAGAAAAAGAAAGAGGAATTTATCTTTCTGTTTATTCCTAGCTTTCTTTATAAAAATATGGGTAAAAGAAAAATAAACAAATTTAAGTGTGAAAATAACCTTCCTTATTAATAAAACTACCTTATATATTAAATGAGAACTATTATCTTGAAGGGGGACGTTTTTAATTGTTATTTTTCAACAAAAATGTTTTTAGCTGTCATTATTCAATGAAAGTATTTTAAAAATTTTTTAACCCCTTATCTCTTTCAATTTATCATTTTCAATATTTTTAGTTTTAAATTAAATTTTAATATTTTTTAAAAAAATTATCAATAATTAAAAATTAACATTATATTACATTAATTGTTTATTATAAGTTTAAAATATCTTCTTTATATATAAATTAGAATAGCTATCTTAAACGAAAGCGTTTTTAGATATTTCTCTCAACCTCTTATCTCTTTCAATCTATCTTTTTTTTTTATTTCTACATTAAAGTTTAATATTTTTTAAAAGAAATTCACTCTCTATATAAATTAGAATAGCATTATCAAAAAAAAAATTAGAATAGCTATTTTGAACGAAAGCATTTTTAGGGACTATTTTTCAATGAGAGTATTTTTAGACATCTTTCTTCAACGAGAGTATTTTTCGAAAAAAAAATTTAATCTCTTATCTCTTTAAATTTATTCTTTTCATATTTATTTTTAAATTAAATTTTAATATATTTTTTAAAAAAATTATCAATAATTAAAAAAATCTTATATCACAATATAAATTATTTAGAGTAAACAATCAATTTCGTCCTCGAAGTATCAATCTCTCTCCTACTTAGTCTCTCAAGTATTAAAAATAATAAGTAATTCCTAACGTTTTGTTAAATCCGTCCAGTTAGTCCTTCTCATTAGGATCCCAAGAACCGTTTGATTAACGGGAAGGACTAACGGGACGGATTTAACAAAACGTTAAGAACTACCTATTATTTTTCAACACTTAAGGGACTAAGTAGAAAAGAAATTGATACTTCAAGAACAAAATTAATAGTTTACTCAAATTATTTATCATAACTCTAAAATATAATTTATATATTTAAAAATATTTATTTAATATAAATTTTATTTATATAAAACAAATATTTACCACGTGTATTACACGAACTAAAATATTAGTTACATATAATTGTTGGAGTAGATATTTATAGCTAGCAGTAGGATAAGATGCTTATCTGTCCTCTTTTGTCCTATCTGACAGTCGCACAGTCGCACTTGTGAATCATTAGTTTTTCTTTAGTTTGTCTTTTTTGTTTATATTCTAGATCCTAGATAAAGAATTGAGACAGTTACGACGTGTAAAATTACTGTTTTATCTAATTAATGTGAATTTAATGCAAATTATTAAAAAAAAGACTTAATTTTTTTTATCAATTTTAAAAAAAAATATTTTTTTAAAATTTAAAATCAAACAAACATATATTAAGAGTACATTTGAGTAAATGATTCAATTAAATATTTAATAAGTTTTTATTAAATCAAATTTTATTATAATTTTTTAATTAATTATAAAATTTATTAAAGTAAATTTAGAAGAATTTATTCTCATAAAAAATTTTATCAAAAATTTTTATAAAAATGTTATATATCACTTTTATAAGTCTAAATAAACTATTTAAACGATGCCTAAATGTAAGTAGTTTGTTCCATTGGCGTGCACATTTAATAGTATTTTTTAACTGTTGTTACGAAAACAAATTAGTGTATCTTTACATCTTACAAAATAGGCTAAGTGGGTGTTTGGCGTCAAATTTATTTCAGAAAATAATTGCTAATATTTTCAAAGCTTTTCTCAAAAAATTAATTAAATTAAGTATTTTTTTAAGCTAAATTAAAGATACACTAATTTTTCGTAAAGACAACAAAAAATGAGTTTAATGGTCATGCAATATTAGTGTAAAAAAAATGAAAAATCACAATTAATATGACTTTTAAAGTATTTATTATAAAAATCAACAAATTTACAATAAATGATTATTTCTAATTAGATGACAGTGTAAATGTCACTATATAGCCTGTTTTCTCATGTTGTTAATTATTTTAACCTTGAATTGGTTTAGTTTATGAGAAATTGAAATTTAAAAAAATTTATTCTCAACAATATTTTTCTTATAGTTGTTATGTCATAGAGAGAAAGTGGGTCTTAAAAATGCTATCCCAGCCTACTTCGTTGTTGCTCTCCATACTTCCAGGCTAATCTTATTTCGCTTTTATGCGAATTGATATTGGAATATATTGTTTTTGCTCTTCCAGGTAGCTTATAAAATATGCATTTTTCCATGGTGCACTTGTCATTCAATTTATCAATTTTTAGCTGGTCCCATTCTCACTGTAGCAGAAGTGGAATAAAATAAAAGTAGTTGAGTTCCAGCTCGTATAATTCAAACAAATCATTTTATTTTACCCTTTTTATTTGAATAAGACAATAGAACGAAAATTAACATTGTTTAATTTCGTGTCGTGAAAGTATCAATTTTTTTCCAAAAAAAAGAAGAAGCTCCATCCATGCATTAACTTGAACACGTTACATTTTTAACTTACTATCACTATTCTGGTCTAATGTTCAACAATTTTCGTCAGTCAAATTTTGTTTATTTCTCAAAATGTCAACTTACTCGTGCACAAACTTTTCTTCAGTTAGATAGGTCTGTATTTGTTTCGTGAAGTATTTTTCCCTCTCTAAAAGCTATTTTCTGTGGTCTCTGATTGAAATTGTCAAAATACCGATAAGAAAAAAGAAAGCGGCCACTTGATTTTCGAATTTTATTTACGCACACAGGACTTTAATATACGAACCTTATCACTTTCTATCTCATAATGGTAATGCGCCTACCTTCCGAAATTACGATCACACCATCAACGGCGACTCATCGTTCTACACGTGCATATTGCAATATTCAATTTCAGAGAGATCTGAACCACGTAACATATTATTAAAAAAACCGAAAACCTGTACGTTTTCATTACAGCCAAAATATATTGTCGATCGATATTGTACTAATGAGATTGCGGGCTTGTGGCCATGTCAAGAATGAAACGAAACCTAACACTGCAAACAATTTCTAGTTCATTTTTAAGTACAAAATGTGATTGACGAGGCTGAGTAAAGCCTGGGCGGCCGAAATCTACATCCTAACAAATTTAAATGGTTCCATCGTTGCTTTATCTCGTGGATGGATTCATTGAACATCTCCACCTCCATCTTCGGCCGAAAGTGAGGACCAAAATTTGCACTTTTTTCTAAAATCCTTTTGGAATCTAAAACCCAACGAGTTAGCCCAAAGAATCCCCATCTATTTACACCAAATAAACCCGATTAAACATTATTTATCCCCAACCCGGTTCATTGCCTGAACCCGAACCCGACCGGCTGAACCGGGTACTTAAACCCACACGTGTCCACCGAGTTTGGAAACCCCTGTGCGAAATCGTTGAACCACGAATTCTCGACCCGTTGGGTTCTCACGCCGCTTTGCACCTCTTCCTCCATTTTTTGCGGAATAACCGACGAGTCCACGTGGCACATCGTGGGGACATACAGGTCATTGCAGCCACCGTAATTCACCATGCCCTGAGTTTGGTCCTGCACGACTTGGTTACCCGAAACGAAATCAGCGACCGAATTCAGAACCGCAGGGTTGGCCCAATCCACCAACCCCCCCGCACCAAGGTTCGGAACATTCAGCTTCTGCCCCTGCTGCTGCTGCTGCATCGAGTTGACACGTGGCACCGCGAAGCATCTTTCGTCGATCGCTGGCAAAGATTCCAGAACGTCGTCGAGGTGGGACGAACACGAAGACGAGGAACCGTTGCTGTATTGAGTGTGCTCGTTGCTCGAAACGACGCCGTTTTGCACGGCCTTCTGCGCGCTCGAGTTCTTCTTGTATATGCGACACAGAACCCAATCATCAAGCTGCGCCATCAACAAAAAACCAAGGAACAATCAACCAATAAACAAATTAGAATTTTTATAATTAAACAATTTATTCATAAGAGTGAAAGGATGAAAATGTCATTTTGACCACTCTAAACGGAAATCTAATCAGGATTAAATATGTTTAAAAATCATTTATTACTCTATAAATGATCTCTACTTTTTTTAATCCATGTTCAAAGCATGTTGAGCTTAATTAATATCCAATATTCAATTTCAATTAATCCTTGCCACCTTTATTCAATTAACCAAAAATTGAATTTTCAGTTCAAAGTAAGTGGATTTAAAAACACAATATAAAATTGTTCATATTGGTATGACGTTACAAAAAAGCTTGAACTTGATTAATTAATGAACACGTGCATGTATGATGTGTGTGTATAGGTTGTATACCTTGGTCCCGCCGTTTTTTCGGGAAGAGTCGAGGAGGCGATACTCGTGCATGATCCAATTGGTTTTGGTGCCCTTCGGGGCTTTGCCGACGTAGAAAACGAGGGCTTTTTTGATGCCAACTTTTCTACCTTCGGTGGTGATGATCTTGTCGGTTCCGGTGGCTTTCCAATACCCGGATCCGGCTACTCTGTTGGGTCGAGATCCGTTCGGGTATTTTCTGTCTCTGGGGCTGAAAAAGTACCATTCCTTCTCCCCGAAAATTGCCTTGCCTGCAAAATTAATCAATCGTATTAATTAAATTTAAATTGAACAAAGTAATTAACATTTTATAACATTTAAAAAAAAAAAAAAGGAGAAAAATTTAATTACTTGGAAGAAGCCACGGGTCGAACTTGTACAAATCAATTTCGGCAATGATTTGGAGAGCGAAATCGTGGCCAGCGACCTTGCGGCATAGATACTGAACGAGAAGCTCCTCGTCGGTGGGGTAAAACCGAAAGCCAGGGGGCAAACTCAATTGGGAAAGAAGGTCTTTCTCTGGAACTCCCATTTTCGAAAGCATTCTTCTCTAGAGGAAGCAACGGAAAGATGAACAGAACGAACCACTGATCGAAGAAGAAGATGCAGTAGTAGCAGGGGAAGCTAGCTACGTTTCCCGAAATCGAAAATTTTTTGTTTTCTTTTTTTCTTCTTCTTTTTTCTCTCAGAAAACGGTAGACATGGGTCGTTATTTATAGCAACAGATGGGGCGAGATAAGTACGGTTATCTTTGTCTTACTGTTGGAGGGTGGGGCCCAGTGGAGTTACCCGCCTCTTGGACTTCACCACGTTTCCTGCACAAAAAAGCATCCAGACACTCGACCTTATCTGGTTCCGATACGGTCGTGCTGTTTGGTAGGTGCATTGCACGTAACTGTAAAAGTAAAAGTAAATACTATCGCACTTGCTTTTTATACATAAATTAAAAAATATATAATTTTCTTATTTTTTATAAAATAGATTTAAAGTTTTATATTATATCTTTTCTTATTTTTATTTCACACTAAATGCTTATTAGTTAAATATATAAATTAATTAAAAATTAAATAAGAAACAAGCATATAATGGATAAAAAAAATAATTAATATTATATTAAACTTTAAAAATGACAGATAAATAAAAATAAAAAATTAATAAAAAACTCACAAGTAAAAAAGAACAGAAAAAGTTAATCTATATTCACTCAAGGTAAAAAAAGTACAAATTAAAAGTTAAAAGTTAAAAGTACAAATTAATTTTATACTATAAAAAATGTTTTATTGCATTAATGTTTGGCAAATTCTTACAAATAATATTATATCTTTCCATAATTTTTTTATAAATCTCTCTATTATTTTATAAAGAAAATATTAAATAAAAATAAATACATTTAATGTTTTTGAAATTTAAAATATATTCAATATTTACCATAAAAAATAGAAGAATTAATAAAAGAATATTGTAGGAAAATTTAAAATTATTCATTATCTATTTTCTAAATTAAAAAGTATTTTTGATACGTGTTTTGTTAGAAATTAAATATGGTAAGATAAGAAGGAGATGGTGCATTTAATTCTATTGGACATAATGGACATATTGGGATTGGGGATCTCAACTTTTTGTTGTGCAAAAGTTAGAACTTATAATTTTATGTATACTATCCAAATCTTTCATTACTAGGTCGATCCTAGTGGGTTATCAATGATTCCAACCTAAAAGATTGTTACATAGACTTAAATTATAAATAGTTTTATTTAATTAGTTCTTAATTGTCAAAAAATTTCTTAAAAACAAATACTCACTAGACAAGATATTAAATAATTTAAAAGAAATTCGAATCCGTAGGCACGAAAAACGTGAGTTTTCCTCCAAATCTTTTCCCTTTTGTTTAGTGGAGAGAAAATAGAGGGGAGAGGAGAGAAATAGACGAAAAATAAAAATATGAGTATGTTTGGTTAAGAAATAAGAGAGGAGAGAAATAAAAAAGTTGTAGGACTCATTAGTTATTTTCACACCATTTTTCACTTATTTATATTCACCTATTCATTTTTTTTCTATTTCTTATTTATTTTTCTTAAATCAAATATTTTATTTCTATTTTATTTTTCACCTATTTTCATTCACCTTTTTTATGTCCATTCAATTTATTTCTCATCCATTTTTTTCTTCCTACCAAATGGACCATTTGTGCAACTCACTTCAGCTATAATATATATTTAGATATTGTTATGAACAATGAAAGTATTTTAAAACATCAAAATGTAATAATATATGATAAGTAATTTAATAATAACTGTTATCACTGCTTTAAATAAGGAATTAAAAATAAATTTTTTAGTAAAAAAATATTAGTATGATGTTTATATTATAATTTTCAATGCATCTGTAATAATATTATTTTGTTATCAAGAATATGATTTGATATGTCAAAATACTTAGTAGTTACCGCAGTCTCAATTGTTTCTTACCGATTATTCTTTTATTTAAAAATAGAAGCAATGGAGTTCATTTTCTGACACGTGTTATCATCATGCGGGTTCATTGTCCACTACCAAGTCTCTGACAAACTTGTGTGGGATCGTATTTTTAATTTTGAAAATAGTGATATATTGGGGCGAAATTTTTTTCACGCGTCAGTTTAAACCACGTCGGTAAGGCAAGGGAGGGGATGCGGGAAGGATGTACACGTGCGGGCACGTGTCCATGTGAGAGATTGAGATTTGAGAGTTTGGCTGGAATTTTGTTACGAACGGTATAAGATAGAAAAGGAAAGCACCATGAAGCTCGTGCGGTGGTTGCTTCCACCGTTCGACACGTACCCCTCTCTTTATTTTTTCGTGCTTTCCTCTTTTCTCTTTTTAATCTGCTTAGGTGTTTCTTTCACTCATCAACCTCCATAGGCACGCTTACAAGTATGAGTATAATAGGTATGGGTGTGCCTTTCAAGATTTTGGGTCGTTTTCCTAGAAAAGATAGGGTGGTGACGTGGCGGGTCAAGGTCAAAGTATTATAGAGTGGTGTAGATTGTAATTTGCAATGCAATCGCGATTCTTCTTCCTTGATTGGTGACGTCTTAGATTTTTATGAACGTGGATTAGAGATAAGGAAGGGAACAAATTAGAGATCGGCATGTTTTGGTGGTGTAGTGCATTAATTTAATCAAAAATACAAATGTAAAAGAAAAGGTAAGAGCAAGAACACAAAAAACATATTGTGACGTGGAGGGGTTCGGTGTTTTGTCAATGGGGATGCATGTATGTATGTGGGTTTGTGAAAGACGGTGGCGGTATTTTGACAAGTATACTAGCATGAGAGATTGTGTGGTTGACAAATATAATATAAAAATGTAGAAGATTGAAGAAAGAGAGGCACTGTGGTCAATACTCAATAGGGTGTAACTTTTGTGTATTATTTTGAAGGTTGTGATGGGAATTGGCCTTGTGCCACGTTTAGATTCGAAATAAGAGGTGGCTTCAGTTCAATGGTCAAGCTGAAGACTTGGGAAGGTTCGGGTTCAGACAACGATAAAGTGGAAACAACGATTCAGCGCACCTACTACGCTTTGTTAATTTCGTCTCCGCAAATGACAAACGTTGAATTTAATTAATTGCTGTAGCTAGCTAGCTAGTACGGACGTATGGACCACACAATGTTTAATTAATGCGATTTTGTCTAAATTGCTGAAAAGTGTTAAAATTCAAATTTTGCTTCTCTTACTATATATTTTGCTAATTAATCATCTTTTCCCCCTCCCCCTCACCCTTCTTACATGCTTCCTTTATAACTTGACTAGTATATGGAACGAAAATTCGTACTGCCTATAATTTTGACGAGTTTATTCAATTTCTACTTTTTACCAAAAGCTTTGTCAATTATTCAATCGCATTTTCCCTCATTCTCGCAAAAAGTAAGTTTGTTCCTCCTCAGAACTAGTCTTGGTATACAATAGTTGATATAGCGTTTCCTTTTTTATGTTTATCTTGCAATAATGAAATGGAATTATTGTCTTAATCAATAGGTTCAAGGTAGTATCATACTTGTCACAAATGAAAAATATTTTTTTTGCAGAATTAAATTTATATATATATACTCGGTTTATTTTTTTAACTATTTCTTTTGTTTGATAATATATTTTACATAATTTCAAAAGACAGATTATATGGGAGACTAGAAAAGTTGGTATTGTGATAATACAAAAGTCTTTTTGATTTTTCTTTTCTTTTTAGTCGTGACTTGAATCCATTTAGATTTCTAAAATGGGCTGATCAGGTCAAACTTTACCTTCGCTAACATCACGTGCATAATGAAGGTCTTGGCCAAAGGCTAGAAAAGAGAAAGAAAGAACACGAGCGATAGTTGTACTATTTCATTATCGTCAAATTTCTCTCGTTCATCAAAAAAATGTTAGACTTTTCTCTCTTGTCAAGTATAATATTCACAACTATCCAGCGACGAGAGATTAAGTTAATTTTTTATAAGCAAAGAATATAATTAAATGCGTACAAGGATGCTTAATCCATAATACACTTAAAAGCAATAACAAGTTAAGAGCATAAACGAATACAGTCAAGAGGACTAACTACACCAAGTAGAGAAGTCAAGTCCTGCTGCTGAATTGCCTACTAAGGGGGGAAAAAAATATCAAGATCTTATTTTGATAATATATATCCTGCTTTGAGCAATTAAGTAAAAGTGGTTGAATAGCACAGGGAGAATTCTATGGGAAAATAAATAAAATAAAGATGCTATTAAAAGTTATGATAAAGGAAATAATCATACTGTCAGAAATAATTTTTTTAATCAATCAGTCGCTTCTTAAAATTCCTCGAACGTCAATGACTAACATAAAAACTGAGTTTATATTTTGTATGAAAAAACCACTAGTACTGAGAAGAGTATAATGTTTGATGGACACTCATATGCCAATCAACACTTAGGATAAAGAAATAAAACAGAGAAGTGATAGATTTATAAGAGATAAGTTATGACAAGAAAAAAGAGATAAAAAGAAAAGAAAGGTGTGATATAAGTGTTTGTTAAAAAAGAGTATCCAGGTATCATAACCCGAATATTTATCACTAGATATAGAAAACCTAAAATAATTATACTCTCTAAATAGTGAAATGCGTTTTATATTCAGCAGAGCATTAGGAAAAAATCTTGTCGAAGCTATCATTCATTCTGTCTGCCGGATGTAATCTTTTAAGAGGAATTTTTCATAAAGCATATGTACCATGTCATTTTTTAAGAATTTAAATCTTTATTTAATATGTGTAAAAATATACTATTTCTTAATACTTTTTCTTTTATTATAATCCAATAATTTATGCATGCCATATAATTTTAAGTGATAAAATTTTCCAATCACTTCACTTTTCAGAAGTTCTATTCATATAGAAATGGCATGTGCAAGATTTGTGTGTGTGTGCGTGAAGAGATGTACAAGATTGTATAAAGGAAATCTCTCCATAAAGTTAGGAGAAACAAAAACCAGAGATCGAAAAGTGAAGTGAAATTCGGGGTATGATATGCGGATTCAGATTATTTATTATTATATTATTACACCAAAATAAAAAGAGATTATTTATTATTAAAACTTGAAACTAACAGCGGCAAACCTTATAGAATACTATTGCAATGATCTATAATTGAAAACAAAAATAAGAAAAATTCACAAGAACAAAATTTGTTTTTAGCGGCAATAAATTAATGGTCAGCAAAACCCGTCCCATATTATACAACTTTTGTAACAAATAAACATTAGCTTGTAAAAAGTTAATTTACATAATGGACAAACACTAATAAAATAAGTTTTCACCAAAAATAAAATGAGTTTTTACCCGCACTCGTTATAATTAATATTACTAGTAATATTTTTACCAACTCTAGATATACTGATCAAAATCTAAACGTGGGTAAATGTTATAAGAACCTTTTATATTGCTGCTAAAATATACAAAAGTTGCCGTAAAAAAATGACTTTTGGTGGAGTGAAAGTACTACTTAAAAAGGAAAGTAACACGATTTAAATACTACTTTACAGTATTACTCAATAAATGAAAATATTTTGGTCCGTTGAAAAGCGAAACACTCAAAATTGATTTAAAGGGTCAAGAAGTGAAATAGAGAAATACAGCATGCATGCGTATGTAACATGATGTATTCTTTTTCTTTTCGGGCATGGAGGCTAAGAATAACAAACTACTATAGGCAAAGTTGGTGTCTGAATTCAGCATGCAACAAGTAACTGATTTGGTTTGGCTTGTTAGTATAAAGTACTGCATGACACGCATTGATTAACTGTCGTATCTTCTGTTCTGTAGGCGCCGAACAAATAAACGTCAATCTGGCGCCAAACCCAAGAGTTCATTCAAGCCTATGTTTTTTGACTCCGGCCTAACCTAAACTAAAACTAGTCATTAATCTGCTTCTTCACCCGCAACTTCGTTCAAATGGAAAGGGAAGCCCGAAAGCTAGCACACAAACTATACTTTTTTAATACAACGTGCTTTAATTGGGCGGCCAATATTCATTTAGATTTTTATTCATGTTTATCCATATTTTTAGAATTATATGCAGCATTATAATGTTTTCAAAGAAAAACAAGGAATATAATATACAGCCTAGTAGTAATTAAAGAGGTGTACCTTGTATCCTTGACTATTAAAAAAATAAACACACTTGTAAGAAAGGGTAATTTTATTCTTCCCGAGTGAGATCATTACTCTCATACTTAAAAGGATTTGAAAAATCCTTGTAAGATTTAAAAAAATACACCTAGAATCTTGGCTTAGCAATTAATTACCCTAACACTAGCTCAACCTTTGATAGACATGCTTTTACAATTCAAATTCAAATTGAGTGGTACCTATTTTTTCAGAATTCCATATATAAGTTACTGTTATCTGTTGGGCTGAATCATTTTCATGACAAATGGGTGTGGACTTATCATAGTTTAGGAGTGTGTTTTTTTTTGGTTAAGTTTGTGTATGCAATATTGATCCGACAAATTAAAGTTCCGATAGTTTGTTGTCTCAGAATTACATGAAAAAGTGATGAATTTCCTGTGAAAGAGTCTAGCCTCTCTAAGGCTATACCATTTTCATGGCAACGACTAATTGATAGAATTTTGATGAGAAAGAATTTAGTTTGTCGATGCATACTTCTACTAGTGAAATTACTGTGTTCTTTCTGATTAGCATCAGAAATCTGCCTTACATCTCTTTGCTCACTATCCTTATGCAACAGTTATTTGGTACCAAATCTTTTATTGGCTTGGGGTCTAATTACCTATGGGTGATTGACGAAAGTGGGTCAGTTTTACAAACTATTTACCAAAGTATGATTGTTTTGAAACATATTACTAAAGTGGGATGGTCAGTGCTAGAAAATGCTAGTCAACTAGCGTTTTCAATCCACGTCAGCATTTTTAATATTTTTTTTAATTTAACTACGGAAAGGGCTACGTGACTGCCACGTAGGATACCCCAGTGGCAGTAGCGGTATCAAAAACACTACTGCCAATGGGGTATCCTGCGTGGCAGCTACCTAACACACAATTGACAAAGCTAGTGGGCACGTGTGCAATCCGCTAGTACTACTAGTGTTTTCGCTTTTTTTAAAACAGGAAAAAGGTAACACATATAGAATATGCTAGTAATACTAGCATTTTCACTTTTATTTTTTTTTCAAAAAAGAAACAAAAAATGCAAGTTTTTAATTATTTATTTATTTTTTTAAAAATCTGGAAAACACTAGTAGTACTAGCATTTTGACTTTATATATATATTTTTTTTTAAAACATAAAATGATAGTTTTTAAATTTTTATTTATTTTTTAAAATTTGGAAAATGCTAGTAGTACTAGCGTTTTCTATTTTTATATATATATTTTTAAACAGAAAATGATAGTTTTTAGATTTTTTATTTTTTTTTAAATTTGGAAGCATATTCACTTTTTAATTTATTTTTTTTAAAACGGAAACAGCAAGTTTTTAAATTTTTATTTTTTTAAAAATCTGGGAAACGCTAGCAATACTAATGTTTTCGCTTTTGATATTAATTTTTTTTTAAAATGAAAAACAATAGTTTTTAAACTTTTATTTATTTTTTAAAATTTGGAATTACTATCTTTTTCTCATTAAATATTATTTTTTAAAAAAAACGCTTGTACTTTTCACCTTTTCTATTTATTTTATTTTTAAAAATGAAAAACACTAATTTTTAAATTTTTATTCAATTTTTTTAAAATGTGAAAAACACTAGCGTTTTTGCTTTTTAAATTTTTATTTTTTTATTAAAACGAAAAAAATGCAGATATTTCTTTTTTAAAATTAGGAAAACACTAGTAATACTTTAGTTATATTTTTATATTTATTTTTTAAAATTAGGAAAAACGTTAATTTAGTTATTTCTTTTTATATGTATTTTTAAAAAAAAACTAAAACGCAGGTTTTTAATTTTTAATTTTTTTATTTTAAATTGTGAAAACGCTAAGAATAATAGCGTTTTTGGTTTATTTTAATTTTTTAAAAACTAAAAACTTAGGTTTTAATTTTTTATTTTTTTAAATTAAGAAAATGTTGATAATAATAGTTTTTTGTTTTATTTATTTATTTATTTTAAAAAAAGAGCAGGTTTTTAAATTATTATTTTTTAAAAAATTGGGAAAAGGCTAATAATTATAGTGTTTTTAATTTTTACTTAATTTTTTTAAAAATGAAAAATGCTAATTTTTAATTTTAAAATTTTATTATTAACTTCAAAATGCTAGTATCAATAGCATTTTTATTTTTTTAATTAAAAATGTAATATTATTGATATTTTTATTTATTTAAAATTAGAAAATCACTATCATTTTTAATTTTAATTTTTTAAAATTAAAAACGTAATATTATTAGTATTTTATTTATTTATTTTTACTGAAAACACTAGTACTACTACCATTTTTAATGTAAGCGTTTTCGATTTTAAATTTTTTTAAATATTGACAATTGGCACGATTGGACAATTGATTTTTGTCAATGAATATGCTATTACCAATAGCGTTTTCTACTGCGATGTGCTACTACAACACGTGTTAAATTAATTTTCAGTTGGCTATAAATAGGTGCAAAACTTTTCCGCACTTATCTAAAGAAACTTCACTCATTTCAGTAGTGTGAAAATCAGTTCATTACAGTGTTGTTTATCACTTATGTCAAAATTCTACATTTTTTATTTTGTTATTTTTGCTGCATAATTGTCCCTTTTATGTATTTTTTTTAAGTATTTGTATGTTTTATATTATCATTTCTTTCATCGATTTTTCTCTATATTTGTGATATTTTTATATATACTATCTTTGTTATTATTTTGTGTATATAATAAAGTATTTAGGTTTTTTCTATGTCTTTTTTTATTAATTATTCATTATATTTTCAATAATCACGAAGTAAATAATATTTACTAGAAATAAGAGTAAATAGGAATATTTTAATTATAATTTTTTTTATTTCACTAATTATATATTACAAAACCATTTATATTATTTAATTTGATATTTATTTGTTGTGTAGGTACGTTGACAAGAGTCATGAGTCAAATTGTAGCATTTGTTTATGCAAATAGTAGGAAGTATGAAGGTGCTGAAGGTGTTACTTTTGAAGGGCCTGAGAAAGCAATGTACATTAAACGTGGTTTAAGTTTGAATGATTTGAAGAGAAAGTTTTGTTGGAACCAAAGACGTAGAGGCGTCTAAACTCTCAATGTTTTGAAGATAACATGCTTATTAATGTTTAAATCTTGTGCGTATAGACTAACCCCGCCACAGCTAAGAAGACTGTCCAGTAGACGTGTTAAAAACCGTCCAATAGACGTTTTAACGACTGTCCAGTAGACGTGTTAAAGATCGTCCAGTAGACGTGTTAAAGACCGTCCAAAAGACTCGCCAAAGAGGACCTACCAATTGAACAAACTGAAGGCAATAGTCCAATGAATAAACTCATAACAAGCCTCCAAGATCATATATTCAAACGGGTAAGTTTTTTTTAAGTTTGAACATCAATTTGATTTATGCTAAATCTTCCTCGTAATTGACATGTTACTACTTCTGTGAACTAACGTTCAAATTTGTTTGAAGCATTAAATAACATCAACATCATTTCAGTGCAAAAGCGCAGCAGAATATATAAAGCAAGTCAACTTATCAAGCTGTCAAGACAAATGAAGAATGTTCAGAAGAACACACCGCCAACGCAGTCCTGCACCTTCCTTTTAGTGCAAATCTAAAAACTGTCATGCCTGACCTTTCTAAAAGATAGTTTGCACGCTTCTCATTGCATAACAAGTCAAAATCCTCTACAACAGATCTTTTTCTTAAAGACTATATATATATGCATGCACCAACGAAGAAGCAAAGTAGTGCGAAGTGAATAGAAAAGGCAAAGTCTGTGAAAAAGAACAAGTACATAAAGTCTTTTGTAATACTCTGATAGAAGCGTCCAGTGGATGATAGCAAATATCTTGTAAAGATCCTCAAAGTGATCTTGAGCTTAATCTTTCAAATCCTCACTACGTGAGTTAACCTTTCTTTTTTAAAATACTTATTGTGTTGTGAAAGCCTGAAGAGGCTTAGTGTAAAAGAATACTTGGGTTAAGCAATCTAGGGTGATTGCGTTGTAAAGCCTGAAGAGGCCACGAATAATACTTGTAACCTAAGGTTGGTTAGTGGATACCTTCTGGGTGAAGAGACTAGACGTAGCTCAAGTTGAGTGAACCAGTATAAAACTTTATGTGTTTTCTTCTCTCTATCCCTACCCTTGAAAACGTTTTCCAAACTAATCTACTTGTTTCGAAAAAGTTTTTAAACGCACAATTCAACCTCCCCCTTCTTATGCGCTTTTTCTTATTTCAAGTTTCACGGTAAATTGAAGCTCTAATCAAACTAAGTCATATCTGGTAGAACATATAGGGTTTTAGTTTCAACAAATGATGGTAATAAATACACTGCACTAGAAATTGCTGATGATGAAGATGTAGAGTGCATGATAGAAGCATTTCATAATCAAAATCACATGCCAATAATTGAATTATACATTGAAGTAGATATTGTCGACAGTTCTGTGATCCTATTAGAAGATTTAAGAATTACTTCTCGATTGTCAGGTGGTCATGATTTGACTTGCAATGAATCAGAGGCACCATCAGTTATGCTGAAAACTGTAAATTTAGATAATGATGACGATGATTATTATGTGTCATTGTCATATCAAAGTGATAATGAATCATATGAGAATGATATAGTTGATGGTTCGTCATCTGACACAGATGAGAAACCAAGTCACATGATCCAACCACTTTCGATATATCCATCCGAGGATGGTATATTTGTCTAACAAATGAAGTTATGATATGATCCATCATTTATCTCCATTTGTATTTTGTCTTTATTAATATTAATTTTGTGAATTTCTTATCATGAATCATCCTTTTTTTTTAATTTATTTTAGGTGGACGTCAGCGTCCATTTTGGAATGATTTATCCCATTATACTAACATTAATTGGAGTTATCCTGATCAAGAAGAAATTATAGGGATAGATGTGCATGATTCTTAGACTATTGGACAAGAATTATTTGTGGGTTTGGAGTTTGAAAGTAAACATGAGGTACAAAATGTAGTTATTATGCGATGAAGATGCGATGAAACACTATGTGATGAAGATGCATCAGAGTTATTATGTTGTTAAATCCAAAAAAAAAATATTCGTTGTGAAATGCCCAAATACACAGGAAGGCTGCCCATGGTACATAAGAGCAATTTTGTCAAAAAATCTGATACTTGGACAGTGACTTAATGGGGTGGACGACACACGTGTTTGAACATGTCATTGTTATAAGACCATAACAAGTTAGATTCTGATTTAATTTCCACATTCATACATGGTATATGTTCTTATTGACTTGGTAGTTAAATTTTTATAATAGAACCAAGATCGATTAACAATTTTGATCATCGTTATTTGTGTTTAGGAATGGTGTCAAAGGAGCCATCTGTAAATATCAGTTTGATTCAAGGAAGAATTACAGCAATGACAGGCTTCAAAGTAACATATCGGAAGGCATTGAAGGCAAAGCAAAAGACAATAATTAATGTTTTTGGTGATGGGGAAGAGTCATATGCCACACTTCCTAGATGGCTAAAATATATGTAAGACTGCTCGCCAGGCTGTTATTACCAACTATGTCATGATGATTTTGTTATTGGTAACCATGTCAATTACGAATTTCATCAATTTCATCGTCTATTTTGGACATTCAAGCCTTATTGTGATGCTTTTTGTTATTGTAAGCCAATGATACAAGTTGACAGTATACATTTATATGGAAAATATCGAGGTATACTATTAATAGCCACCACACAAGATGAAAACAGCAATGTTCTTCCTCTTGCATTTGCTTGTTGTTGAAGGTGAGACACTACTTGCCTGGTCATGGTTCTTGTCACATTTGCCTGAGCATGTGATAGATAGACCGGGTATATGTCTTATTTCAGATCGACATTGCAGAATAAAGTTTGCCGTGAAAAATGAAGCAAATAGAAATATTTGCGTTTTTTTTCGTTTTAAGAAAAAAATAAAAAATTAAAAAGCAAAAACGCTAGATTTTTCACATTTAAAAAAAGGAATAAAATTTAAAAATTAGTTTTTTTCATTTTAAAAAATAAATAAATAGAAATGGCAAAAAGTACTAGTGTTTTTTTAAATAATATTTAATGGAAAACACTAGTTCCAAATTAAAAAAATAAATAAAAGTTTAAAAATTATTGTTTTTCGTTTTAAAAAAAATACATCAAAGTGAAACGCTAGTACTACTAGCGTTTCCCAGATTTTAAAAAAATAAATAAATATTTAAAAACATGCGATTTTTGTTTTAAAATAAATAAATTAAAAGTGAAAACGCTTCCAAATTTTAAAAAATAAATAAATATTTAAAAATTATCATTTTCTATTTTAAAAAAATAATATAAAAATTGAAAATGCTAGTACTATTAGTGTTTTCCAAATTTTTAAAAATAAATAAATATTTAAAAACCATAGTTTTTGTTTTAAAAAATTAATATCAAAATTGAAAACGCTAGTGCTACTAGCATTTTCTAGATTTAAAAAAAAAAAATATTTAAAAATTGCTGGTAGGAGGTCTGTAACTTGGCTACATGTTTCTATCAAGTAAGAATTTCACTGGCTCAGCTTGTTTCAATACTAGTTTTGGTGCATCTTTTGTGTCAAGTTAAATTTGGAGATGGAAGACGTAGTTGTTTAGGCATTCGGGGAATGTGGTGAAATTTTCAATTGCTTTAGTATGTTTTGGAATGTAGTGGGACTGCTAGACTTTGCTGGCATTAATAGGCTTCTAGATGCTTGCTGTATTTATTTTGTTATTGATTGCTTGGGGGGTTCGCTTGTTCACGGTAAGGGTTAAAAGGTAGTAAATTTTTATGGGACTAAAATCAAATTTTGAGATATTTTGAGGGATCAAAAATATTGACCCGAAATAAATATGAACAAAATCTAAGAATTTTTTAAGAAAATCATAATTGAATTAAATTAGTGAAGATAAGATGGCAATAACAATGATAGAATACTTCAAGAGATTAGTCTAAGTAAAAAAAAAGCTTAATTCCACTTTTCGTTCTAAAATATCACGGTTGTGCAATTCTTGTCTCCCTATTTTTAATTGTGTTAATTGAGTCCCTAAAGTATCACAGTTGTGCCATTTGTCCCTCCATCAGTGTGTTGTTAATTTTTTAATAGATTTTGCTTATGTGACATGTTAGAGATGATGTGGCACTGACATGGCTACTAAATGGTCAACTGACGTGGTGTGGGGGAACAAAATTGCATAATCATAATACTTTAGGGATCAAAATTGCACCATTATAAAACTTTAGGAACCAAAATTGCATAGTAATACTTTGGTGACCAAAATTGCACACTTGATTTTGTCTCATTTTTATTTTATTTTATTTTATTTGCTTTAAATTTTATATATTCAAAATTTTTAAAATTTTTAAAATTATTAAATTAAAAATAAATAATAAAATAATGTTAATAAATAAATCAATAATGATAAAAATGAAAAAAGGAAGAAAAATAAAATAGAACAGAAAAAAGAAGAAGGAAAAAAAGCATAGAGACAATACATATTCTCATGATGAAAAAAGGCCAAATTGATTTCTAGATGTGTTGTTCTTTTTTCTCTTATTGCCCAAACGTAAGACACTTAGTCACTCTTCTTGTAAAACTCATCTTTCTCTATACATAATTAGATTTTCGAATTCAAACTCATTTTTTAAAACCAATTTTTCAAAATAAAGATTTTTCAAATGTTTTCTTTTCTAATTATGACACACTATGAATACGTGTGAGTTACTACTTACTATCATATCTTTATTTTTTGAGGGATATTTTGTACCCTCTTTTTATAAAACATTTATTGTGAATAAATGTGTAGATTTTTTTATAACGTCACCAATGATAAATAGATGAAAAATTACAATATTATTTATTATTACATCAATGATTTTTTTATTAGGGATTTTGTACCTTATTTATTATTATTTAAACATATCTCATAATTAAAAACTTACATTCCTAAGAGTGACGAATAAATGAACACTGTATCTTATAGTAAATCCTTTGAAATCTTCATATTAAAATATAGAAAATATCAGAATCAACACATTTATTCACAATAAATATTTTCATTTTTCATTTATTATTTAATTCTATTTATTATTATATTTTTCATTTAATAAATTTATTTTATTTATTTATCATTGATGACATTTTAAAAAAGCCAACACATTTATTCACAGTAAATGTCTTGAATTCAAGAGGGTAAATATGCATATATAAATATGCCTTTTGCAAGAAGAATGACTAGATGCTTTATGCTTAGGCAAGAAGAGGAAAAAGAACAAGACATTCAAAAATCAATTTGGCCTTGTTCTATCATGAGAATATGTCTTGTCTCTACTTTTCTTTCTTTTCTTTTTTCTCTTTTTTTTATTGTTTTCTCAAAGTTTTTTTTAATATTACTTTTCATTTTGTTTTGTCAAGTTTTGCCACTCATGATAATTCTATTCGACTCAAACAAGATTGTCTTATATGAAAGATACTTGTGGTCTTTATAAAAAAAATCTATTTTTTTCCTTTTTTTTATTTTTATCATTATTTATTTATTTATTAACATTTATTTATTTTTTATTTTTTTAACTTAATAATTTAAAATTTTGAGTATAAAAAGGTAAAGCAAATAAAATAAATAAAAAGAAAAAATTGAGACAACATTAGGTGTGTAATTTTAGTTCCTACAATATCATGATTGTGTAATTTTAGTCTTCAAGCATCATGTCAATATGTTAGTGTCATGTCAACATCTACGTTAGTTGACCATGTCAAAGTTTCATCAGCATGTCAATACCAGATTAATGTCACATCAACATATTAGTGTCACATTATATCTAACATATCACATAAGCAAAATCTATTAAAAAAGAGGAATTCTAATAACATTTTCTCAAACACTCTCTTTCTAATACTTTTTCTATTGTTGATTGAATTTTTTAATGAAAATTACAAATTTTGATGAGTTTCATTTCTAAATTAGGAGAGATACTCATTAAATGAGAAACAAGACTCACCAAAATTTATAATTTTTAATAAACTTCATCCAATAGTGTTACTAACATTCATCATTAAAAAATTGACTGACACAGTTATAGAGTAACTAAATTGACACAATCGTGATATTTTAAAAATTCAATTAGTGCAATTGAAAACAAAGAAACCAAAATTATTCAATCATAAGACTTGAGAAAGGAAAAGTGGAATTAAAAAAAAAAAAAAGCCCTATACATTAACTTGTAATCTTGTATCTCTTGTTCCTTTGTATGGAATGTACAGTTAAGTATGTGTAAACCCAACAATTCGCCAAGAAAAAGTGACTGCAACAATATTTACTTAAAGTAAATTACACTCACACCCCCTATATTTTTTGCGAATTGCACCCAATACCCTTACTTTTTGAGATCTATAGAAAACCCCTTAATTGTTTGGTATACGTTTCACTGGTACCCCCTGACCCTATAACGTCATCTATTCTGTTAACCCCAATTGATCATATGCCTGACACATGACTTTTAATGAAAAATTTTGCCCAAAATGTCCTTATCTTCTTCGTTGAGATGGCCATAAATAGGATCTATGTTTGAAAAAAAAATTGTAGCTAGAAAGGGATCCCGTGCCTTGCACAACGTTCTCCAACTAAAGATGTCCTAATCCGAAAGTCCTGTTCTAATCTAACAACACAATCAACACATATATAAGGATGCTACAGACCTCAAAAGATTTTAAAAGACAATTTTGCAACAAAATCATACACTAAATCATCCACAAAATTTTTCATGCACACAAATTTGAACCATCCCTGTAAAATCGCATGCCTAAACTCCAAATCGAAATCACGTATGCATCAAATTGTTCGCCAATCACACTCAAGAAGCAATGCCTCCGCCATGCCAAATCAAAAGCGCAGACCAGATGAAACACCAATGCGGCGTTGGAATTACATTTTGTAGACCTTAAATCTATCGTCGTGACACTAAAGGATTCTAGCAAAAGCTTTGACAAGTGTACCTCTGGGAGTTTGAATTGTGTTCGCATTGTGGTATAGACCCTTGAGTAATGTCCTTCCCTCATGTGCCGGTGTGAGTGGCAGTGGCGAAGAGTAGCGCGGTGGTCATATGGGCTTGTGGTACGAGATCTTCTTGCTTCTTTCGCCGCCACTGTAACATGAATCAATGCCGGCCAATTATCGTGTCTCCATCGCAATGCAAATCGTAGTCGGTGCTCTCATAGGATTCCTTTATCTGGCCTCTGTCACAGCATCGATGAACACAACCACCTTCGTGTGGATTGATTTTTGCCCTGCCATAGTGTTGTCATGTCAAAACAAGGCAAACTACTCTCATCTCCATCGAATGTGAGCCAATGTGACACGATTCTACGAAGTCCTCTCTCCTCGGAGCTGACAGCACCGTGGTTTGGGAGCTTTTCTTTTAGGGGCAGCAAATTGAGATTGAATGGGGTTTACCCTCTTCTACTTGGTGGGCTACGTTTGGTAATGGGTTGGCCCATTTTAGAAGAAGGGGTCGTAGGAGAAGTGTTTGTCAAAGATGAGGGGGGGGGGGGGGATAAAGTAGAAGAGGACAATTTCGTCATTCAACATAAAATTAGAATCGTTAGTTAATGTCATTTCATCAAGGGAGACCAAAGTAATGTGGAAAAAAGGAGGGGTATTGGGGTCTGAGTGTAATTTACTCATTTACTTATTTAGGGTACATGTCTATCGGTATCGGGTCTGAGCCCGAGACAAAATGCCAACATATTCAAATTGGGGAGAATGTAACCATATATTTAGCAGACAATGGAGGTGCGTATCAAATCACGTCCCCATTCAACTCAGGTGGCTACTAGCTTTCAGATTTAATCAATACCGATCGAATTCTGAAATTGACTTCTACTGTGTATTCAAGTTTTTATGTCTTTCTCAAAAATAAAAGAAGTTTTTATGCCACCAATACCATTATTATACTTTGTAAAAAGAGTGATGATACGTGAATGTCTTTGTATATTATATATTTTATTAATATTTAATATTATTTATTTATTTTTTCTTCTCATTATATTACTTATTATATTTACATTTTTTCTTTTTTTCTTTTTCTAGATGTCAGAACTCAGAAGTATGTTGTTTGACATTTTCCTTGTGAAAATGTCAGAGTTTCGAAGTATATTGTCCTTGTGAAAAATGTCAGAAGTACATTATTTGACATTCTCTTAACATAATTTATTATAAGATAAATTTTACAAATCTTACTAACTACTTTATTAATTTTTACTCAATAAAATTCACTTAATAATAAAAAATTATATTTAAAAAGATGTGTCAAAATGTATGTTACTAATATATGTTACACTGACAATTACTATAGTCAAGCACCACTAATCTCGGTGTACCATGTTTTGACCTTTCTAATTTCAAATAGCGATGATTTGCCCACGTGCCTTTTGAAAGATAGGGGGCTTTCTTTCATTGTATATAATT
This sequence comes from Spatholobus suberectus, assembly GCA_004329165.1. Classification (NCBI taxonomy): domain Eukaryota; kingdom Viridiplantae; phylum Streptophyta; class Magnoliopsida; order Fabales; family Fabaceae; genus Spatholobus; species Spatholobus suberectus. The sequence goes on from CM014736.1 coordinate 19,679,163, forward strand.
GTCAAGTCTTCTTGTAGATTTTGAAATTTGAAGTAAACTTGACTAATTAACCCATCTTTTGCTGCAACAAGTTGAATAGAGAGGGCCATCGATAAGAACCCACGAAAAAATTTGTATGTTGCCCATATTTTTCAAGCTTATTGACTCATACGATATTGGTAGGACAACTACAAAAATTAGCTTTTTTAAATCCTTTTCTTGTAATAAAATTATGATAATAATGGATTACTACAAAAATAAATTATGTACATCAAAAGAAAAATATACATTAATTAGTCGATAGGTTTTTTTCATATTAGAATGCACTTCGTTGACGAGAATTGAACTATTGATATAAATATTATATATTTATACTAATAATATGTTAAATCATGTTAATAGGTAATTTTGTTAGTACAAAAAATTAATATATATATATATATACATACATATATATATATACATATATATACATAATACATATATATATATGTATGTATGTATATATATGTTGGTATATTATACTGTTAGTATATGACTATTAATATATATTCATAATGTTCATACTAATAATTTAATTAATGATATTTTGAATATTTTTATACAATGAACTAATTAGGATCACCTTATATATAATTTTTAAAGTAATTATTACAAAAATTAACAATTGTATCATACACAATAGTTCCTGATTAGATGATGGTATAATTTTTTTTTACACTATTAATGTATTCTAATTAAATTTTAATATTTTATCAGTTAGCATGTGAAAATTTTAATTTTAATGTGAATGAAACTATTCAATGAGATTTCTGCTGCTTAAAATTCACAAGTACTTGAGTCTGTTTGAATGAAACGGAATTCAAAGGATATAACTGTTGCTCAAAATTGACAAGAAGTAGAATTTGACCACTCTACTACTTGAGTTTGTTTGAATGAATATTAGTGGGAATTAGAAGGTTGAAATTAAAGGTTAAAATTAGCAAGAAATTTGCCCCCTTAAAAGGCAGTTTAAAAATTTATAGTTAGAGAAACAATAGTAAGAAAAATCATTAACCTTTTTCTTCAATTGAGAATACCAGAAGAAAATTAGTTTTAGTATTGATGTGATGCATAGGATAAATTATATCTTTTATTTAACATTTTTAATTATAATAAAAGTCAATAATATAAGTAATTCTTTACATTTTGAATAACGGTCATAATAATAATAATAATTTGATCAATAAATGAAATCTCAATGAATTGTACATAATCTAATATAGACTTTTTAAAATTCAATATTTATAATAATATATTTTATTTGATAAATATTTTATCGCGTACTTCGGTTAATAATTTCCCAAAGAAAAATTATAATTAAAATAATTAAAAGAGAATATTTGATTGAACAGAGTTTAGTAAATGAATTAGTTTAAACTTAATTATAATGTTACAAAATATAAAAAGGATTCAAATTTAAAATTTAATAATAAGATGACTTAATTTTGTGTGATTTGTTTGTAATAACATTTAAATACATTATTGGACTTTATATATAAACTAGTATTTTAACTCCTGTAAATATATGGGATAATATTTTTTAAATAAAATATTTAATTATATAAAAATCAAATTATTATATTTTTTAATGAATCAAATTAACATAAAAATATAAAATTAATATTTAATTTGATTTAAATTTGAAAATAATAGTATAATTATAACAATAATATTTTAAAGACAATAGAATTTGTTAGAACTTAAAATAAAATAGGATTGAATTTGATTTTGAATATAATAGCATCACTACTACAACATTTGTTTTTTAGAGCAAGGTTTTAACTCAATTTCTATTGAATTGATTTAAAATATGAACACGGTGACAGTTTTGAAATTTTTTACAATTTTTAACTCAGTTATAAGTGAACCGATTTAAAAACGTGAACGGGGTGTAATTTAAAAAAAAAATTCAACTTTTTTAACTCGGTTTTAGTGAACTTATTTAAAAACTTACCCTTTTAAATCAGTTATTTGTCTAGAAATACCTAACCGATTTAAAATCTTAAGATTAAATCCCTTAGATGCAAGTGGCAATGACAATTCAATTCTGATTTTAGATTCATCGGTAGCTTAATAATAATACACACAACACACAGGTTCACTTTCGTTTTTCAATTCCTTTTATGTAATATAATATATATTCCTCTCACTCTCACTTTCAATTTTCTCGAAGGCCTCAATGGGGAGCACAAAGTACTGCTTGGGAGGGTTACAGTGTCTGGTAAAGCTCTTGTGTTAGAGTCGCAGTTGGGGGGTGCAGAAATTGGTGGCGGTGACGGCGACGCACCAGCAGCTGTTAAAGGCGTCATCCTCCTTGCGGCAGCGGAGCTTGAAGTAGACATCGCAGATCTAGCCTCGTTGAGGGCGGCGGTGGACATGCTCTAAACCTATATAACTCGGCATCCTCCTTGCTATAGCGGAGCTCGAAGCAGGCCTCGTAGATCTGGCTCGCGAGGAGGTCACCGTAGAACTGGAGGCGTAGTGGGTGGCTCGGGCGGACAGTCACTCAAGGCGTGGAGGAAGGTCGGGGGCAGATTCGAAAAATGGCTCAGCAGAGGGTGATGAGTAAAAGTTACAAGAGGTTGCTGGGGAAGTGAGGAGTGTGAATAGAAGAATAAGAATGGTTATTGTTGGTGTTTGTTGTGACAGATGCAGATTGTATTCATAATTTCTTTGAAAGTCTTGTTGGGAGAACCTCTTTGCCTCTATCAGGTTACAATGCTATGGTGCTGGTGAGGGGGAATTAGGCGACGAATGGTAGAGTTTTCGGTGGTGTACACTTTTTAACTCGGTTCTCCAATGAAACTGAGTTATTTTTTTTAAATCGGTTCAAAATCTGATTAAAATCATCTATTTTTTTATATCGTTTGTATTTAAATCGGTTATTGAACTGATTCAAAAGTGTTTTATACAGTAGTGCATATTTATAATAACAATAATTAATATAATTTAATTTAAATTTAAAAATAATAATTAATATAATTTAAAATAAAATATGGTTTAATTTAAAGTTGAATTTAAAGATAATAACGTATTCATAAAAACAATAATTTAAATTCTAAAAAAATTGTAAAATCTTAAAAAAATCAATTCTACTTTCATAAGTTGTGTGTGGAGAATACTATGTAATATTGAAAGATAGAGAATATAAAAAGTGAGTTAATTGAAAAAATGTTAGTCTCACTCTCTAAAGTGAATAGCCAAATTTATAATGTAAGAGTATATCATTAATATATTTATTTCATAAAATTAATGTTTTGATCCCCCTAACTTTAATATAAGTTTCAAATGGATCCTTAAACTTTTTTTTATTTTTATTTTGATCCTCTGACTTTTTATTTTGTATCAAGTTTGTCCTTTTGTTATAATAGTGTTAACTCTCACCATTTTCATGTCAAAAACTAAAAACCTTAACTCTACATGCATCATCCTTTTTCCTTCTCTCTTCACCTTTATCACCATTATAAAATTAGTGGCTACACAATTGAAGAAATTTCACCTAATTCTACCCATCAAAGAACTCCTATGATGGCACCAAATCACCAAGACCTTCTCTCTAACAACTTTACTCATCCACTACCTATTCATGATGAGGACTTTTCTTCTTGTGCCTTGGTCATCATTTTAATTTATTAGTGCACGATCTTAATTGTACTGGACATACAAGTGATAAAAGGGTGAGTAGAGTGTCATCTCCAACAAGATTGTGGTTTAACAACTACACAACCAGTTGATTACACCATTGATATGGAAATCAAGAAGGAGGTGATTGATTTTATGTTTTTGATTTTTATCTAAGTGAAAGAGGAACAAATGCAAATAATCAACTAGAAAAATTCAATGGATATAAATGGGTAGGTACTGGAATTATCTTAATTCTCCCTTAATGTAATCTCTTTAGTTTCTAAATTCTTTCTTATTATGTGATTGACATTCAATTTAACTAATCTAGTTTATCCTCAATTTCTTGGAAGGTAAACCCTTTATTATGAATTATGGACCCTAATTCCTTAGGGCAAGCAAAATTAGTAATAACCATTAAAATCAAGAAATCACAAAGCAATTGCTTATAATCTAACCTTTCCTAAGTACAAGAATTATATGGTTATTGAATCAAAAAATTTTAAATCTTAATTTTCCAATTGCGAATTCAAATTACAAAATTATCTTAAAGATAGTCAATCAAAGGAAAGCGTTAAGCACAAGTTTAATAACTTGAATCATGCAAAAAGATTTTGGATTCAAAAAAAGAAATCAATTACAAAAGGTTTGAATTAAGATTCATGCTAACCCAACCCTAAGAAAATTAGAAACTCATGAAGATAAAAAGAAAAAGAGAATAAGAAGATAATATGAAGAGACAGTCATGAATATTCAAGAATTGTCTCCAATTTCTTCAATCTTTAATGGTGAATGATGAATCTTCAAGTTCTCTCTCATTTTCAATCACGAGAGGTTAAAAAATGCCCTAATAATCTTATTTTTTTTAATAAATACAAAAGTTAGGCTCTTTTGAACCATAATAGGACGTTGTGCGTCGCATTTTGCGCTGAGCTTGGAATGTTAGAGACGTGTGGGTGCCAAGCTCTAACTTGGTCACCACTAGGCACCAACTTGGTCACCATCGGGTGCAAGAGTCGCTAACATCGAGCAAAGTGTAATGCGGTGTAAGGCGTAACATCTTTGAATTTTGGACATCGACTTAGCGTTGGGTGGAGTGTAACACAGTGTTGGGCGCTTTAGAGGTTGAACTACCTTTCGGTATCTACATGAAAGTTTTAGATAATTTTTTTTCTTAAAATTTTGGCACTGGTCTTATATCATTTTGATCTCTACAACTTGAGATATGCTCAAAATAGTTATGTCAAGTTGTCAGGACAACACATCAACTTCAAGCTCAATTACATCTACGATCCATGTTGAATCTAATCAGGGTCTTTTCATGAAAAGTGTAGATATTTGTTTAAGCACTGAGATCACCTCAATGACATCATTGGAGTCCATATTATGACCTAAACAAGGAGACAAGGGCAAAAAAGCATTCAAACTTTTCAATATTGCTCAACTTTTATACATTAAAAAACCCAAATAAATAAGTGAAATCATGCAAATTTTCAATTAAGAATCTAAAAAACTTGAATCACATGAAAATTCATACAATTTTATTTCATTGTAGTAATAGTAGCAACAACAATAGTAACAACAGCAATAGCAATAACAACAATAGTAGTAGAAATCTAAGCAAAGCTGTTAAATTAGTCTTTTTTAAGTGGAGAAATGAACGTTTTACACTTTGTTTGGAATTACACTCAATTACTCTTGTATAAATTAATTGCATTGCAAAGTTATGATATGGCATGGAAAATGAAAAAGACAAAAGTGTATATTAAGTGTAAAAAAAAGTTAAAATATCTTGACTCTTTCTCAGCCAAGAGTAATCTCTTGTATATTAAAGTTACGTTGCCACCATACAAATTTGTTACATTTATTTTCTTTTCTGAAAACAAAAGATGTTAGTGCTGGGTCCAGCCAAATCGGTGGTTTTAGAAAATCTACCAGCCATGTAAATGTGAAAACTGAACGGTGCAAAGAAAACAATGCAGTGAAAGGTTGAATTATTTTCAACCTCCAACCACATTTTTGGTGCATTAATTGCACTAAGCGCAAGCAAGTGCAAATTTCCTCTATAAATAGAGAGAATGACCTAAACAAAGTAAAAGTACATCAGAGAGAAAAATAGAGAACAGAGAGAATTTTTAAGAGAGAAAAATAATAAGTTAATTTGTGAGGGTTTATTTCACAAATTGAAGATATATTATTGATATATTTTTGTATTCCCATTATTATTATAGTAGAAGTTTAAGTGATCTAAGGGTCTCATGATTTTTTCTTACTCACATTGATAATGTTTTCTACACTAAAAATCTTCAGTATTATTACATTACGTTTTAGCTTAGTGTCTATTTTGAGTTTATAAAAGAGAGAAATTATGCTGGCATTTCCCAATAGTTAGTTTAGTAATCATTGGTTTTTTGTGAACTCGAGATATCCTTTAGCCAAAAGCTGGAGACTAATTTTTCAAAATTGACTTCTCTCAACAAATGCTTTTTTATATACATAAACTTAGAAATCGAACTCCTGATTACATTTTTAAGAGACATGGTTATTTGCTTTCAATCAACATAATGTTCTATATGGAATTGTTTAGATCAAATACATATGCTACTCTGCCCAACAGAAGTTTCACATGAACTAGCTAGTTCCCTTGCGCATGAAGCAAAGTACGACACTACAGGACTACAATAAAAGTTTCAATTGAAGAAAATCAAAATCTAATTTAAGTACTAAACCTGATTCAGAGAAGTACACTAGGCTAGTTCTTTGTCACTCCAATCCTCATAAGAGCAAGATAAGCTATAAGTCTGTAACCTATTAGCATTATCACTAGAGCTGATGCAGCCATGAGTTGCTCGTGCAAATGAAAATGAACCCCCATTTCCTTTATAGAAGGAAATTCTGCAATTGGACACCGGCCATTAGAACAAGGATATGTCTCTCCATAGTTATACTGAGACCCAATAAAGAGCTGGTATGTGTAGAAGCTGATGGAAATGTACTTCACCCATGCTATAAATTTTGGAACATGCTGAACATAAAATCCACCAGCCAGCAAGAAGCATAGCATGATCACTGAGGCAAGTGTGGTTGCAGCTTTTTGATCCATTACAGAAGCACCGAGGGCAAGGCCTAGGCCTTGTGAGACTAACACATTGAGTAGGAGTGTGAGCAATGTGCACAAGAAGTTGACAGCGTTAGCTTTCAACCCTGCCATCCAATAGGTTATGAAAAGAAATATGGTGGGAAGAACAAGTTCCATGGGAAGGTCAGCTACCATCCTTGACATGAAGTATGAGGAAAGCCTGTACATTCCAGAGGATCTTTCCTTCTCTAGCATCATGAGCTCTTGGGGAAAGGTGAAAATTGCTTGAAAGAGAGGGACGAATCCCCAAAAGCCAGACATGAAGAATAGAAGCCCAATCTGCATGTACAGTATAGTTTACTTATGGTCATCAATTTAAAGTCAATCAAAATTGTACTTTAAGTCATTCTCAGCATAATTTAATTATCTGCCTAACTACCTTAGTGAAAACCAATTATACCTATAAATTCAAAAGGAAGAAAACTTAAATGCAATTCTTTAGGTGTTTTTATATTATTTTCTAATTAGAATTGGAGTTTTATTTTAGTAACTTATACTAACCTTTAATGCAAATTTTTATTATGCAAATTACTAAAGTAAAATTCTAATTTTGATTTGAAAACAACATAAAAAACACCTACGAAACTGCATTTAAGTTTGTCCGTTCAAAAATATTGTAAATTTATAATTATAGGCTTTCAGATTCCTTATATCAATACTTATTTTTTTCAAGTGCAATAAATGAGTACAGGGTAAGTCCAATTTTACTAAAGATTGAGCTAAAGCTTACATCTTAGAACTTAAAAGTAACTGTTTTTATCAGTGTGACTTGAAAACCAGATCTTTTAAAACTTTTACCTGATCCTGCAAGTGTGAAAGATCGGACTTATACCACAGTAGTCCTGAAATAAGTGCAACCACAAGAACCTGACCAATCCGCAAACCCGAGAATGATTCATGCCGTCTCTCTTTGATGTCTCTTCTTAACAGCACAAAGAATTGCTGCGACCAGCTGGTAGGCCATTTTCCAAAGCCTTTTTCTTGAAATCTATTCTGGCTTTTAACAGAGTCACTGATTCCTTGAAATGCTGGCTTCAATTGTGCTGCAAAGTTTCTCTTGCATACCGCAATCAATTTCTGTTTATCTATGGCATGATCCTCATTCAATTCATCAGTGTAGATACCTGCAATTCTTCCACACTTAGAAAAGTAACTAGGTATAATCCAAGATCAAGTGTTTACTTTTATAAAAACAAAAATCAGAAGCTCGTAGCCAACCTCACTTTTACCATACTAGTAGAGCAGAACCTAAATCACATTAACAAAAATATTTATATCTCTAAGTTTGAATTTTGTATAAATGTTGAAAGATAGAAGCTGTAAATTCTAAACAAATTTATTTAAAAAATAAGAATCACATGAAAGTCAAATAGTCTTTCCCTGCCTAAACATATCTATGACTATAATGCTCATACATTTGGAAGCAAATGTATTTTTCAATGTAATAGATTCCGATTATATAAAGGTACGAGGCACAGTATTTAATTAAGAATAAAAATGAAACTTCTATCTACAGCAATAGTGTATACCAAAGTTTAATAAAATATCGCAGAACATCTCATGTGTGCTAAAATACATTAAAAAAAAAAGCATACCGTTTGCAAGATCCAAAAGGAAGTCTGAAGGGTTCATGGCCAATGCTGGGGCATATCCAATATTAGAAAAATATTCAATGGCTTCAGATCCCTTTCCAAAATACAATGTGTTCCCTTCTGATAGCAACAGCACCTTATGAAATAGGTAGTATAGCCTACTTGAAGGTTGGTGTATTGTCATCACAATAGTTCTCCCCCCACTTGCTAGCTCCCACAAGGTTGAGACAATTCTTTGTGCTGTGGTTGAGTCTAGACCAGAGGTAGGTTCATCAAGAAACAACAAACTTGGGTTTATGAGTAGTTCTTGTCCAATGCTAACCCTCTTTCTCTCTCCCCCAGAAACCCCCCTCAAGTAAGGGCTTCCAACTATGCTATCCTTGCACTTGGTTAAACCAAGTTGATCTATCACAGCTTTTGCATGCTCAACTTTCTCCTCTTTGGTGACACTGTTGGGCAATCTGAGAAGTGAAGTGAACACTAGGGTCTCAGTCACAGTCAAGTGGGGGTAGAGAACATCATCTTGGGTAACAAAGCCAGTGTTCCTCTTTATTGCATTTGAGAAGGCTTCACCATTGTAAGTTATGCTTCCATAAAGCTTCCCTCCAAGCCTGCCTCCCAATGCTGTGAGCAGAGTTGTTTTGCCACTCCCAGATGGACCTAGCATGGCTAGCATTTCACCAGGTTCAACAACACCTGTCACTCCCTTCAGTATCTCTTTTTCTTCTGCTTCCCTGTTCTTCACAAGTAGTCCACCTTTCTTGGTCTTAATTTTATAGACAACATCATCAAACTGCACGTTGATTAACAAAAAAAAACAAAAAAACAAAAAAAAAATCAGCATTGATTCTTATTAGCATGCTCGCAATAAAAACTTAAGGGAATTAAAAAATTGGATACATCCTAGAATGAGACCAAAACATTTTTTTTGATACAATGATTTTGACCTATTATTCCATAAGAATAAATGGGAATGCAGAAGAAAAAAGTGTGCATGTGATTGATTATTTAACTTAAATTATGGTAAAGAACTATATATATATATATTTTTAAAAAAGGTACTATCAAGAATGAGAAGTTGTGAAAAGAATAATTATCTGCAGGATTGTGAATACATCTGGGGACTACTAAACAGGATGACTCATTATGATAAAAACATATAAAAAAATACATAGCTACTTGAAAGGTATACTTGGCTAGAATTTCATTATAGGGAAAAATAGAGGGACATTTTTTGAAATGCATATATACCTGAAGAATTACCGGACGTTTTCCTTTGTGGAATATGTCGGGGATTTTCTTAGTTTGTGACTCTATGTCTGCCATCTCTTGATCCATGTCCACCTTCAACTTTAAGAGACACAGCTTTGAAACCCTCTTGATCTATGATTTCTCTGTGTCCCTAATAATCTCAGCAGACGCCAATGAACTTATAGTAATCTCGACGAGCATTGTTTGTGATTACAACTGTAAAACCCCCCCAACACTATTCTTTTCTTTAAATCATAAAACCGTGAAGCGGTGCACCATTGTGTGTTGTATTTATATATAACTGATATTAGTAAACTAACATGTGTGTCTTACACTAAAAGTTTACTAATGCTGACAAAAGAAAAGAATGTGTGTCATGTTCATATGTACTAGGGATAAGAAGAAGCGTCAAAGAGGAAGAGACGTTTCGGTTTAATTTGAAGAAAGATGAATTGAACACACTTTTGTTTGTTTTTTTTCGAGTTTGATTTAAGTTCTGTTTCTTAACTTCCGCATTCAGTGTCCAGCAGATTCGTTTCTGTTACACATATGTTTACAGGTGGCTGAATAAGCACATTTTATGCAGACTTTAACAATATCATGGACTTGCTTTACGCCTTATTTAGGTATCGTACGTAGTTTTACAATGTACTATGACGTGCACAATAATAGGCATGTGGATTGAATACAGACATGAAATTAAAACATGTTATGTAGAAAATATATATTCGGTAAGAATTGAACTGTATGCATGACACGTTATTGGTAGTGATGATCAGGCTCATCAGATAATCACAATTGTTAGCGACCATTAACGATAAATATCGTCAAAATTAATTTATGCTTGTCACATTATTGGTAATCGTGCTCATCAAATAGTCACATTAATTTGTTAGTGATCATTAACGATAAATATCATTATAATTATTTTAATTTACCTTTTTCGGTGAAAAGTTAACTAAATATTTACTCTCTCTTCATTGTAGTCACCATTTAATAATTTTCTTTCTTTTGATTAAGGATTCAGAGGGAGAAGATAATATTCTAATCTAAGACAAGACGACAGACTTAAAATGTGTTTAGATAAACAACTTAATTAAGTATTTATCAAGTAAGTGTTTATTATGCGAATATTTATTTATAAGTTGTTTTATAATTGAAGAAGAAATAAATTTAAATTGTTTCCATATAAGTTGTAAGTTTTTTTGTAAGCTAAAATGAAAAATTCATTGAAATAGGTTGATAATAACTTATCAACGTTAACATGCCATAGTTAATTTTATATACTCTTTCAAACACGTATATAAGGGTTTATGTCATAAAAACTCAAATAAATTGTAAATAAATTCTTTTAAGGAAGGACAAACACAAATTTGGTTGGTTTGAGTTTAGGGAGATTTTGAATTCAAATCAATTAAAAGTGGTCGGTTTGAATTGATTCGTGTCTGTGCAATTTTGATGCCACAACCGACTCAAACCAACTTAACGATAATTGAGTTCGGTATTTAGGTCATTAGGTTTAATATTAAAATAATAAAAAAATGAAAGAAGTTGGAAAAAATACAGAAAAATAAAAAATATTAAAAATTAAATTGATATCTATGACTAGGATGATTGTTAAGAACTCTAAGAGACACAAAAAGAATAGAATATCTATCTATCTAATGCCAATATTAATTAAACAGAAAATTTTAAACTCATTTATAACGATCTACTCCAATGTGATTCAACAACTGCTTTGAGATTCAAAAAAGAAAAGAAAAGAAAGAAAACTACTGGTTTGAGTATAGATATAAAATGAAAATATAGTGAACTTGAGGTATTTGTCCTTTTTATTATAATGTAGATAAAAACATTTTCAGTATATGTTTTGATTGAGTTGGGTTCAGTCGGATTCATCATTTTCAAAATTTTAAGACTTGAGATCCAACCCATAAACTCAATCCAACTCAATTGTTTTTTGTTTTTTTTTCGTATTTGGTTCCAATTGCGTTAATTGAATTATTTGGCCGTTGACCTAACTCATGATTATTTCTACTTTCAAACACACTTTTAAAAATTTTTTTATAAAAAATTTACATTTATCTCATGAATTTAATTTACATGTACTGCTAGTATAAAACTTTTTTACAGGGACACATCAAATAAAAATTCATTTTATCGTCACATATAATTCTATTCCTTAATATAACGTGACGACATAATAAATTAAATTCTATTCATTTTATCGTCACATATAAAAAAAGGTTTAAACTATATAAATTAAATTCTTATTTCAATGAGAAAAATCAGCAAGAGTTTAATTAAACTTGTGATTTGTCAATCATTAGAGTTAGGGCATTTCCAACTGTGGGTTTTCTTTTGTTTTCAGCAGTGTATAGCAATTCACATGAGTTGTTTTCATTGCAGTATTGAAGAGTAACTAGTGTGGAACCCACTTATTTATGGGTTGTCAAAAAGAAAAAATCTCTCTATAAATGTGGGGCCATCTTTTATATAATAATAATATATTATTTTAATATTTTTCACATATACTAGTAAAATGAGATAGAATGAAATACGTTATTTTTCATAAGTTCATATTGCTTTTCATATTATAATATGAGATATAATATTATAATATTTAACGTTTTTATTGCTTTTCATATGGAAAAGACGTCAAATACTGCATTATTTTTTTTACATGTTTTAAATTTTAAAGGAATTTTTTATTTAATTAAAATGTATTACATATTTATTTATTATTTAACAATTAGTATATAAATATATTAAAGTAAAATAAAAATGAATAACAAAATATAAAAAAGTAAGGTACAATATGAGGTCCATTAAAAATTTTAATAAGTTTTTTAATTAGAAAAATGAAATTAATTAAAGAGAAAATAGGTTAATCACTGACAGTATAAAACAATTTTACATTATCATTCAATCACAAACAACCATGTATAGTAAGTTTATTAACTTTTATAATAACTAGCCCGAAAGTTATACCAAAGGTAATTTCTAATTGGTTGACAGTGTAAAACTTTTTACACTAACAGTGCATGATTATTAAACTCTTAGTTAAATTACTTAAAATAAAAAATAATATAACATTACAAAAAGAGTTTAATGACTATGCATTTTCAATGTAAAATAGTTTTATACTGTCAATTAATCAAAAATAACTGTTGGTGTGACTTTTAAAGTAATTATTATAAAGTCAACAAGCTTATCATACATGGTGAGTTGTGATTGGATAACAGTGTAAAACTGTTTTACACGGTTAATGCATAGTCTATTTTCTCTACAAAAAAATATAAAATATTATAAAATATTAAATATAACAATTCGTGTGAGTTGTTTTATTGGAAATGCTCTTAGACACATTATCGCTCTGTTTGATAGGCTAGAAATCCATAGGTAATTGAGGAGAGAGAAGTGAAATAGAGATGAAATAAAAAAAATGTTTAAATATGTTTTAAATTCCTACAAATATGATTTTGTCTAATTTTAGCTCTTGTAAAATTTTTTGTTGTTTTTAAATATCTGACATTTTTAAAAATGGTTATTTTTCGTTATCACACAGAGTGTATAAGAGAAACTGCGCGTTATGCCTAGTTGACTAAACTCGTTGATAAATGTACCTTATAATAACTGCGAGACTGCGACCCAGATTAAAAACCCATGGAAAATTGTAACTATAACCAAATGTGTGCAATTGCAAGCAACGCGTGGATGCACTGAAAACCAAGTCACAATATTCTCAAAACATGGTCATTCGCGTATGACTAAACATTTATGGATTTGACTCCCTTTAGAAATGTCTCTAAACAAAACCAGGGCACTCCCACCAAGGAGGTCGGGCACAAGTGCATCACTTGTTGGAGTACATACTTAAGTGTGTTTAGTAGAGAAAAAAATAGATAGGTAAAAAATAGAGAGAAAAAGTAAGTAAAAAAATATAAATTAGGTGTGTTTGATTTAAGAGAAATAGAAGAAAAAAAAATAGAAGAGAAGTAGGAAAAAGAAAAATAAAAAATAAAACAAATAATCAATTCAGTACAATAACAAAATCAATTTGGTGTGTGTAAAAATTACAAATATGAGGCCTTCACACTTATGCAAATCGATTTAGTTAACCAAGAAAATCAATTTTGCCATATTGTTGCATCATTTTCGTGTAAATCACCTCATTTTTGTGCGAAAATCAAAACCTATGGGACTCACTTGTTTTTTCAAAATCTTCCTTGTACTTTCACTACACTAAACAACCTCCATTTTAACACTTTTCCTCTCTTCCTTCCTCTTCTCCCTTCCTCCCCTCTATTTCATACGTACCAAACACTGTGTTAAATTTCTTATTCGTAGTATAAGCAAAAAAAACTAATTTATGCATTAAAAAATTAATTATCATTATTTAATTTTATTAATCTTTTTAAAAAAATATATTTTCTAGATTGCACTTAAATATCAAGAAAAAAATATTAGAAATAAAACCTCAATTAAATAAAGAGTATTTTAGGGATAGTATTATTAAATAAGGTAAAATTAATTAAGATTTATTTATATTTTGGACCATCATACATTTTTTTTTATTTATATTTGTGTCTAGAGAGAATACAACAATTCATATAATAATTTATATAATAATACTTTTTCTCTCTATCTTTCTATTATATCACTCACCATTTCTCGTATTTATTTCTTGTTATTGTATAATTTGTTGTACAAATAACATTTTTCTATTGTAAAAGTATTGATATTTTACAAAATTCAAGTTTCATTATTTTTTTTTTTGAGTTTAATGGTCATGTATTATCAGTGTAAAAAGTTTTACACTGTCAACCAATTAGAATTCACCGTTTATATGACTTTTACAATATTTTTAATAAAAGTCAACAAACTTACAATAAATGGTAGTTTGTGATTGAATGACAGCGTAAAACCACTTTACACTGTTAGTGCATGACTTTTTTTCTCATTTTTTTTTCACATATTCGTCTATTTAAAATAACTAGATTTAATCTTTACAAAGAATATTGCACTTACAACCTATTTAAAAAGCACTACATTTACATCTTGTACTACCTCCGGTCCTTTATATAAGCAACAAATAACTAATTCATCAAAATCAATAAAAATAGTTAAATTATTTTAATTAATAATATCATAAATTTAAATTTTATTCTAGAAATACCCATAAAATTAAATAGTTTAAGTGGTGATTATATTTAATGATACTAGTCACAATTCAAGAAATAATTTTCTCCACCAATAAGTGTAATTTATATTGTTAATATCAATGTTTTTAAAATCGAACCGGTCAAGGTATTGGTTCAAGGTTCAATGGTTCAACCATGGTCGAATCGGTATTAATAAAATAATAATAATAATTAAATAATACATAAAATAATATTAAAAAACATAATATCATAACTTTATAATACTAAGAATTAAAAATAAAGCATAGTTTTATAGGTTCTTTACATTTATAATACCTACAAAAATGCAAATCAAATATGTCATGATACTTAAGTATAAGTTTTAACTATACACATCAACATTTATTAATAAAAACAAGCTTATATTTAAAACAAAAAGAAAATGATAAATACTTTAGGTTGGTTTTTATTTTTTTAAGAAAAAATTAAAATAAGGTTGTATTAAGCATTTTTTTTGACCTGTTGTGAGCCGATTTTTGGACAATTTTGACCAGTTTTACCGATTTTTGATCGGTTTTTCAGTTCTTTGACTGGTTTCTTTCAAATCGGTTTTGTGGTTTATTTGAACCAGTTAGGTAATCGGTTCACTGGTTTTCCAGTTCGACTAGCCGGTTCGGTTCGATTTTCAAAACATAGGTTAATATGCTAATGAATGCATCCATTTACATGGAAAATAATTGAATATCTCATTAATAGACTTTACAATAAATTAAGGGTATAAAAGGAAGATAAAAATTAATACATCCTATGTTGCTTATAATTAGGACCAAAAAAATACCTCTATTTGTTACTTATATAAAGGAACGGAGGTAGTATTAAATAAGGATATTTTAGACAATAATATAAGCAAAAAAAAAAAAAACTAACTTACGCTAATTAAGAAAGTTGATTAGTAACATTTAACTTTACTAATCTCATTAAGAAAATAACTTTTTTTTTCCTAAATTGTCCTTCAT
Source organism: Spatholobus suberectus (assembly GCA_004329165.1). NCBI lineage: Eukaryota > Viridiplantae > Streptophyta > Magnoliopsida > Fabales > Fabaceae > Spatholobus > Spatholobus suberectus. Next base: position 19,694,947 of record CM014736.1, read on the forward strand.
TGAAACTTGATATCAAGAATAAAATAAAGTCATTGGAAATATAATCTCAATTAAATGAAGGGTATTTTAGGGATGGTCTCATTAAATAAGGTGTAATTAGTTGATTTGTTTATATTTGAGACCAACACACAAGCCTTTTTTTTTTTTTACTTATATTCGAGACCGGGGAGAGTATATATTAATATTTTATACTGAATAAATGTTCTTTAATATATGTGTACTAACCTTAAACATTAATAATTTTGGAATGGAAGTAGTACCAATTTTAATGATTTTGCTACCTCAAAAATATATTACTTTTTTTTTGGTGTGCGAAATATATTAGTTTTAAATTATTGGTTAGAAATATTTTACCACACATAAACACACACATTATTTATATATATTTAAAAACTTTGATATATAAAATTAAAAAATATTATTAATTGAAAATTGAAAATTAAATTAAATAAATACTATTGAAATTACATACTATGTGATATATATATATATAGGGGGCGTATCATATGAAAATGGCCTTCTTAGGTGAGAATGAAAATGACTAATCTCAACTATTAAATTAAAATAGAAGGCCTAGATTAAAATACTTAAGAATTCAAATTAAAATCAAATGTAACTATCAAATTTCTAAAAGATTCACCAAACAAAAATCAAAAGTCTAAAAGATATTAATTATCATGTCCTAAAATATCTCACGTTGGTAGCAATAACAATATTGAAGAAAAGTGACGTGATAATTGAGATATTTTAGTACGTGATAATTAAGATTTTTAGATATTTGATTTTTATTTGGTAAATCTTTTAGAGATTTGATGGTTACATGAGGTTTAAATTTGAATTCTTAAGTATTTTATTCTAGGCATTCTATTTTAATTTAACAGTTGAATTAGTCATTCTCATTTACATCTTAGAAAACTATTCTCATATGATATGCCGACGCAGGCTAGGGTGGGAGACCCCTTCATGTCTCTCACCATGGGAAAAAGATTGTGAACTGTCACATCTTTTAATTTTTTAAATTAATGGTTCAAATTTGTTTCTTTTTTCTCTTTGTATTTCCTCATTTACCTTTTTTATTTTCCACTTCTTCTCTTTCCTCTTCTTCTTCCTCTGTCCTCCTTCTCTCCAACGCTTCTCTATCGTCGTGTACTCCTTCCTCCTCCTCTTCAACTTCATTATCGTTGGCATCCTCTCTGTGGTCGCTGGTAAGGGTACATGGTGTGCCTCGGAATCATCGTGGTTGAGTGCTGAAGTAGACAACGTGGACGCTCCTCGTCGCACTCGCGCTTTACAATCTAGTGGCGATTTTGGCTCCCTGACATCATTGACATTTTGTGGTGTGTAGATATGGTTGATGTTTCGCGACTTGGTGGGTTTGCAGATCTAGTTTAGTGTGGGTTGCTGGTTTCAAACTTGTAGGTGACAGGTTTGTGAGTTGCTATTTGTTGTGCAGTGGGCAACTTCATGAGAGGCTTTTTTGTTGTCACATTCGCACGGTGGGCAGAGGTGATGCCATTGACATTTTGCAATCTATAGATCTGGTGGATGTTTCATGAAGTAGGTGGGATTTGCAGATCTGGTTAGGTGTAGAGAGAAAGAAAAGGGAGGGTCGCCAGAAATTGCCTCTGATGGCACCTCACGGTGGTCCTACGGCGGCGCACTGTGGTTCGGCAATGTACTGAGTTGAGAGGGATTGTTGCTTGAACAAAAAGGATAGGGGTACATCAGGAAAAGAGAAAAAAAAAAGAAAATATAAAAAAATAAAAAAATCTCAACCATTGATTTAAAATTTAACAAATCTAATGGCTTTAAATTTGTTTCTCATGGTGGGAAACATGAAGGGGTCTTCCACCTTAGGCCTGTGTCATGATATGCCCGCTCTCTCTCTCTTTCTTTCTTTCTCTCTCTCTCTCTCTCTCTCTCTCTCTCTCTCTATATATATATATATATATATATATATATATATATATAAGATTTATGTTCAACATATTATTTTATATATTTTTTAAAAAATTGATATATAAGATTAAAATCAACCCAACATGTCTTCCAAATTTAACCCATGGGTATAAAGAGTAGTTAGATGTGACATCCCGCGTTCTGTAGCAGTGCAGCTAATATGTTATTTCCTTTATCAATAACAATAATAAAAAAAAGAAATCAGCCCATAGTAAGCATTTTTGGAATAAAATTTATGGCCTAAATTTTGGTCCAGAAAGTAAATGAATTCTTCAGTTTTTGCTTAATTCACTAACAATTATATTTAGGATAGTGCATATTGACTCTGTTCAAGCCTAAAATAAACCAAACTTCATCTATTTATACCCATGGCCCAGAAGTACACGAAGCAAATTATGTTAGTTAAAAAGGATTATTATCAAATGTCTTTCAATTAACATATCAAAGCCTACCAGTTCATCCAAACTTTATATATATAAGGTGAGATTGATTTAAATTAGTAGAAGTGGGGTGAACTGAATTGGACTAAATTAGACTTTATATAGGTTTAATTTATTTTTTAAATTAAAAACTTGAGACTAATCTATTTATTTGACATAGACCTTTTTCTTTTAGATCTTACCTAGCTTATTTAAAAGTTTGTTTGACCTAAAAACTTATTTAAAATTATACTTTATAATAAGGACTTTTAAATAAGAGTGTTCATCGATTAAATTGGATTGGTTTAAAGAGAAAAATTATTGGATCTGACCCCACTAGTTTTTTTTTTTTTTTTTAAATTAAGCATTCAATTGATTTGGTTCTAAATAGCAATTTGTATTAGATGACTTTTTTTTTTTAATTTTCTGCTCTGTTAGAAGATAATAAACAAATCCTACTTTTTCTCTTCTGCATATTTTTATTAAAAATTTTGAATATAAAATACAAAATAATGTTGACATTCTTTTTAAGAAACATTTTGTGTTGCATCCATTCAACCTTGATCCTTTACCTCCATTTTCGCACAAGAAAATGGTGTCACCCAACACAATACCCTTTACCTCACTCTAAATTTTGCCTTTTGATCTTATGAAGATTCCTTATACATTGTGAATATATATTCAAATTACTGATATTACCCTTTCTAGTAAGTAATTTTATGTCAAATTAAACTCTTCATACTATAAAATATCTCCAACTACCAAATTCAAATTTACTCATACCATTAGAACAACCTTATAATTCCTTGGATTTTATTGAGCTATTATCAAAAGTGAAGTTTTGGTTCTTGGTTTGTATTTTTTTTTTTTTTTTTGTGGTCTGGTTCAAAGTGAACTTGGATTACAAAAGGTCTAAGGCTAGGCCGTTCACAAGTATCTATAGGACCTTTTTTTGTTTCCATGTGTAATTGGACCTAGTTGTACCTTGGGTTGAGGGGTTGAGGGTTCCACTTCATGTAGAGTCACTTTTCATCCTACATAATTTTGTCCTTTGTCAATACTAATATTTTTGGATATACGTGACATAGTCCACCTAAATTTTTAGATTTGTGATTTTGACTATAGGACAAAGATTCAACCTCCTCTCATAGTTGAAGATTGATAGTTGTGTAAGGCAAAGAGGAAAGCTACAAGCTCCTAAATTTACAAGAACTAACTAGGCTTCCTTCAATGACCTAAACCCACTTGCATAGGCATAGATAGAACCAATGATCATAGATTTCCCAAAAGCAAGACACAATCAACAAAAACCACACATTGTGATATTAGAGATCAGGCATGTGCTTGGTAGCAGAGATGGTGGTGGTGGTGATAGGTTTGTAGGGTGTGTTTTTGCGGCCAATGATGTTCCAACATGCTGTAGAGATGGGAGTAGTTATCGGGCGCGCCATCTATCGAATCGTAAGAGAAAGGCCTTCTTGGGTTCTCTCAAACTATCTTCCAACATAGTCCATACTCTTGTCATGGAAGAAGAGTGGAAAAACCCTTTCAGCTATGAATTTATTGTATGTGTCCATTAGCCTTTAGCAACTCTTGTTGCCCTCTACAATTTTTCTTTTAAAATGTCTTATGGTGATATATTTGCATTTAAATTGAAGTTAAATGTTCTAGTTGTAACTTGAATTTCTAGGAAGTAAAACCCTCGTTGGCTTTAAATTTGATTAGAATAAATAGGGGTGGTTTTGCTTCGGTAAGATTTGATTTCAATATTTTTTTCATCCTGTGTTATACTATTCAATTTCAAATAATTAATAAAAAAAAAACGAACCTTCATTTTCTTTGATAAAATTAGGTTCTATTTTGTATTTCTTTTTCTTTTTTCTTTTTGTCAAATACAAATCAAACTAATTTCATGAAAAATAAATTATTTTAGAGTTGTTAAAGTTAGTCAATTTGGCTCACTTTGACTTGACATTAAAGTCAATTTAGGTTGCTTGGCTACACGTTAACACTAAATCAGCTTACTTGTGTTATCTCATTTTAATAATGAGGCAAAATTTGACTAACCTAAGTAGGGATGTAAGTGGCTCAATTTGGATCGGGTTTGGCTCATTTAAGACCCAGCCTAATTAAACATAATCGGGTTGAGTTGGGTTGAGTTTGCATTTTTTTTAAGTGACCCAACCCAACCTAACCTTAATCGGGTTGGTTCGGGTTGAGTAATTAGATTGGATAAATAAAATATTAATATAATTTTGGATATTCAAAAAATTTTAGAAAAAATAAAAAATTGGAAAAAAATTAGAGAAAATAAGAAAAATAAAATACCTAATTAGTTAAACTCATCCAATGCATGTTCAATTTAAAATACAAGTTTAACCACACAAATCCAACACTTGTTGGAACCAAAGACGTATGAAGCGTCTAGTCCCTCAAAATTTTAAAGATATCAAACTTATTAAGATTTAAGTTTCTATTGTAAAAATGTTTTTACAGCGTCCAATATTGTGGCGTCCAATACGCTAGTTTTAACAAGTGTCTAATTGACTCGTTATGATGACCGTCCAGAAATAAGTCTCTCCTTTAGCGGCTAAATGGTTAAAGCTGAGACTCATATACAAAGTTCGTCCAAGAGTAAGTCTATCTCTAAACTACTAAGTATTCAAAGCCTGCCTATGCGTTCCTCACATTTAATGCTTTATCTATTTTAAGTGATCTAACGTTCATATGTCTAAGCATTAAATAAAAGACAGTTACATGTTAGTGTATAAGCGCATTGTTGTAGAAAAAGCTAGTCAACTTATCAAGCTGTCATGCCGAATAAAGAATGATAAGAAAAGTAGACCTCCAACGTAGTTCTGCACTTTCCTTTTTGGTGCAAGAACAAACACTACTTTTCTAACTTCTTTGAAAGCTCGAAACACACGCAATTTTCTTGAAGACTGAACTTGAATCCTCTCAACGGCTCTTTTCCACTAAGACTATATATATACCAGCTCGAGAACAGTAAACACAAAAAGAAGTGCTAAGCAAATACGATATAGAGCTCTTACGTTTACTGGACGACTTCGAAATCTTGTTGAAAAGAAATTTTCTTTGTACTTAAACTTTCATATTCTCTGTGAGTAGACTTGTTTTATAATAATTATTTACGTTGTGAAAGCCTGGAGAGGCTTAGTGAAAAAGAATACTAGGGTGGTTAAGGAATCTGGGTTGATTGTGTTGTAAAGCCTGAAGAGGCAGTGAAAAATACTTGTTGTATAACCTAAAGTTGGTAAGTGAACACCTTCTGGACGAAGGGACTAGACGTAGCTCAAGGTTGAGTGAACCAGTATAAAAACTTTATGTCCTTGTCCTCTCTTATCCCTTTTTAACTGACTTTCGAATTCATTTTAAGAAAAGGTGTTAAAAAGTTTTTAAACGCACAATTCAACTCCTTCTTCTTGTGCGTTTCTTGTTTTTTCAACACTCACAAGTGATAAGTGAATATTAATATTTTAATTTTTTTTGTTAATAAAATAATAAGTCGGGTTTGCCAGGTTGGAAATGCATCAACCCGTGACTTAACCCAATCATAATTGGGTCTGTTAAAATGAACCCAACCCAACCCAATGACTTAAACGAACCCAATCCGCTAAAATGTAGTTGGGTTAGTCAGGTTTGCGGGTCAATTTTGACCCGCTTACACCCCTAGACCCAACTCAATCCATTGTAAGTAATGGATTTAATGGATTGACTCAACATATTTTTTTAAAAAATAAAATAAAATAAACTTTAAGAGTTGAGAAAATAAGTCAATTTAGCTCACTTTGAGTTGACATTAAAGTCAATTTAAGTTGACCAAACACAAGTTGACGCCAAATCAATTCACTTGTGTTGCCTCACTTTAATGAGTCAAAATTTAACTAATCCAACTCAATCCATCATATATAGGTAATGGATTTAATGAATTGACTCAACCTATTTAAAAATATGAAAATAAAAGGCATAATAAAATTATGTCCAACATAGATTTTTATTCTCTATTTTTTTTTTGTGATTTCTAGGAATTTAAATACTTCTGTACATTTGAAGTTTGTAGATCCATCACAATCTAGATCCATGGCCTCCATTGCTTAGGGTTGGCCCTAAGATTTTGGGTACCCTATGCAAACTAAGAATATGATGTCCTCATAATTATTTCAATATTTTCTTCCTTGTATTTTTTGTTGCAAAATCATAAATAATCCACCCATAATCGAGTTTCTTTGAAAAAAATAATTTTCGATAGTTAACCAAGCAAGACTATCTAATTTATCTTGTGATATAGTAAATAAAAAATAAGATTTTAACAATTTCAAATTAGAAAAACTTCTTTTAGTAAATGCAATAGTCACAGGGATAGTTAATAATATTCTATAACATGTGCATGCATTAGGAAAACAATTAAATATATTCTAAGAACTCAATATCATAAAGTTTGATTTTGATTCAATTGTTAAAATCTATCTAATGATTTTTAATTCTTCAAATAGAATTTTACCACCAAGATCATAAGAATTATCATGTTTTAGATAAGTTTTTAATTCTTCAAATAGAAGTTTACCATCAAGATCATAATAATTATCACGTTTTAGATAAGTTTTAAAATGATTGCAACATAATTTTGAGTCTTTATTAGAGAATGACCTAAGCTTTTCAATACCAAACAAAATCCAAAAATCTCCTTATATGTGCTATACTGCTCATCAAATGTTCTATTAACTGAGTCAATTGCTTGATCTGCATTGTATAAAAAATAATGGATCTAAAACGACTCCTCATCAAATTCAACTTTTGGTTGTGTGCATTCAAAGGAATTTTCATTATATAGTTTTTCTTTAAATTTGACGTTTTTGAACAAACACACATTCAATCTCCATTTTATTCATAATTTTTTTTAGTTAATAATAACATTTGTAAATTCAGATTCTTTATATTTTTCAAGTACTTAATCAAACATTTTACTAATTCTATAGCCACATTAATACACATGTCAAAGATTGAATAAAAACATAATTTAGCCTAGATTTAATTTGTGTCATGAAACCAGTTCTTAGCTTTTTTTGTTATGTAAAATTTTCGGCTAGTTTTGTATAAGAGGATGAACAAATCAATAAGTCAAGAATAATAAATTCTTAATAAATTGAGTTAACACTATTTTAATATTCACATAATTGATTAAGTAAAATTTTTATTCTAAATAAAATAGGAGTGTAACATATTTTAAAATGTATTAATTTAAATAAAAATTAATTATGTAAAATTTTTATTTCAATATTTACATATATTAAATAAAATTTTGCACGACTTCCAAAAAAAAAGGTAAAATTTTGCAGAGTTTCTGATGTTCCCTAAAAATGAGATCCTGTGCAGTCCTCCATCTCAAACATGCTCAGAAGCGCTACTGTTATTGTTTGTGGTCTAAATCTTGTGATTTTAATTCTTTGTGTAATTTGCCCATTTGATTTCTCATGCTTCTATGCATTACATCATTACAAGGCTTGTGTGTCCGGATTTAGCTTATTGCTGATTTAACCCCGGCCTATTGGTTAAAATGTTTAATGTGTTTGATGTATGGGTTTATGGGTCAACTCTATGACCTCATAAAAAAATAAAATAACATATTTAAGCTCTTTTAAAAGAAAAAAAAAAAGCCATTTTGGGCTTACTCTCAAACCAGTTTGGGCCAAATCAAAAACAAGTGCTTTTAATTTTTTTTAAAAAGGAGGCATGTTGCATCCAGATTAATTAGTACAATTTCAGTATAGGGAGGGGCCGGGTCTGTTAGGATACCGTAGGCATGTTGCTTGCCGTCCGTTTAAATGCATGGCTAACACTACTAGTCCACTTAGCAGACTAGTAGAAAGGTTTGCATATCTAGATCTAAACTCATTTCATTTATTGAAATTCACATTTTCAATTAAAGTAATGTTATATCATTTTGCAGCATGCTTTTCTTTTAATATTATATAAAGAAAATATTAAATATAAATAAATACATTTAATATCTTAAAAATATAAAATTACCTTTATTAATTTTCCTCATTTAATAAATAAAAAATGAATAAAAAGATAGAGGATTTTTTCAATTGACGATAAAATATATATGTTGAAAAATATATTAAAGAATATACTGTTAATATATATTTCTCTTTTAATAATTGAGTCAAATGATTTAATAATAATAATAATAAAAGATTTGATTCAAATACTCGGAATTAAACAAAAAAAGAGAGTAAAATACAACTCTTGCTATGCTTAACGACCTGTCTATCCTAAGCTGACCTAAAGAACATTAATGCGTAACAGCCGAATAGGCAAACAGATTATAACAGAAGACTGACTCTCCCTTTATTAATAGTAATCATGAGGAGGAAACATAAACATTTGCCATTCAGCGCAAAAATGTGGTGGGGGAGACACCGCTGAACAATTTGTAGCAATTTTTATTTTGGTGGTTAAAAACCGCTAAAAAATATCATTTTTTTGGTATTTTTAATATTTTGTGGGGGTTTTGGCAATTTAAAACTGGCACAAAACGTAATAGTTGATTATCCAAAGTTACAATATACAATAGTTGATTATTGATCTACAATAGTCAATTATTAGCCATCTGGCTTGATTAAAATTTATTTATTTATTTGTTTATTTCTCTTTTTTTTTCTTATTTATTTTTCTTAAATTAAACACTATTTTTTTTTCTCACCTATTTCTCTCTTCTCTATTTCCATCCATAGTATTACTTATATTTCTTTTTTTCCTACCAAACACACCGTTCGTATCCCCTGCCATAAATAAATTCCTTTAGTGCATCTGGGGGGTTGACTTATGTTTTGGTCTTAACCTTAGTCTCATTCTGCTGGTATTGCTTTTCACTTGGACGTCTAGAATTTTTCTACTGGTATTTAGTACTACATAACATAGCAATTTTTTTCTTGTCAGGAGACCTTTCCTTTTACAATAAAAATAAAAATCCTAAGAAAAGAATACAGTAAAAATAATAAAGCAAGAGAGGTATTAGGGAGTCAGATGTAATTTTAAAATTAAGTAAAATTTAAGTATATTTGCTGCTAATTTCAAGGAAGATCATATCAGAAGTAATATCTATCTACTGCGTATATATGTTGAAGAAAACAGATCGACATCATACGGTCTATATTATACATGGAAATGTTTTTGAACATAAATTTGGAACAACAAAAAGTTGATAAAAAAAGAAAAAAAAAGAAGAAGCAGATAAACAATAAAGATAATTATATATAATACCACCTACTATATTAATTTTTTTACATATTGAAATAATGAAAGGGATTATACATTCATTTCCCTCCCTTCCTACGTTTACCAAGAACACGTACGTGTAGCACACTAATACGGAACAATTAGTTTAGTTAAATTAGACTACGAAATTATGAAAAAAAAAGAAGGAATAGTATATAAGATTTGCACATAGATATTAAGGTTCCTTAGATTGAAATAACTTTGGATAAAATGAAAGATAACTGGCAGTCCCTTAGAAAGCTGCAAGTATAAAGTTTTAGGAGGATTAAACATCTATTCTAATATGTGCAAGCGCTCATTATCTTCTTTAAATAGAAGAGCCAAAATTTTGTGAGGTTGTGACAAACTTTTTTTAAAAAAAGAGAGAGAAATAATTGCAATCTTCCATGAGAGAGAAGAAAGATATATCTCAAACGATGAAGTTTGAAAGATAACTTTGCATATTGTTATTCTACTGTATAGTAAAGATTATTTTTCTGCACTATGTCAGGTTTTTTCTTTTGGGTTGTCTAACTTACTTTAAGTATATAAAAAATTACACCAATTATTTTTGGTTGGATTGTTTAATCTTACTTTTGCTTAGGTAAATTAGACAATCCCTTTCGTTTTACATTAAGGAGTTATCACGTTAAAATTGTATTGTATTAATTGCCTTTTTTATTTCTTGTTTTTCATCTCTATTTATTACTGATTTTAAGTTAGACAGATGTACTTCAATTCGGTTGTATTAACCTCAGATAATATTCCTGGGTTTTCCAACAAGCGAGATACACCTTTTTATTTACATTTAAATAAAAAGAATACAACAGCGATGGTATAATTGTAACAATTGCAAATACAGAAGAACTGCTTTTGCTATATCATTCATGGTACAAATTAAAGAATCTGATGTTATTTATTAGTTATGACCTTATTGAAACAAGAATTAAATCAATGAACAAACAATTATTAGGTATTTATGACCTTGTTAACAGAGCAATAGAAGCATCTAAAACATATTATATTACACTGACAAGGAAGGATTACTTCCAGATCTGATCAGCAGTATATAGTTAGAATTCTTCATTTTTAAGTCGTCAGTTCTAAAGAGGAATTGGTAATTTTTTATGCTGCATCTGCTCTTCATTCTCGAGCTCTATCATGCTGCCAATGATGATGTCGGAAGCACTATTCACAATTTCTGACAAGTTCCTGCACCAGAAAGAAATTGAACATGAGAAACCTTCAACTTACGATCGGACAAGTTATATGGAACTTAGCAGCAAACATGTGGAAGCCTTTCAAATGCATCTGAATTGAGAATCTTAGCATGTCGTTATTTCGTGAAGCTAGGGTATCCCCTTCTCACTCTTACATACATATGCAATACATCATATTTATTCTATCAACAGGAACTGAAACTCATGCTTTAGATCCACCAACAAAAAATTATTAGCTATTATTTTTTATAAACCCAAAAAGTCACCTATAATATCTGTAATTTACCACAACATCAAAGGTCGTGACAAAACTACGACCACAACCACAATTAAAAGCTTGAAGGCAACCATTTGTGAAGTTGTTATTTTCTCATCATATCTTCATAGTTGTAATTAAGAAGACTATTGGTGTAATTAAGAAAATTGTACCAACTATTTTTAAGTATAGAAAATTTTACTAATTATTTATAGTGAAATTGTTTAATTCTATTTTTATTTAGAGTAAGTTAGGCAACTCATTTTTTAATATTTTATATTATAAAAAGGTTTAGAATTGTATACCCTTTAGAGGAATTGAACGTGAGTCCCACGGTGTACTTAACCTCCTCAAGAGCCCATCTGAAGCGGCGAAATTCGTCATCGGACCACTTGGGGTTGTTGACTACGCGCAGCTGAGAAGGCTTAACGTCGCAGAAGATGGGAATGACCTTCTTATTGCAGCCGAGAAGCAGTGCGAGCTCGTGGAGGCAGAAGTAGGACTCGGTGTAGCGTGGGGAGAGAACCGCCACGCCAATCTTGCACTCCATAACGGCCCTGTTGATTTTCTCGAACAGTTTGTCCCCCGGCTTCATGTTCTTGTTGTCCAAGAAAGGGCTGAACCCGTGCCTCTTCAGATGGTCATAGAGCAGCGTGGCCACTGTTTTCTTCGTGTCCCTGCACCTGTGGTTCAGGAACACGTCACACGGCTCCACCACTCGCCTTGCCAACATTTGCGTTCGCCTTTGCTGGCTGAAAAACCTGCGCTGGAACAAGCTCATTGCTGCCATGTTACGTTGCATGGTTGCTGCTTAAGAAAATAGGAGGAGCTTAATTATACGACTGAATAAGAGAGAGGAGCTGTATGTATTAATTCTTGATATAGAATTAAGCTTTTTCTTTTTTTTTTTATTGTTTCTTTTGAGGGCTATTGTATGCTATGGCTTTGATGATAATGAAATGGGTATCTATTGAATTGATGGGGGGTTCCCTTTTATAGGGGTTTGTCGTGAATATTTTAATATGTAATAATTTGGGAATGTAAATGAAGATTTCTCTTTCATCTATTCTGGTCTATTTGTTTAAGGTTCTTTGGGTGGGATATTCAATCTAGTTTTACCTTGGCCTCGGCGACATTTGATTTTGAAAGCATGGAAAAAGTTAAATCATTGAGATTCAAAAGTTTCTTAACGGTTATGTAGATTTTGACGGCTAGAGGTAAATTAGACCCCCTCTAGGCTCTATACTGAAGAGGAGTATACCCCTTCAAACACGTTGTGGTCTTGTTGGTTTGTGTTTCACTCTCGTTCTCGCATGTGAACATTGAACATGATCCATATGAGGCACGAATTGATCTTTTGAACGATGGAACAAGTACTTTCTCCTTTTTATGGGTTGGACTATTAGTTGGAACAACATGAAACAAAAAGGCATTTAAACTACTGTGTGCCTTGTCCCCTAATTTTCTGCACAAGTTCAAAGTAATTTCGTCTTGGCTGCGCCTAGAATATTTTGGTTCGCTGTCTGGCTTTTGACCAACTTGTCGATTTGTGCATACAACGCACAACAGCATATTGAATATATAGCTTCTTGATTAGTCAACCATGTATTTGTGTCGATGGCTCAGCCTTCGCTCTTTGTATAAAAAGATTAATTGGGATGCAAGCAAACTCCAGGGTGCTTCTTCCTTTGACTGTTTGAATAGAAAATTTCAAGTCACGAGTACTGATCACAACTTTTCTTATACCTAGTTGATTAAAAAAATTCTATATCGAAATAAACCTAGAAACAAACCAATACTATTTGAATTAACGAGAATTTTGGCATGTTCACTATTTTTTATGTGTGTTCCATAATTTGGTAGGCAACTTCATGTGAATTATAGAGCATGTCGCAAAGAGAATTTCAAAGCAGCATCTTTTACTTGGATACTATGATTCCTTGAAAAAACTGGACTTCGTTAATTAAAAAAATGTAGTACATTAATTAGCATTGGGCTGTTTCTACATAATTATGTGAATTAGACTTGAGATTGTGAAACTTGTTAGACTGCATTAGTGTTTTTTTTTCCTGTAATATGTTACCTTCTCACTTCATGGGTTTCCTAGCACAATTTGGTACGCAAATCAATCTCAAATTCTCACTAACTTAAAGCAAATTATCTAATGGAATCCAAGATTAAGTTAAATATAATCTTAGTTTTTTATCTGCGTAATCTGAACTCATATAATTTACTGCAATCAAAGTATATTTGCGGTAGTCATGTCAGACCAGCATCTCCTAGGTGACACAGCAGAAAAAAATTATTTGTTTGGGCAAAGAAAAAAGTAGAAAAGAGAGAAATAGAGACAAGAGAAGTAAGAGAGAAGAGAGAATGAGTAGAGAATGCATAAATTTTTAAAGTATTTGGATTAAAAGAAGTATGAGAAAAGTAGAAGAGAAAGAAAATTTTAGTTTTCTCTCACTTGTTTGGTTGGATAGAAAAGTGGAAAGAAAGAGAATGGATTTTTCTTGTAAAGACATGTTTACCTTTAATATATATAGATCTTGTGATATAGAAAGAAATAATAAGGTTAGAATTATAATTTTGAGTAGGTTTTACAAATTTTTTTTTCTCTTTTCTCTCCAAGAAAAGAGAGATTTTTTTAGTGGGTTCTACATATATATTTTCTCTCTTCTCTACTTCTCAACTTAAACAAACAACATAAAACTACTTTTTCTTATTCACTTATCTCTTCTCTACTTCTCTCTTCTTAATTTCTACTCATCCAAACAATGGGTAAAGGAGAAAATAGGTCATATACTATAGTGTAAAACAGTTTTATACTGTCATTCAATCACAAACCATTATGTATAGTAAATTTATTGACTTTTACAATAATAGTCTTAAAAGTCATATCAACGATGAATTTCAATTAGTTGACAGTGTAAAACTTTTTTAAAAAAGTGTGTTACTGACAGTGCATGACCATTAAATTCAAATTAAAGTATATTTAAAATTCTATACTCTAATATCTGGCCAAGTTGAGATAAAAAAAAGTTTGAAGAGGGATGTAAGTAACACATTTTTTCTAACATACATTCTTTTATTGATTAAAATTTATTAAAAACTACAAAATCAGAAGAGAGGTTCATTAATAACACATGAGACTCATAAAATATTATAATTTTTAATAAATTTCAACCAATATAAAAAAATATATTCAAAAGAGTGTGTTACTAGCATTTCTCAAGTCTGAGTATTGTCCCATAACTAACTATTTGCTATTAAATTGTATAATTAAAGTTTGTCACTAATTCATGTTTCCTGGTTGCATCCTTAATTATTCAATATTCAGTTCATAAACACATTCTACGAGAAAAGCAAAAGGGAGATGGAAAAAAAAGAAGAAGAAAGGGAGTGGGGGGCGGGGGCGCATTGAAGTATGTCACCGACAACGTAAGACGCCGTGGCGTGGAGCATTCAAAAGATCACGTAAAAGAAGGGTAGGTTACAGTTGATCACCTGAAAAAGGGATTTCTATTGGAACACTGTTACTCTAAAATTGAGTTGTATGTGGGTAAAACAAAGAAAGATAAAAAAAGAAAAAGAAGTGAGAGAAGGCGACAAATGTTACAGGAAAGGAACAGAGAAATAAAAAAAATAGAGTAAAAAAAAAGATGAAATAAAAAAACAAGTGTTTATTTATATTTATTGTTTATATTTTGTAATGAATTTTATACTAGCACTGCAATATTGCGTAGACAAGAGGGTTTTTATTTAACTATTGTTTCATCGCTAAAAAATAAAATAAAATCTCTTAAGAATATGTTTGAATTGGTGGTAAAGAATGAAATAGAATCAATTGGAATATAATAAAGCAAAATGGTATAGAATGGATTAAAAATGTCATTTCATTATTTAAATATTTTATAATTGAATAAAACAAATATTTCATTCTACCAGTTGGAAAAAAAGACAGAACAAAATGAATTATAATTTTTTAATTCTTACATTTTCCTTACTTTAAAAAAATACTTTTTATATATTTTTTAGTTTATGTCCTTATGCATTATTAAAACCATAAAATTGAGGGAAAATATATAATAAAAAATGACTTAATAAAAGAATGTGTCATGTTTTAATTTTTCATATTTTTAAAAGTAATCTAATCCTATACTATAAATAAGAATCCCTAATAACTTAGAGTGAAGCTCCCACTCTTCCCACTCTTTCAATTAAAGATTCCCAACACTCTTTTTTTCCCCCTTCTTGAGGGATGCATTTCACGTATTATTCCTGTAACTAGCCAAAAAATATTTCTCTCAATTATCTTAAATTACTTTCCTATCTTTCTTTGTATATTTAATTTTCTTAGTCGCTTATTCATTTCAATTTAAAAATAACTTTATATTGCAATTTAAATTATTTATTATAAATACAAAATATAATTTATATATTTAAAAACATTTATTTATTAAGAATTTTAATTATAATATAATTTAAAATTTTAAAAATACTTATTTATTATGAATTATAATTATAATTATATCCCAATAAGTATTTATCACGTACAATGCATAGACTAAAATACTAGATTTCAAATATATCATAATTTGTTAGACTTTTTTTTTGGGTCATAATATGGTTTGTTGTCATTCTTATCAAATGTACGATGTTCAAGGCGAAAAAGAGGGAGAAGAGGATGAGGCGCGTGAGAAGAAGGATAAGTGTGAAGCAATCACAACGAACGTGAGAGAGTGAGGTAAGAAGCGAGAACTAATATGTAAGGCAAATATAATAAGATTAAAAAAGTCAGTACATAACAAAATATTTGAATTTCATCACATTCCTCCCAAATTGGAGGGGAAGAAAGATAGTTGTAAGTAATGGAATGGGATATGAATCTCATTCCATTATTTTTTAATGCGCTTCATTCTAATTTACAAAATCCAAACAATGATATCACTTACCCTCCTCTTCTATCCTTTTCCATTCCATCTCCTACCGTCAATCATGGAGATCATTCATTCAGCAAGCGTGTATTCAAATATGTAAACAAATACTTCTAGTCTATTTATATAACATTTTTCTTTCTTATTGTTACTTTCTATTAAATAGAAGGATGGACAAGCCCTGAAGTTCAACAAGCACGCGCAGGACATATTGTTTCAAGGTTCTCTCTCGTATAGGATTGTTAACCCAAATTGGAATCACCACTCTCAATATTTTAGCTGTAAAATTTCTGCTCCTCTTTGCATACTGATAAAATAAATAATAAGAACTCATAACTTCAAAGATCAATTAAGACAACTTTTCTGAAAAGAAAAATTGCATTCTATGATGTGTATTGTCTGCTCGTGGACTTTATTGGAGTGTGGCGTGTGAGGCCAGTTAGTTCTTGGGCCCCTATTATTCTTAGTAAGTTTCCTTCTACTTTGGACTTAAATGTGATCGCATTTTTATTGTACATTGAATGAAACCTGTGCTTCATGCTGGAATTTAAAATGGGATTTTCTGTTTATTGTACTATATATGTTTTAATAGTCAAGACATTTGCACTCTGGGTGGTCCCTCATGGTGACTTTTTTAATTTATTAGGTCAATTTTCTTTCTTTGTTTATTTGATAGGGTATGACTTTGATGCATGTTGTAATTAGGGAGTTTTTAATGCCCCCTCTTACATTGCCTATTATATTTTGATATGTGTTATTACATGCAATGTCACATTATAGTACCTATTTTTTTAATATTGTAACTAAGTCTTTGGAACTTGTTAGCAATTTTTATCTTTTTTTATTTTATTTTATGGTTTTATTATTCAAATATTGTCTTCCTCCTAATTAGAACCCTAAGGTACATTAGCTCTCTGTACTCTTTCTAGACCGTATTCTGCTACCACATCTTGCTCTGTGAATTGTGGTTGTTCTCTTGTTTTGGTAAGCAATCAATCCTTTAACCGTATGCTGTAATTTATATGATTGGAATGAATGTGTGTTGATTGATGCATTTGTCTTTCCCTTACTTATTTGGTCTCCTATATGCTAAATTGCTAATTGTCTCGAAGTTGAGGTAAAGCAAACTAGTAATTTAAATATAATCCACAATGTGACAACATTTAGTTTTGCACCCTAATTATCAAGAATCATGAACTTGCATCAGCAAACTCATGACACCCTAATTCGAAGTAGCAAATAGGCCAACAAGAATGACGAACATAGGAGGCCTTCTAAAATCCCTGTTGTGATGTTGCATAAACTGGAACTTGCATCACCTCATTGGTTGGGTTTATACCAACCTTATGTGATTAAACGATGATTGTGGGACTATTGAGCAGTTTAATCTCTAGGGATAGTGGATGCAAACGAATCTTTGTGTCAAACAAAACACAATATTGATTTTTCCTGAGAAGAAAGTATGGCTATAGAAGAGAGAGAGAGAGAGAGATGATAATATTGCTCTCAATTAGAATAATTTCAAGAAAATTGGGGGGGAGGGCAGCGGGAGACATGTGATTGCACAAAATTGGTGCCATGGAAATAGCTGCTCTTCTAGGGTTCACAAGAAACAAAATTGGAGGGAGAAGGAGACGAGCAAAGTTGAGAGAAATAGATCAAATTTCAATTTTTTTAAAAATATAAAAACATAAAATAAAAAAATAAGATAAAAGTTGCTAATAGGTCCCTAGGATTTAGTTACAATATTTAAAAAAATGTGTTATTATCTGACATGGCATGTAATGACACAAGTCAAAATATGATTGTCAATATGAGAAGGAGCATTGAAACCTTCTAATTACAACATGTACCAAAGTCATACCCTCTTTCATAAAGTGCAAATAATCACGCAATTGGCTCTAACAATCATGGTTTTGTTTATTACTCTCCTCCATTCCTTTTTATTTGTCGGTTTTTTTTTTTAAAATTGTTCCTATTTATCTGTCATTCTCAAAGTTCAAGATAACATTAATTATTTCTTTGTCAATTATACCCATACTGCTTACCTACCTTTTAATTAATTTATACATGTACAACTAGTATGCACTTATTGTGGAGTAGAAATAAAAAAGGGTACAATAGGAAATTTCAAAATTATTTTATGGAAAACAAAAAAAATTATTGTATTTTTTAGTTTGTGTATAAAAACCCTAAATGACAGTTAAAAAGGAATGGAGGTAATAACTTAATTCTAGTTGGGTCAATGGTAAAGATTCTGGTTAGATGCAGTAACGTTTTTAATTAGATTATTATACATCTAGATTTTTGGAATTGTGTTTTGTAATTAATTGTTAAATCCTATCTGAAAATCCATTGTAGTCGAGTAATACGTTGGTTACATAGCAGAGCGGAGTGAATAAGCTACAGACTAAATGACATTCTTTTTTGGGTCTAACCATCTTTTTCATTGAACCCATGTTCAAACTCATGTTTTGATTATATGAGAAGATATGAACAAACTACAAAGCTAAGAGAAGAATTGGCCTAACCATATATTCTTAGTTCAGTCAAGTTCATTAAAAGCGATAACGGTTTTTCCTATTAAATTTTATTAGAAACACATTTTGACCATTGGAACTTGAGAATTAATTAAAAGTGAGATTTGTTTTGAGCACGGGAATAAAATTAAATATGTTCAAAATTATATAAAATGAAGTAAAAATAAAGGTAACAAACTAAATACAATATCTGTGTAAAAAAATGTTAGCAACACATTTTTTTAATATATTATTTTTTACAATTTTGTTAATTATTGTGCTTAAGGCAATGGGTAAGAAATTGGAATTGGAAAATTTTTATTAAAAAATATAAAGTTTAATATTATCAATACACTTCTACCGTTATTTTCAATACAAATTTATTTATATATTGATTCATTAAACAATAAAATAATGGTTAGCAAAAATATATTTATTATTAACTAAAATTTATTAAAATTCATGAAATTTGTCAAGACCTATATCATTTCGTGAATAAATTTAAGGTAATAATAAAGAGTATTAAAAAAATATGTTAAAAAGTATTTTACTAACATTTCTATTTTATGTTTACATTTGAAAAAGGACAAAATTATCCATTCAGGAAAATGTTCATATATTTACAATAAAATTACAAAAGTGATATTTTTACCGTTATTTGTGCTTTTGTGAAGAGAAAAGGCCAAAAACCTATTAAAATAATTTTATATTTTATATTTTATTATTACTATTTATGAGTGATATTTGTCAAAAGAAGTACAATTTAATTTATTTTATGAATCTCAATAAATTTTGATCTGATAAATAATATGTAAAAAAGAATGTATTATTAATATTTCTGATTCGTGACTCTATGGAAAAGGTCAAAATCGTTGTCCCACAAAATCACAAAAAGTATCTTTTTTTCTGGAACATCAGCTTTTGTACTTAGAAAAAGTAAAAAACGTATTCAATTTGACGAAAAATTTCAAAGGTATTTGCTCTGGTGTAGTCTCTCAGGTTAAAATCCCTCGATCCAGAAATACTAATTCGGACTCAAATATAAACAAAAAAAAATTAGTGAAATTAAATATAAACAAATTTTAATTACTTTTATTTTATTTAATGATATCAACCTAAAAATATCTTTCAATTAATTGAGATTCTATTTTCAGTGACTCTTTTTTATTTTTTATATCAAGTTCCAATGAATGACACTTTAGAAAAAAATTATTTTTTAAATATAATTAGTAGAATTAAATGATATTAACTAACTTTCTTAATTAGGGCAAAAATTAGTTAATTTTGCTTATATTTGAGTCTAAAGAGAATATCTAATAATAATCTTTTGAGAATCATGCAAGACTGGAAAGTAGTACCCACTATGCACATAGGGCTTTATGGGCCCTATAAGGCCCATTCATATTAAATACAATTCATATTAATTCAGTTATTAAGTTTAAGTAAATGAAAATGCATGTAAAATTTTTTCACTTTTATAAAAAAAATTCAAACTTAACAGAATTTGAAAATAGTAGTAAAAGACGAAAGATAAGACTGTATATAGATATATATCATAAAACTATACATCATGGTTTGATAATACAGAAAACTGAAAAAATACATCAAAAGACAAACACTATCTAACCCAATATATACATCAAAAAGATCTTATACAGAGCAGTATTTATCTACCCTATCTCTCATACAAAAAGAAAAATACTATAGGTTTTTAGGTCCTCCCCCGTTGAGATGTCCTCTAACTTGTACTTAGCATCACGGGGAGTTAATGTCGTCTTCAATAATCACGATCAATTATACATAGAAGAAAATAATGGAGTGGGGTGTTTTGTTCTAAAATCACTTTTACATGTATGGTAGAAAATCTATCATAAAACAAAGATAAAACACAGCTAACAACAAAAGAGATCCTAAGGTTCATTCTAAGTTGTATTAGACTACCCTTGACTAGGTATGGATCCATACTTCCCATTAGTGGATAATAATCTTATGGTTTATGTGTTCATGAGAAAAGAAAGCGGAGAAACAAAACTCAAGAATGCAAGATATTATTTCACTTGCTACCATTCTATTACATATGTTCTGCTATTTATGGGGATGGCAAAGGCTAACAAAGTCAGTTAGATTCTTGACTAAAATAGTTAATTTCTAACCAACTAAGTTAACTAATTCCCTAACTAAGCTAACTAACTCCCTTAGTTACTGCTGATACATAAGACCCCCCCCTCCCGACAAGCTGAGGATGGTAGATATCTAGCATCCCAAGCTTGGCAGTAAAAGATTTGAACAAAGTGGGATGAAGAGCCTTAGTGAAGACATCAGCAGTTTAATCACGTGAAGACACAGATAAGAGCTTCATGAGGCCAGCCAAGTTCTTTTCACGAACAACGTGGTAATCGATCTCTAGATGCTTGGTTCTTTCATGAAACACCGGGTTGGCAGCGATATGGAGAGCACTTTTATTGTCACAAAAGAGAACCGGTTGGCGTGAGGCAGAGACCTGTAGGTCCTGCATAAGGTAAATGAGCCATTGAAGCTCACAAGTGGCTGAGGCAAGAGCCCGATATTCAACTTCAAAGGAAGATCGAGCAACGGTGACCTGCTTCTTGGATCTCCAACAGATAAGGGAATTTCCTAAGAAGAAACAGTACCCAGTAGTTGATCGTCGTGTATCTGGACAACCTCCCCAATCAGCATTTGTAAAACTGGAGAGGTGGAGAGAGAAACTACAAGGGAAAAATAAACCTTTCCCAGGGGTTCCCTTTAGGTACTGCAAAACCTGTTTAGCAGCAATGAAATGAGCAGTGGTAGGATGAGCCAGGAATTGACTGAGTTGCTGAACTGCGTGATAAATATTAGGACAGGTTGTAGTGAGGTACAGTAAGCGGCCTACTAGGCGTCTATAACCAGGGATGTCAGTGTGAGGTGGGCTGTCATCTTGGTATAATTTGACAGTAGGCTCAAGCGGAGTTGCAACAGGCTTGCAACCAAGCATGCCAGTGTCAGACAACAGGTTGAGACAATATTGGCGCTGGCATAAGGAAATTCCTGTAGGAGAGTAAGCTACCTCAAGTCCAAGAAAGTATTTAAGTGTCCTGAGATCCTTAATCCTAAAATGTTGGTCTAACATAGACTTGATGTCATGGATAAGGGAGATAGAAGTTCCGACAAGAATTATGTCATCCACATAGATAAGCAAAGCTACAAAAGAATCTGGTGTGGACTTGGTGAAGAGAGAGTGATCTACAGTGGCTTGTCAAAAACCGGATTGTAAGAGTAGGGAAGAGAGGCGTTCATACCATTTCGGCTAGCTTGTTTCAAGCCATACAATGACTTAAGTAATTTGCAGACCTTGTTGGGACCTTGGACTTCAACTCCTTGAGGCACATCCATATAGACATCTTCGTGTAATTTGCCATGTAAGAAGGCATTATTGACATCAAGTTGATGTATGAACCAATGCTTAATGGAGGCTAGAGCAAGAAGTAAGTGAACTGTAGTTAGTTTTGCCACAGGTGAGAATGTGTCAAAATAATCAATGCCCTCCGTCTGTGTATAACCTTTGGCAACCAGACGGGCTTTATACCGTTCTATAGAGCCATCGGACTTCGGTTTCACCTTATAAACCCATTTACTGCAATAGGTGTAATGCCAACAGGTACGTCCACAATATCCCATGTGTGGTTGGCATCAAGAGCGTGTAATTCTATCTTCATGGCATCTACCCAACATTGGTGTGTGCTAGCTTCAGCGTATGAGGTGGGTTCGGATACAGTTGCAAGGGATAAGGTAAATGTCTTATGAGAAGGAGATAAGGCTGCAAAGGAAAGGTAAGAGCTAATGGGATATAAAGAGGTGGACGTGGAAGAGTTGTAGTAATAATCAGCTAGGTGAGAGGGTGGTCTTTTAGGACAAGTAGATTGTCGGATTGTTGGTGGGGAGGAAGGGTTTGGTTGTGGTTCAGCTGTTGGAGAGTCAAGGCAGGATGTAGATGGGTTGGAATCAAGTGATGTGGGGATGTCATAGTATTGCCATGATTGTAGTTGCCTCGTGTGCTTCTCTGATATACATGGCAATATCTGCTCATGGAAGATTACTTGTCTAGATAGCATAATTTCTTTCGTATGAAGATCAAACATGACATAGCCTTTAACTCCTGGTCTGAGGCCTAGAAAGACACACTTTCTAGCCCTTGAATCAAATTTTGAGCGTTGTATAGGATTGCTGGATGCATAACACAGACATCCAAATACTTTAAGTTGATCAAGATTTGGTAATTTTTCATGAAGCACTTGGAATGGTGATCTATCATTTAACACCTTTGAGGGTATCTTGTTGATGAGAAAAATTGCATGTAAAATAGCATAAGACCATAGATATTTCGGTAAAGCAGACTGCATCATAAAAGCTCTAGCTACATTTAAGATTTGTTGATGCTTCCTTTCTATTTTTCCATTTTGTTCTAGAGTATATGCACAGGACTTTTGATGGAAGATACCTTTTTTACCAAAGAATGATGGGAGAGTAAACTCCATCCCATTATCCGTTCTTATAGATTTCACTTTCTTGTTGAATTGAATTTCAACTAGAGAAACAAAGCTCTGTACTTGTATCTGTACCTCATACTTCCCTTTGAGTAAAATAACCCAAGTGAAACGCCTAAAATCATCCATGATAGTCAAAAAGTATTTATGATTATGAATAGATGGGATAGAATATGGTCTTAAACATCCATATGAATGAGTTCAAAAGCATATGATGTTTTGGATTTGCTAAGAAAATATGGAAGTTTTCATTGCCTAGCAAAGTGACATATATCACAAATGTCATGTTTATTCACATCAATAAGGGGAAAATCCTTAGACAAAGTAATCAGCCTAGTTGGAGAGACATGGCCAAATCTAAAATGCCATAAAGCATTTCTAGGTATACAATGCTTATTTGAATCTATATTACTCACTGTTGCTTCAGCTTGAAAAGCATATTCCAAATAGTACAATCCATTAGCCAGCTTACCCGAGCCAATCTTCTTCAAGGATGCATCCTAAATGATGCAAATGTTATCAGTGAACACAAATATGTGGTGCATGGATTAAGCAAGCTTAGAGATAGAGATTAAGTTGAAATTGAACTAGGGCAAATATAAGACATCCAAGAGAATTAGTGAGTGTGTAACACGGACCACACCAGAAAATTCAGCAATTAACACATCTCCATTAGGTAATTTCACAGAAATAGGAGAAATCCTATTGTATGATTGGAAAATTTTCAAAGAGCTACATATGTGATATGTGGCTCCAAAGTCAATTATCCATATAGCATTTGTACCTTTAGCATTATCTGATGAATGATGTTGATTGGAACTTCATCCAATCGCCAACTGGTTCACAGCGTGTGAGGCTTGTCCTTTAGTTGGAGGTTTCTGAAACCCAACTTTTTGCATAATATTGAAAAGAGTCTTGTAATCCTCTTGGGTGAAACCCGAAATTATTGATGTTGTATCTTCAGCCTTTGAATTGTTCTCTTCAATTGTAGTGTTGTTAACTACTGCAGCATCTTTATTTTGCGATTTAGGTGGATATCCATGCTTCTTGAAACATGTATCCACTGTGTCTCCTATTCTTCCGCAGTATGTACACTGCTTCCCACCATTAGATTTCCACTTTCCATTGTATCGTCTGCTGTTTGTAGCATTTACGAATGCTTGAGT
This sequence comes from Spatholobus suberectus, assembly GCA_004329165.1. Classification (NCBI taxonomy): domain Eukaryota; kingdom Viridiplantae; phylum Streptophyta; class Magnoliopsida; order Fabales; family Fabaceae; genus Spatholobus; species Spatholobus suberectus. The sequence continues at coordinate 19,719,245 of CM014736.1, forward strand.
CTCATCAAATGTATCTTGACCACTTTGCCTTTCATGCTGTATAATCATAGAGAAAACATGGTTCATTGAAGGCAGCAGACCCATAAGAAGGATTTGCGACCTTACAACTGCAAAATAATTGTTTAATCCCATCAAAAACTGGATTATTGTGTCTTGCTCCCTGTATGCCTTCACGTCTTTGATTGATCCACAAGAACATCTCACATCACATGAGCAATCCCTAATTGGCCTGTAATTGTCTAATTCTTCCCACAGAACCTTAAGTTCTGTAAAATATTCAGAAACAGACAACGAATTATGTTTAAAAGAATGCAATTCACGTTGTAATTCAAATACTCTCACCAAATCTCCTTGCGAGAATCTTTCTTTCAAATCTTGCCACACTTGAGCGACACTATCGGTATAGACCAAGCTTTAAGCAATGAATGGCGACACCGAACTTAGAATCCACGAGTGCACCAGGTTGTTACATCTTTCCTACACATCAAAATTCGGATTGAAACAATTAGGAGCAGTGATACTTCCGTCGAGAAATCAAAACTTGTTCTTCGATATCATGGCTCTCTTCATCAATCAAGCCCAAAGATGATAATTCTTCCCGTTTAATGGCGGCGAAACAAGAACTGCCGCTGGATTTTCACTAGGGTGGATGTAGTATGGACTGGTTGGAACTTGTGCTGGATCCATTGTAACATCCTGGGCGCTGACGAGGGCAGGGAGTGATCGTTGGTGCAAAAGAGATAAGGCACGGACAATGAGCGGCTCCTAGCAGGCTTCCAACGGGAGGGGTACATGAATGAATCGAATACACACCTGAACGAGAGGGATCCAGAGGCTGTGCGGGTATAGGACTGTACAGTTGAGGATAGGTTAAAGGAATTAATAAAGTGCTACCTATACTAACAAGATGCATCTACTTTTCGGTACCCCATCACTTAAGAACTCCATAGTTAAGCGTGCTTAACTTGGAGCAATTTAGGGATGGGTGACCTACTGGGAAGTTTCCCGGGAAGCGTGTGAGTGAAGACAAAACATGCTGAAAAGTCTTATGTTGGTTTGTGGGGACAGTCACTCATCCTGAAAGCAGGCGGGCGTTACATCCATGACTTGATTATGGCTATTATTTCTTGGCATTTGGAGCGAATGAGTTGCGTAGGAGAGCTCCTAAAAGGAGCTCTGATACTATCTTATGGTTTCTGTGTTCATGAGAAAAGATAGCGAAGAAACGAAACTCAAGAATGCAAGAAGATATTATTTCACTTGCTACCATTCTATTACATGTGTTCTGCTATTTATAGGGATGGCAAAGGCTAACAAAGTCCATTAGATTCTTGACTAAAACAGTTAATTTCTAACCAACTAAGCTAACTAATTCCCTAACTAAGCTAACTAACTCCCTTAGTTACTGCTGATACATAAGAAATAATTCTCAACAGAACCTGAGAAGTGACTAGGAGTACATATACTTCTCTCAACATCATCACGTGGTACAGTCTTCATTATCATTGAGGAAAATAACAGTCAAGATATCCATTTATAGAAGTATACTCTTAAACCAATCCTGGAATGTTGAGCAGTTGTTGGGGTTATCGAGCTTGGTCAGGCGAATATCCCGGCTCAAGGGCGCTACCCTGGCCATTGGAACCTTCACCACTCGATGCCTACCTCCAAGATCTCCACGAGTGGGTCCTTTCCTTTCATTCCTCAGCATACCAAACTATAGTCTCCCTAGCAGGGTGCCATGCCACTGCATGTCACTTGCTTTACATTACTCATTAAACTATCAATTCCTAACTTCTCAAGCAGAGGTTTCCCTGGTCTCATTTAATTTGAGTACCAGTACAATCAACTTTTCTGCCTCCTATTGCAAAAATTGCACAATATCAAAATTTTAACAGAATAACAATTTAGTAATCATATAAAATTTTAGCAGAATAATAACATAGTAATTCTAATTTAATTACTAAAATTTTGGCAGAATAACAACTAAATAAATACATTTTAATTTTCTAAATTTGAGCAGAGTAACAACTTAGCAAATACATTTTAATTTTCTAAAATTGAACAAAGTAACAGCTTAGCAAGTATAATTTAATAATTTAAATTTAAGCAAAGTAACAATTTAGTAATTATGATTTAATAATATAAATTTGGGTAGAGTAACAACTTAGCAAAAATTAAAGTTTAACATTAAACAATAATAACAATAATAAAATTTAAGCCTAAATGGGTTTAGGGGAAAACCTTTCCTACCAATATGCAAAATGACAATAGTTTAGAACCAACCCCACTCTCTCCATTACCTTTAAGGTGGTTGATGAAGAGGATGGAATTGTTGAGGCAAAGTTCCTAGGAAAAGAACTTTACTAGTTGTTAGAAAACTAGTAAAATTTTAGCATAAAAGTAAAGTAAAAGAAAAATTTTCCTAGAGAGAGAAACTCTCTAAGAATTTGGTAGCTTGAGAGAGTGGAGGATGTGTGAAAAATAATCAAGAATGGGAGGTATTTATAGAGGAGGAATAAGCTTAGGTGTCCACTTTGATGACATAAGCTATTATGTCATAAATCTCATTTTTGATTTATTTTTAATTAAATTAGGGACACATATCAAAATTAGAGTGATGAATCAGCTATTCCTAGGTTGGGGATGTGCTCCCTTAGTTGTCCAGCTTCTAGATGTTAATTTTATCTACAGGTAAATTAATTTTTATTTTTATTTATTTATTTCAAATACATTATTTTTCATCAAAATAAAATTCAAATAATTAATTTTAATTTTTATTAATTTATTTCAAATTTTATCTATTTATTTTGTATTTTTAAGCTAAAAACTCATAAAAAATTCATTTTAATTCAATAAATACCAAAATTTTTATGAAAATTTTAAAATTAAATATTTTACCCATTAATATAAAATTACCATTGTCACCTTTTTTGGATGTCAAACCAATACTAGCTGGCTTATTAGACACCTAAGGGTAATTTGGTCATTTTACATAAGAACGTTAGAAAATTCCTAGAAAATTCAAAAAAATTATATTTTAATATATATGACATGATTTCAAGCTCAAATTAACATTTTAATATCAATTGAATCTTTTACTCATGTCAGCCTTTAATATTGAGAAATGGGGACAAAATCGTCATTTTCTAATTCTCCTGGCTCCAGCTGGGAAAAATGATTAAAAATCAAGATTAAATAGCTCTTGAAATTTTGAGCATAATGGTAGGGATCAGAATTTTGAAATTTCATCCTGATTTTTTAGAATTGCATTATCAAATATTAAAAAAAATAATTGAAAAATTGAAATAGGATTGTTATATTTTTCACTATTTTTCTTTCAAAATATAGTTTTTATAATGAAAGATACTTAGTATAAAATTTTCAAAATATTTTAAGGTCAAAAAGTTTCTGATTAGTTTTCACAATCAACCAGGGATATTTTTGTCATTTTTCAAAAATTATCTCAATAAAATCTAGAAAAACTCTAAAATTATTATCAATTATTCTAAATACATTGATGGCTTAAATTTTTTTTAAACATACAAAATAATTTAATATACAAAAGTAGGGGTGTTATAGGCCCAAAAAAATAATAATAAGAGAAGTGCTAGCAATATATTCTCTAACACATTTTTTAACACACATTTTATTATATTGATTGAAATTTATTGAAAACTATAAAATTATGAGAGAGAGTCATTAAATAAGATGTGAGACTCATAATTTTTTGTAATTTTCAAAAAAATTCAACCAATAAGAAAGAGTGTGTTCAAAAGAGTATGTTAAAAAGTGTACTGTTAGCATTTCTAAATAATAGATAGGACTCTTATATATAGAGAGAAAAGCTAGTAACACGCTTTCAAACACCCTCGTTCTAAAACTTTTTCTCCCATTGGTTGAAATTTATTGAAAAATACAAATTTTGATAGGTCTCACTTCTCATTTAATGAGTCTCTCTTTTCATTTAGAAGTAGAACCCACCAAATTTATGATTTCAAAATAAATTCTAGCACTAGTAGAGAAAGTGTTAGAAAAAAAGTGTTTGAGAGAGTGTTGTTAACATTCCTTATATATATAAATATTTTAATTAAGGTTAAATTAATTAGTGGACTTTTGAACCATTTGAAAATTTTTAATGAAGTTTTTAAACTAAAAATATATATAATTAGGTTCTTAATTTTATAAATTGTTGTAATTTGGTTCTTAGAATTAGTTTATAACGACTTAAAACAATCAAAAAATGACAATTTGTGGTGGTTTTAAAAATCTTACGGACTCAATTACAAAAATTTTACAAAATCAAAGACTTGATTATTATTATTTTTTAGTTTGGGAACCTAATTAAAAATTTTGAAATATTTCAGGGACCTACTCATTAATTTAACTTTTAATTAATATGGGTTAGGTCTAGCAAAAGGGGCTAGTCTTCCACAACGTGGTGAATTAAAATTCGAATTTTCGTTGGGAGAGTTGTTCACATTTAGTGTCCAACCATTGCCTCGAATAGGATTGTCTTCGAAGAAGAATACATATGTAAACCAAAAAATATATGAATATTTTAAAATGTAAATATATATTTTATGTAAGAATAGACATGTAATTTCATTAAAAATTATATGTTTTATTATATTAGTCAAATAATATAGTTTTAATATATCTCAAAAAGATGTATTACATTTTTCATTCCATTATTCTTATGTTATCATCTATAATCAACAAAATATTTTCTATACTTGTGAAATTGTCACCTATCAATATCACCTACAAAATAAAATACACAAATTATCATAAAAAATTATTTCTTCGAGTATTTTTGGATGCATAATCACCAATAATAACATCAATATTAATTAGGAGATAAAAGGATACACTCTTTTTTTTTGTAAATGCATAAATATATTTTCTTTTATCTTCTCTTAATATACTTTCTTCCTTCAAAATATAAAGATATGATAGGATAATCAATGAGTTCTTATAACAACAATGAACAATCATTGAGCTTTGTACTACATAAGGAAAACCAATAAATAGTTATGTGACTCACTACAACTGAATAATTAGAAAGATGAAAAATTGAAAATATTACAAATTGAGAGCTTGAAAGCATTGAATTTTGGAAACTTACACTACAAATTATTCCCATTGAGAAGTCGAGAATGTCAAGAAGATGAATGATCAAAAGAATTGATTAATTAAAGACTTTCTCCCCCTTACTTCATAATTATTCAATTTTTATTATTTTTTCCCCCCTCCCAGCCTTAAGCCTTAGGTCATTACTCCTCCAACTTAGGTCCATGGCCAGCCTTTTATGCACACATGAAAATGACATTATCCATGAGGTAAGGTCAAGACACGAGCATATACAAAATATATTCTAACTTTCCAATTTGCTCACCTCTTACTACTATAAAAAAGGCCTTTGTCAACCGTTTTTAAGGACATATGTTAGCATAATAAATTGCTAATAATAATAATGCTAATGTATATGACAACCTATTGTTAGTGGTTTAAAATCATTAATAAAGTAACAATTTATTAGCCATTTGTGTCAAAATCCTAACAAAATTTGCACAAAAAAAAACATTTTTCGAAACAAATTTTGATTATATATATATATAGATAGATAGATAGATAGATATAGATATGGATATAGATATATAACCTTTTTACCATGAAAATGCTAAATATGTTTTAGCAAAAAAATGACTTTAAAAACCTATGTTAGCAAATTTTAACAAAGGAGCCTTTATGGTTAGTTTTTCAAAAATTTCCAGAAAAGGGTTTTTAAAAATAAAATAAAAATACAATACTAGTGTGCAGTTTTGAGTTAAAACTGCTAATGTTGTACCTCTTCATTAATGGTTTTGTAATAAAATCGTCGCTGTTAATTTTTTTTAAAATTTTTGCTCCTAGCAATACAAACCTATGTTGAACAAATATACATTCTACATAGATATAGTCAACACAAATTCAATGTCAAAAACACTAAATTAATAACTACTAAACTTTAATGTGCATTTATCCAATCAAGAATTGATTGATTCAGGACAACATATCTAGTTTCAACACATTTACACTATCATAATAAATTATCAAACACCATATATATCATGTCAAAATTACATATAAAAAATATATATATAAATACATAAAATCTACAAATGAATCAAAACACTTAAACAATTTTAATTTGATCTATCACGTCCATAATAATTTTGAAAAACATACATTAACCATATTTCTCCCGTTTCATCAATTTGCTTCATGAAGGAAATACTGCTTGTAACAACATGAATGGAATTATATTCACTAGTGAAAAAAAAAAGATTTTAGGACATGTTTTTACATCAGTTCTTCAACAACCGATGTAAAATAAAATGCAGTAGCATTTTTATAAATAAGGTAAGCGCTTTTTTACATCGTTTATTCAAATAACTAATGTACGAATCACTTTCTACATTGGTTATTATTTTAACTGATGTAAAAAGTGATTTTTACATCGGTTATTTAAAGAACCAACGTAAAATGGTGTTTTAAGCACTCCTACCTCTACAAAAGCCCTATCTACAACGAGTCACCATCTCTTTCATCATATTCTCTGCAACCACCACCTCCCTTCCATTCATCTTACAATTTTTGCGACTTCATCCTTAACCTTTGGTGAGTTCATCCCTAACCTCTGCAACCACCATAACCCTCGCCTTCGTCAAACCCTTCTTCTTTCCTTATTTTCTCTAGTGCTTAGTTCACTACAATTGTTGCTAACACGACCAAGTTCTAATTCCTTCACCTTCCTTCCTTATTATGCATTGTTATGGTTTTTATTTGCGATCCTTTACTGCCGTTATTGCGCTTTTTTTGCTCACAGTGACTGCTACCATCATTGCTTCATTGCCTGTCCTTGTTGACAGCAATTTTTGAAATCAGATTTTCCCCCATCGCGACTCCTTAAGTCAACACAATTAGGGATGAAGTCGCAAGGACAATGATTTGTAACGTTAATATGAATTACTCAAAGGTTGTTAGGACCAAGACAATTTAACCCTCAATTTTAATGATAACAAACAAAATATAAGACTATAGAAACTAAATATTATTGTATATACATACAGGTCATCCTATGAAGATGGTCCTATAAAGATCGTCCAATGAAACAAGACTTCTTATGTAACATCTTGGGCGTTGACAAGGACGGGGAGTGATTGTTGGTGCAATAGAGATAAGGCACAGATAAGGAGCAATTCCTGGCAGGCTTCCAGTAGGAGGGGCACATGAATGAATCGAATACACACCAGAATGAAAGGGATTCAAAGGCTGTGCAGGTATGGGACTGTATAGTTCAGGATAGCTTAAAGGAATTAATAAGTGTTACCTATATTAACAAGATGCATCTACTTTTTGGTAACCTATTACTTAAGAACTCCACAGTTAAGCATGCTTAACTTGGAGTAATTTTGGGATGGGTGACCTCCTGAGAAGTTTCCCAGGAAGCGTGTGAGTGAGGACAAAACACGTTGAAAAGTCTTATGTTGGTTTGTGGGGACAATCTTCAATCTTGAAAGCGGCCAAGCGTTACATCTTAGGTTTTAACATGTTTCGATCAAAGGAACCATTTGATCAATTTTATCAAAATCAAATTGGTTATTGATTCAGTCAAGGTACTAGGTTAATAGGTTATTGGTTAAATCGGCAAGTCACTAATTGAACCCCATAAACCGATATATATTAAAAATATAAATTTTATATAAAATATATTGTATATAAAATAAATTTGTCATGTTTCCAATAATTATATACTTTGGTGAATATATTAAAAATATAAATTTTATATAAACTAAATTCTATATGAATAGATTTATTATATTTGTAATAATTATGTCCTTTGGTGTGTTGGTTAAAATTGTTTTAGGCCCCAAGAGGACTTGTGTCCAAATCCATGCCTTGCAAAAATTGTTCTCGCTTTTCAATTGGTGGTTCTTGCTTTTGAATTTTAATGTTGGTGTTTTTCAACCTTGGACAGTGTGAGTCAACTGACAGCATAAGTTCAGCATTTGACAATTGATAACATGCAGAAGCTATGATAAATATTGATTGCATAAAGTAAGCACTGAACAACGTGCAAAAAGCCAAAAGTAGCCTGATTTGTGTATGGTTGTATTACACTAGTCTGAGTCATCGATTCTGGTTGGTTCAATTCAGTTCACAACCAAGTTAGAGTTATATGCAAATTTGATATGAAGAGTTGACCGGATTGGCTATGGGTCTGGTTTTTGGTTGAACTAATTGGACCATCTGGTCTAGTTTGAGTTTAATAACATTGCATTTGATAATAAAATCATACTCAAGAAGCTTCATTAGATTTTTCTATATGCAGAAGAAACAAGTTGAAAAGAGTCTACCTACTTTAGTACCTCAAATAACATGAAACAAGGACAAAAGTAATGAAACAAGACAACACCTTAATAAAGTAGCATAATGTGTCAAAAAAGTAGAAAATGTTACTTGTTTTATTGCACAAAGATTAAGAAGAAAAATAAGCAGAATGTTTTTTTAACTTTTAGGTGACTAGTTGGTGAAAAACATGTATTATTGCATTTAATGCACCAATGTTTAAATTCACAAAGATTGATAGATCCTCAACGTCCTTAACAAACATCCTTAAAACTCTATAAATATTCAGAAGATCAAGAGTAAAGAAGAAGTTTTGACTAGCAAGAACCTTTAAGCAAATTGAAAATATTTTAAGTGTTTCCTTGTATATTCTTTGTATCTTAGTAAATACTCTTTGAGTAAATAGGTTATCACGTTACCATTCATTTGATAGGACAAAGCCTTGTTAGTTTACTATTTAAGCATTTTGTCTTTGTGAAATTGCTGAAAGTATATAAAGGCTTTGCTAAGAAAGAATGCTTGTGTAATTGCTTGAAGAGATAATGTAGAAAGAATACTTAGTTAAAGCCTGAAAAGGCTTGTAACAAAAGAATACTTACAACAGTGTGAACTATGTTTTCTATAATTATTTTAGTGAAATTCTTCGTGGGAAGTCAAGGACTAGAAGTAGTTTTTGGATGATACAAATCAATTTAAATCTCTTATGTGATTTTTTTTTTCCTTAACTCTTAACTACTTTTTTAACCAAGGGAACTAAATTGTTTGCATCGTTTGTTGCTTGCAAACCTATTTGGTTTCTAGAAAACTTCTTTTAACACTAAGACTAAGCATTCGTCTATTTGCTTAAAAGTGTTTTTAAGAAAAAAATTGTGAAAAAATTTATAAACACAATTCAATCTTTTTGTTTTTGTCTTTACTTGTGTTTTTACAAGGATAATTTGTAAATTACCTTCACAAACACTAGTTAGTTCTATTGAATTTTGACTTTAGTAAACGCATTTGGGAATTTGTCGAGTGTCTTCATCCTAACAACCAAAAAAGAACAAATAAATATATATAGATTCATCATACATGTATATAATAAAAACAAATAACTTACCAATTAAACACTTGTCTATAATAGTGATGATTCCTAACATCACCATGAATGGTATCTATATAATATACAATTTGTATAGCGAGACTAATCACAACTAACACCCAATGTTCCCTAAATGATATCAACAATAGTTAGCATTTTTTATAATTATAAATGCTTCTGAAAAAGCATAAATTATTAGAATTACATAATTAACTTACCTTACATTAATAGGAAAAATTAGCAACTTATTGGAACTCCTTGACTTGCCTTCTGAGCAAATTATTAAGCTTTTCTTTGTACTTCACTAGGTTATGGCAACCCAATATCAAATGGATGAAAGAATATAAATTGCGATGACAATTCATGTGGTGCTACTAATGTGTCATACAAGAACCTTACCAAAAATAATAGAATATTCTCATAATATCAAAGTCTAAAAATGGAAAATTTAAATAGATATAGAATTACAATGTCAAATATGTATGTATCGAACATATATATATATATATATATATATATATATATATATAACAATGGAAGAAAGCATCTAAAAGTGAAGAAGATTATAACATTCTTCTTAACCAATGTACTTCATAGCATCAAACCCAAAGATTTCATGTGTAATGGCTACCATTTTTTGATTACCTTCCTTTAAAAATTTATTCACATATATAACTCCAATATGTGGCAATACATGTGAAAAGCAATGGGGACAAGAAGAACCAGGTGCATTGCTACTTTTCTGTGGAGTTATAATAGACTCTTTTGTAAGTTGTGAAATTTTAATAATGTCTTTTCCTCTCGATGCTATCGGTGTCTAAAAGTTTTGTTACTAGTGTAGATATGAGCATGAAACAAACTTAACAATAAGCAAGTGTGTAATAAAATGATATACCACAACATCTAATTCAATCAAAAGCACATTACATCTTTGATGATTGACATATAATTACTAGTATGTACTAGAAAAGGCGCTTCACCATCAAAAGCAATATCAATCACAACCTTTATATGGTTAGGGGCAATGGTTGACAATGTAATATATCTGACTTAATATTATTTACTAGCCTGTTAACAATAACTAGGGTCGTACGTAGGTTGGGTCAGGTCGGGTTTGGCCAAACCTGTTACCCAACCTGATTAAAATAGTATGGGTTGGGTTAGGTTGGATTCATACTTTTTTGTGTCAGGCCCAAACCAAACCAAGCCGGTCATTAACGGGCTGGTTTAGGTCGAGTAATCGGGTTCATGTATTTAAATTTTTTAAAAATTGTATTTTTTTTCTTATAAATTTTGATACATTATAAAAATATTATATTTAGTTTTGGACTTTGTTTTTTATCATTCTTGTTTCTAAAATTAATATAAATCTTACAAGAAACTTAGAACGAGAGTCAAGAAAAAAAGAATAGTAACAACATGTATAAAATATGTAGTGATCCAAATTAACGAGGGTTCATGACTTCACGGGTGTGTAGGGTGTCTTTACTCTTTGTCTTATTTAGTATTAGTAATTCACTAATTAATAATTATTAGTATATATAAAATATAAAAAATAATAACTTAAATAAAATGTCACTTAGCGAGCCGGGTAACAGGTACATGGATCTGTAAATTAAACCTCGTTACCCGACCTGTACTTGAATAGGTTTGAACGAGTTGGGTCGGATGCAACCCGAACACTCAAAAAATCAACCCAAACTAATTGGGTTAGTTCCGGTCAGTTCGAGTCAACGGGTTACCCGTACCTGTGAACACCCCTAGCAATAACTTAATAAGTTGGACTTAATACTGTATTGTATAGGGTGATGTCTTAAATTAAAGAATGAATGAACAAATTATTAATTCACCTAATTAATTAAGGAGGGATATATAATAACTTATAATGCATGTACTTCATTATTTAAACAATTTAGTAGTTAATATGGTTTAGTGGTTTACCTTTAGTATATGAGCACTTCTAGGTGTGTAGTTATTTCTATCATTAGGGCAACCTAGGCCTTCTATCTATGACTCATTATTCAATTGCATTTGCATTTGCGTTTGCATCTCAACCACTTGGAAGTCGTGCATCATTTTCGCCTATTCCCTCAAAACTAATTCTTGCATGAACACAAACTTAACAAATAAGGGTGTTCGTGGGATAAGTTAGGACAAGTTTACATGTGTCCCTACCCGACCTAAAATTTTGATAAGGTCAATTCTTTAAACCCAAACCTGATCTAATTAAGACCTGATAACATATAGGACAAGACTTGTCAACTCGACTTGTTGGCATAATATAATAATCTTAACATAATATATAGTTAAATCATCAAATTGAAGAAATATACCACTATAACTAATGTATATCTTAAAGTACATATTTTTTAAGATAAATAATATAAATATAAATATAATATCATATTAGACACAATATTATTTATTAAGTCAAAAAGTTGTATTATTAATACATAATTGTTTAAAAATATATATTTTTTAAAAGAATATATGACATTGGACCAAGATAGGACGACTCTAAGTATAACTTGAATCTGTCCTTGAAATACATCAAGTCTAATTTCTTAAACCCGAATTGGTCAAAAGTCCCTTCGGGTCGTAGGGGTGTTCAAAACTGAGCCAAACCGTTGTAAACTGCCAAACCAATCCAAAAAAATCCAAAACCAATTAAACTAAAAATTGAAAAAAAAATCAAAAAATTGAAAAAAAAAGATGCATACTTTTTTGCATTTTGGTTCTTATTATGGAAACCAAATCGAACCCCACATAATACTTATATTGATTGTACTTAATAGATGTTTAGTATTATGTGGTATTATTTTAAAATTTTAATAGTTATAATATGTGATTTATAATGTACTTTTATATAAGAGGTTAGTAATATGTGATTTTTGTTGCGATATTAGTAGTAAGTATTAAATAATTTATAACGTTCTCTTTGCTTTGTAATCGAGGTGTACATTTTACATTTATATGTTACAAAAAGTCGTATCAATATTGTTAAAGAATAGTATTAAATATCAAGTGGTGCACAATTTACTTTTGTTACAAAAAGAATGTGTCAATATTATTGAAGAACAATGCTAAATAAAACTAAAAAATATTATTTTAAACAAAATTTAATAAAACAAAAAAATAATTTTTAAAAACAATATAGCATAATAATTATGTAAATTTAGTTATTAGATTATGCATTGTGTTAATAAACTAAAAAAATTTAAAAACTTCTAAATCAAACTAAACCAAACCAAAAAGATTGGTTTGGTTTGGATTTGATGTTATATTCAAATTGAACCAAACCAAACCACATGTTAATCTTATGTTTGGTTTAGATGAATTTTCTTCCAAAAATTGAACCAAATTGCACCATGAACACTCCTATTAAGCCAAGTTTGTGGGATGAGATGAGTCATGAACACCCTTATTAACAAGTCACTTTTATACACAACAAATTAAAAAATTAGACTTCATTAAAAAATGCCACCCTAAAGAAACTTGAAGAAAGGCACGTGAACATTCAAAATTTAGTAACTCCTCAAGTACTTCTTCCTTTTTTTCTCCGAACATGGAACCCTATTAACTCATTCACACATTCCTTCTCTAATTTTCATCATTTGTGTCAAATTATAACTACATAAATTTGTTTGATCCTTATTATATATATTTTTTCATGTACAATGTATTATATATAATTTAAATTAAAAACATGTTTCATTTTTATTTAGCACTTTAGGAATAATTTAATTGTGAATAATTTTGTATAAATAGCATGAGGCCAAGCTGTTGTTGATGACGTGAAGCTCGTTAACCCTACCCAGTATATGTTGGTTTAGGAACAAATTGATGAATAACTCATCGCTTCAGGGGTAAGGCATGCATGTCTGAACAAAATTGGTTTTGGATGCAAAATAGAATAAGCAGTATATGTTGGCTAAGATCGATGGAGTCATTGGTGGCAGGGACAATTCCTTGAAGTGAGACAATAATGATGACAAGGTGGGTTAGGTTTAGAGAAGATAGGAGAAGTGGAGAATAAAAAGGTTCCGTTTTTGGGTAAAGAGGGAGAAGCATCATAGGAAGAGAAAAAAATTATACATATTATTTTATTTTTTATTTTTATATTTTAAAGTTTAATATGTTGTCATAATATGAAAGGATGTTGCCTAACGTTGCCTATTTAGGTATATACTCACACATGTTTTACTCGTTTCCTAATTAACTCATGTACCTCTTCCTCATTTGTTGCACTTCCTCATATTTAACTGATCATGACCTTTGTCAAGGTGAATTCTTTTGAGTCACTCGAAATCCCACTCCCCTAACATGACCTAGGTGCTAAGAGACATTCAAGGATCTATCAAGAATGTCATTAGGATCATGATCAACAACTTCTTGTTTTGAGATAGATAATGATAATGTCTCCTATCATACACAAAAGTAAATATTCATAAAGAGGTTGATATGACCTTTTTTTTAGGTACAAAGTGCATTATAAGTAAACTATATAACCATGGAATGCATATGACACTTACTCATTAGGCTCAAACATGTACATTTTCATTATCAATATCTTCTTTTTTATTGAAGCAGGCAGCCTTCCATAAAATATGACAGAATATTTCTTCTTGTTGTGATTTTGGCCCTGCCTTTTTCAACTACACATAGACACTTGTAAGTTAACTAAATTAAAATATAACACAAGTAATTAAGAAAACTAAATAGAAATGTAACAAATACGTACCATTTTTGTGTTCAAATCCACTATATCTCAATCATCCTTTTCTATAAGGATATGTTGGATTTGAAGCTCTAACAAGATTCTCCTCACTCAATTTCTATTTTAAACATACAAGAATGTGATTATATTTATTATAATATAGTATTAAAAAAAATTAATATAGTGTCAACATAAATTATTGCATTAAATGTCTCCTCTTAATATTTAACTATAAAAATCCTCCAATCATCCTTATGGATGATAGTTACATATCTTTTTGGTATTTGTTCACCTTTATATGTTTTTTTGTATTTATCAATATGGTATAGTATACCCAATGCAAATAATTGACTTCTTTTAGTACAAAAATCTTATAACTTTCATACATTTCAAAAGCCGATTGTAACAGAAAATAAAAAGTGTCAAACTTAGCCCATGACAGTTTATGAAAAGAAATGATTCAAATAATTGTATAATTACCTCCACATCTTCACAAATAATTTTTTTGGTCTTTTATCTTCTCTACTAATTGTTTTCAATACACGACAACCTTTGACGGATAACCACTCTAATCCAACTGATAAATTGTTGCCTATCATTACTAATCGATTGGTGCGTCAATGGCGAGCACTATGGGTGTCAATGGTAAGTAAATGCCCCACCTCAAGCTTGGTTGTAATGGGGGTTGCAATGGTGTCATCGACGATTTGGTTGGAACAGGAGCAAACAGTGGGAGTGCAAACGAGCTTGGTTCTAATTGTAAGGCTCACATGTGATTTTTTTTTTTTTTTTTTGTATAATGACAGTACTGATGTTCAAATCTATGACCTCATGCAAACTACCCCAACTCCCATCACTAGGTCGACCCTAGTGGGTTTGCTCACATGTGAAGTTGAGTTCTGATTGTATGTTATATATTATATTTTGGTACAAAATCACATGTGTTCTCGACAAGAGACGATCCTTCTCGAATTAAGTAGAATTACTATGAGTAATAGAACTTTGTCCACGAGTATTTAACACAACTGCATATCAAGGCTCAAACTCGAAATCACTAGTTGATCCATATATTTGATAGTTATATTATATATTGTTTTATCATTTATTATTTAATAAATTATTATAAGCCTTTTAGCGGTTGATAACAAAACCAATATCGTTAATGTAAATCATTAGCGGTTAAATATAAAATAGCTATTGATAATTTTTAAAATTTAATTAGTATATAATTATCATTTATATATTTATTATTTTTAATTATTAAAGTTTTAAATTATTGTTTCATTTATTATTTTAATAGTACCCTACTGACCTCTATTTATTACTTTTATGTATTCGTTATTAAATACTAATTAATTTGTATAACTATTTATTATTTAATAGTATATTAAATAATAATTATATATTTACTAATTTTATAATTTTTGTTTATATATATTGTCAAAATAATAAATTATAATTATTTATATAGTCAATTATTATCTATATAATTATTTAACTAACTATTAATTAGTTTTTTAAATTGATTTTATTGAATTATTTCTTAATATTTTTGATAATTACGTTAGTATTTTTTTAGGAATAACCGCTATATTAGATACCATTAGCAGATTTCCAAATAACCACTAATGATAATTAATTAAGTTTATAATTAATAATTATTATATTTATTTACTTATCATAAGATGTAATAAATATCATGTGTGTGTGTATGTGTGTGTGTGATTATATAAATAATAAATTTTATTTACTTAATCATTTAATAATCATAAAACAATTATTTATGATTTCTAAACTAAACATTAATTTATTGTTAACGATTCTATATAATCATTAATCCAATAGTTTTACAAAATTCATTACGGATTTAATAAATTTATGATTTCTAAACTAAATATTAATTTATTGTTAACGATTCTATATAATTATTAATCTAATATTGATCTATTCTCAAAAAAATATTAAATATGTATGATTGTGCTTGAAATAAAAATTTCTATATTTTTATTTAATAATATATTAAGTATATATAATTTCTTAACTTATTGCATCAATAATGGATTTAACTTATTTATATTGTTAGCGGTTATTTATGGAACAGCTAATACGATTTTGTTTTTAATTAATTATTTTTAATTAAATGTTAGCACTTTCATAAAAAAATCACTAATAAAGCGATGCATGTCTTTAGTGTGATTGATTTTAATAACATAACTAGCATTTTAGTCTGTGCATAACACGGGTTAAATCTAATATATAAATTTTATAATTATAAAAATATTTTAAATTATTCATATAATATAATTAAAATAAATATATATCGAATGAGATAAAACTTAATAATCTTATAAAAAAATTGATATATATATATATATATATATATATATATATATCAATTTAGTTTTTTATTATTAAAAGAAATTGTTAATATTAAAAAAATGGGTATCCAGTGTATTTGTCCTTTTATGAAGATATCAAATAAGTTTATCCCAAAAAATAAAGACTCCAATTTGAAATCATATGTGAGAGATTATGCAAGTGTTAAGTAAAAAATAATAATAAAGGCGTGCTTATACTCAAATTATGCTCAAGTCTTCATTCAACTGAATAAAATAAGTGAAAATTTAAGTTAAAAGAGGTTATTGGTTCAAGTCATGGTAAGAACTCCATTGATTTTGTTTACAAAAAAAAAGGCTAAAAAATATAACGTGGATTATAAAAAGTAATTAATCTCCTAGCTTTTATTAAAATTATTAGTAGTTTTTTTTACATATTTTTCATTTCTCATATTTATTATTTCAACATTTTATGTACTATATTGTTCTTTATAAGAATATAATTAAGGAAATGATATTTAATATTATCTTAAAATTTTAAAATAAAAAATAAATAGAAATAGTTATTTTCATAATTAATGACACATAAAACAATTTTTTCTTGCAAAAGTATAAATCAAATCATTTATTCACAAAAAAAAATTAATAAAAGAAATACGTAAAATCAATTACTTGACAAAAGAAGGAAAATGCCGCAAGATCATATTCCTATATTTCAAGGGAAATGACTACTCAAAACAAAATTAAAAAGGTTAATCTCAAATTTGCAAAAAAATTTGGCTTGGTAAGAATGAGAAACAGTTTCATTTTGCATGGAATTGCTGCTAACAAATTCGTAGCTGTTAATAACTCCAAGCCAGGGACATGGCAATAGCATTACCATTAACCAAACCAAATGCTCGAATTAAATTATTAAGATATGATTACCATCCCATAGGATTCCATAGTGAAAGGTGAGAAAATAATCTTCTGAGCACGCAATTTCTGTAATATCAAAGTAATTCCATCTACTGAAATGGTCACGTCACATAAAAAATTCTTGAATTACAAATTACGTCCATTTCGAACTGAAGTAGCAGCGGTAAAATTTAAGTGCAAAAAAAAAATTGGGATTGATGAATAAGAAAAAATAGGAAAGGTCTCTCATTGATTGTTTACCTTTTTCCATAAGTCCATATCCGCCTTCCTATATTCTCAAATGCAATCTGCAAAAGCAATGAATTTTTAAGCAAACAACTATATGAAATCAAACACAATTCCCATTTCTACACAACAACAACGCCTAGAGAAATCCATGATAGATGATATAGAAGGAAGCAATGATACATTAGAATCACTTTATTTTTAATTCAGGTGGGAGAGAGGAGTAAATGAAAGAAATTCCACATCATACACATTCCACAAAAACACATACACACAGAATGCTCTGGACTCCAAATTCAGCAGATAGCAATACATTATAAGTATCTTCTGTCAACAATAGATTATATAATAAAATCTTTCTAGACATACTAACCCAGCCTTCCAATGAATCAAAAAACTCAAAGAAAAAACAAAGGTAAAAAAGGCACATTTAGTAATTTTGCAACAGAATTGAAACCTGATGGGTTTCTAGAGCAATAGAGGGAGGTTCTTCATTTCTCTAGTCATCTTCAACTAAACCAAGAAACTTCAAAAGCCTTTCTACCAAAATCCACTGCAGTAACTGTAATTGCAAAATATACAAGAATTGGATTTCAAATCAAGGTAAACCAAATTTGCCCTTCAAGTAATGTAACATAAAAAGCCAAGCAAACCACATAATTTTATGATTTCTTTGATCACATTGTAGTATAGGAGTTCAAGTCCATATTTTCATAGGAAAACCAACTTTCCCTTTCAAATAATGTAACATAAAAGGCAAAACAAACCACATAATTTTATGATTTCTTTGATCATATTGTAGTATAGGAGTCCACGTCCATATTTTCATAGGAAAAAAAACACACACAAAAAATCATATAAAAAAGAGAAAAAAAATATCATGAAAGGAAGAGATAAAAGCAATGTAGATTAAAGGGTGAGCTTCCATTGCATGAGGTTGGAAAGCTTGTAAGTTGTGATGAAAAGGTTAGGGTTTTGTTGGTGAAAGAGAAAAAGAATGTGGTTGTAGTAGAAATCGTGGAGAGAAACCAAATATTGCGGAAGCAACGAATATAGAAAATGAGGGAGAAGGCAAGAGAGATAAAAACTAATGAAGCAATAGTGAGTGAAGTTTGCTAAAATCTCGGAAGATCGATGTTCGGGGAGTGAGGGATAATGAAGTTCAAACGTAAGATAATTGAAAAGTGAGAAAGAAAGTTGTATAAAATTTGAAAGAGAGTAACGAATATTTGCATTGCACAGCAGCATAAGAGAAGAGTATTCAAATGAGAGTGAGCTCTTCACAGTGCAGATCGGTATTCTAATTTAATATAATAGAGTGGATGATGCAAAACTATGATATGTTGATAACACATAATAATAATTATGAATGGATAGAAAATGTGTATATGAAGAGGAGATAAAATTCATATTTGTTACCTCAAAAGAGATCATAAGCAACAGAATGAGGGAGAATTTCTTTTTGTTGGATGGCTAAGGTTTCTTTCACAATATTGTGTCACACAAAATTATCTAATAAGACGATAGTTTTATAACTACCCAATGAGAGTAGAGACCCCTCATTTAATTTGGGTACCAAGTGAGAGCTCAATCCTTCATGGACTCACTTATATCATAAATCATGGATATCACAAATTTTATTTTCATAATTAATATTAATAATTTAAAATTTAATCTAATAATTAGACAATGATAATGCACAAAATTTCAACATAGTATTTATTTTGCAAACTGCTAATATATCTTTCCTGTATTCAGTACATTAGCGTTTTGCTATAAAACCGCTAATGAATAGATGCTAACAGTCTGTTTCTATAGTAGTGTCTTGACTTCTCATATTGATTTAAGTGTTGAAGTTTTTACAAGTGGTCACACCCTTACCTAGATCCAAAGACATTGCAAGAAATCTACTCAGCAATCATATAAAGCAACACAAAGATCCTACTCCTTATGCTAGTGTTGAACAACACTGTTAAGAAAAAAAAATTGTAATAACTTGATATGTGACAATGTTTTGGTTAGTTTTAGGGAAAATTACATTAACATTTTTTAAAATTTAATAAAATATTACTCAATATTTTTGTCTTTTTTGACATTATTTTGACGTCTCTTGATCCATATAACTACATAAAAAAATCAGCGGAGATCCATGTTAGTAAGAAAGGTACATGATACGTCGTTGTTATATAAGTTGGGAGAGGTTTGTGTAGGATAAAAAAAAAAGGAGATATATCAAGTGAAATTTGGTTAAACAATGAGTGTAATTTATCCTTTATTGTGAATTTGTTTGCAAAAAATAGTTAATAAAATAGTTGAAAGTTGAAAATCTATTATAGCTTATTGAATTAAAATTATTTATAAAGTTAACCCTTGAACTAATTGATAAACATAAAATAACATAAAAATACATATTTATATGCTTTTTTTATGTAAATTTTACTTTTCTTAGACAAAAAATATTTTTTAGATAATTATAGTTTTAACTTTTTTAATAAATTTAATTTTTTCAGTTTTTAAAGATCAAATATTTTATTAAAATAAAAATAAATAGTGTAAATATTAAGGGTAAAATATATAAAACAAGAAGTTATAAATTATAAGACTAGATGTTTCTTTAAGTAATATTTTAAAAAACATTATAAAGTAATGGAATATAAATATTTTTATTAAACATATTTATTTTGTTCAAACAAAAGTATAAATTAGTTAAAATGATTAAGCAAGCACAATTTATATCTATAGAATAAGAGAAAATAAGTTATACAATGATAGTGTAAAACAGTTTTATACTGTCATCTAATCATAACCTACCATGCATGGTAAGTTTATTGACTTTTATAATAATTATCTTAAAAGTCATACAACGGTGATTTCTGATTGATTGACAGTGTAAAATTACTTTACACTGACAATACATAACCATTAAACTCATAGAATAAAGTGATTTTGTTATGTATAAATAATTAAATCTTATTTAACTTTTTTCCTAAGTTTTATTTTACTTTCAACTTTTTACTCTCAAGTTGTTTAAGTAATAAAAAAGCTAGAATGACTTACTGCTGAAATGACATATGCCCCATCCTTTGGCTACCAATTCAGGGTCCTCCCAGACTGTGATAGTATGGGAAATGCTATGTAAATATAACTACAAAAAATATACTCATCAAATACTACACATGTATATATGCATACTGCAAAGCTTATGGGGACACAGTAGTAGGTGTGTTGAGAGGGTTTGGCCAGTTTGCTTGTATTGTGGTGTTGGTTAAAACTTTCTGTCAAGTGCCAATGGCAAACAAATCAAAAATAGCTTACATGGACCCAGCCATATGGCTCAGTCAGAATGTGTGTTTGGCCATCTTCATCATAGACAGCGTGTCACAATGTACACAGCTAAGATGTGGTAAATCATTGTTTCTTGGCAGACCTATGAGACATGCAGCATTTTCTGTTTTATTTTTATTTTCTCTATTCATTAATTTTTATAAAGAGAGTATATATGCGAACAAAAATATCGACCCAAGGCAAAAGGGCATAATTACCATGTTGATTTTGTGTGTCATTTAAAACTTCCTTTAGTGGGTCTAACTAACTATCGAGGTGAACAAGTTGAGAATTTAAAATGCATTAATAGGTCCCATATGCAGGTGATTTTCTGCACTTATCCTAAATGGTTGCTTTTGATTTAATTACAAGGAAACAAACATACTTTGGAGCAACGCCCACCAACGGCTGCAATGGTCACAAGAGGAAAAACAACGATTCACCCAATTTCATTGATGAAGAAGAGAAATTGAACTAGAGATCTTCACTTTTTTTAAACTACAAAAACTAAACAAAGAAAAAGGATAATGTTCTTTAAAGTTGTGCCCATATAAGAATAAGAAATGTTCATTAGCTATGCACGTTTAAAAAAATTCCAAATCTTTTGTACTTTTTTTGTGTGTATAATAATAATAATGATGTTTGAACATAAAATTTCATGTAAATTACTTAAATCCTTCATCATTAGGTTAACTATAGCGAGTTTTTTCTTTTGCATTTTTTTTGAGAATGAATTCCCTTACCAATACTTAATTTGAATTTTAATTGTAAAATCCATGAATTCTGATGAGATAAATTATGCCAATTATTATCACCTGCTTGGGTGAGGACATTGTAAACCTTTTTCATGGACTAATTCCTTAAAAAAATGAGCCTTCATATGGAAAGACTATTAACTAATGATTGTACCATCTACTGGTAGCAATGGTGGTAGCTAAATTGGATGAGTCCTTTTATCCTCCTACATTAAAACACAAGAAGTTGGATGGTGGCACAGTGTTTATTCAAGATTTGATAGAGCCTTAATAGCAATATCAATCGGGAAAGTCCAAAAATAATATTATCAATCAAATAACAATAATTATGGCGAAGGAGTCCGATAAGCATTTGATTTCTGTGTTGGAAAGCTACATATGAACCGACATTAAGCTGAAAAGTCATGGACTATTAGCAAGGCTATGATTGCGAATTTGTTTACCTTTTCTCTCATATCAACGATCCAACCACCATTACGTAGCCCCACGAGTGCCAATGTCCTTGTCCTTTTAACTACAAAATAGGTAGATTTCAATTCTCCATACATTCCCTAAAATCATTTGCAAAATTTAGTCGTAGAGTGACTTTTCTATTCGGTGCTTTGAAAGATAGAACGTAAAAAATGTTCCAATCTATAACAATGGTTCTTTTCTATTGAAAGAAAAATATAAATTTGTTAAAGAAAAACGTTCAGCGGTCATTTTTTCTTCGTCTAACAGTTTATTGATTGTCTTTTTGAAACCTTTTCCTCTACTCTGACTCCTCTAATGGTAAGTTTGGATGAAAGGAAAAGAAAAAAAAACACTAATAACAATATATATATATTTTATTTGGTTGAAAATAAAATGAAAAAAATAAAAAAAGTTGATTTTTAAATATGAAAATTCAAATTTTCTTTCTTTCTATTTTTCTTTAATTCAAATTTTAAAATTTTCTTTCTCTTCTCGTTTTTCTTCCTTTAAATCAAACAAGCACAAAGGATAAATGAAACAAAGGAAATAGAGAGTTTTTTTTTGTAATCAGACAATTTTTTATTTTTCATGAGAAATAAATAAAAGGACAACTATTTATCTTCATCTGGAAAGTCCTTTTCTAAAAGTGCGAGAGCACAACATTCTTTCCCATAACTTGTTTTGTCATCGCTGTTGGTGAGCTTTGGTTATTATCTTACTGCTATTTGTCGGTTTCCTTTGTTTTGCACTTGTTTGTATCAAAAACACAATCATAGACAGCTAGCTCCTTCCAATTTATTGACTCCAAGCATAATGGCAAACCACAGATAGCTACTCTTTATCTCCTACCATTAAGAATGACTTTATAAAAAAAATAAAAAATAAAATTAAGAATGACTTTACATTTCTTCATTTTTTAATGTAATTTTAGATCAGTTTATTCATTGTAGTTCATACGTATTCAAACATTTAGGCATTCGTAAAGGAGTTTGGTTTGAAGATTATTCTGCCGCTTAAAAAGATGTGTAGGCTTGGCTTTCATTAGTACATAACTAATTATAATAAGATACTATATCATTATTACATAGTTTATTGATTGTGATTATATATACTATTCTTTTATGATATAACTCTCTCATATCACGGCAAGTAGTCCCTTATGAAATTTCTATTTTATATATTAAAAAAGTAAAATTAAGATGCTTTAGTCAAAACCGGACCAGTCGGTCGGGTTGGAAAATCAGTAAATTGTTCACCTAACCAGTTCAAAAAAAATCATAGAACTGACCTGAAGAAAAACCAGTCAAAGAACTGGAAAACTAGTCAAAATCGGATAAAAATTGGTTAATAGCGGGTTAATGAAAAATGTTTAATACAATATTATTTTGATTTAAAAAAAAAAAAACCAACCTAAAATGTTCATCATTTTTTTTATTTTAAATATAAACTTGTTTTACTTGTTTTTGTTAATAAATGTTGATGTGTATAGTTAAAATTTATACTTACCTATCATGACATATTTGATTTGTACTTTTATAGGTATTGTAAATGTAAAAAACCTATAAAATTATGTTTTATTTTTGATTTTTAGTATTATAAAGTTATGATCTTATGTTTTTTTAATATTATTTAATTATTATTATTTTATTAATATTGGTTCGAGAATGGTTCAACCACCGTTGAACCATTAAACCTTGAATTAGTCCCTTGACTGGTTCAATGACAGGTCCAATTTTAAAAACATTGTTTTAGTTGATAACTTGTTGTGTTTTAAATTCAATATGAACCCACCAAAAGAGCATTTTTTTTTTGGTAAAAAAAAATGTGGTGGAACACAGAGACATCTCTAATATTATCGAGTAGAATGTCAATGATATGTTGAGGCTATCAATAAAAGCTCACCTAGAGAATTATATGTCTAAATCACAAATAGTTTTACCCAATCATAGTTACTCAACTAACCCTCAAGTGCTATGAGATCTATTTGAGAAGAGTTGTCTATTGAGTGAGATTTTAGTGACGTTAAGAATAATTGAACCCAAATCTATAGAAAGAACAAGAATTAACTCTAGATACTTGATCACTTATGTCAATTCCCATTGCCACGAGCAATTAACCCATTTACTAAATTCCAAAGTATAATAGCTTATGTGCCAAAAAATTATAATAGCTCAAAAAAATACAAGAATATTTGTTTCATTACTCAACATCTAAAAATTGTAATTAATTAAGGTTCAGTTCGAATTAATTTTAAGCATACGAGAGTTTTTTAATCGTAAAATTGTACTGTTAAAGACTTTAAATAAGAATATTGATATTTGTTAAGTTTATATATGTTTATAAAAAGGCAAATAAGTTAAATTTATATATTAATTTTAATTTATACAACGCGTAGATCAATGCTAGGGGTTGTTTCACCATGTAGTCCTACCAAAACATGATTGTCTCATGTAATGCTTACCAAAAAAATAATAATAATAATTTATTTTTGTATTTACCAATTTATCCAAGCTAACACTGACATTGTATAATGGCTATATTCTCATCCAAAAGTTACTTCATACACATGAGGTGGAAGCTGAATTATTGCTGTTTGTTGGAAACATGGGATTGGGAGGTAGACAGATGGGGTTCATGCTTTGGCTGATGCGAAGAGGATACTTTTTTATTTATTAATATTATTTTTGTGGTTGGCACTTGGCAGTAACAAGTGTGAAGTGATTACAACAACTGTAATTATTCTTTGCTGCTCACTCACTCACTCTTCCTGTGAATGACACCGACAGGCTAAAGCAAGACAATGCCACAGAAAGAGAAAGAGAGACTGCTCTCTTGGATGACAAGTTAGCAGAGAAAGGAAAATGGACCTCTTAACCACGCTCAACTCTATCTACTTTCAAGTTTCATCATCCCCATTGCAAGTTCCAAGAGTTGGAGCACTCTACATAATTCTCTTTCTTAAACACAACGTGCGATTGTGTGTGTGTACACGACAGCATCAGCATGTTCAGTTGGTCCCACGTTCCAAACTCAACAAAACCCCCCTCTTCCATTCACACATTCTTCTCACTCACCCCATGTGCCAATGCTAACCTCCCTCTTCTGCATTCCATGTAAGAGGAGGGACTTCATCAAGGTTAAGGATCCGCAGCTTTGAACTTTGAACTTTGAATCTCACTCTCATTTGGATCATCTTGCTCTAGCTATGGATCCAAACACTCGTCTTGATCATGCCCTCTTTCAGCTCACTCCAACCAGAACCAGGTTCTAATGCTTCACAATTCGCAGACGCATGAAAATTCTAGCACCAAATGGTTTTGACTTTTGTGTGTTTGTTGTTTTGTATGTTGAAGATGTGACATTGTCATTGTTGGTGGGGGTGTGAGTGAAAGACTGGCTTCTGGGCTGTTAGAACCGTTTCTTTCTCACCTTAAGAGTGCCAAGGATCAGATTTCCAAAGGTGGCTATTCCATCACTCTGCGTCCACCTGCTGCTGCACATGCTCCCTGGTTCACCAAAGCCACCCTCCAAAGGTTCTTTTCTTTTTTTGGGGTGTTCTCTTTTGATTTTGTGTTTTGGTTTGCAACAATTTTGGGGGTTTGATAAATTGGATTAGAATGTTCTGAATGGAGAAAAATGTGAATCTTGGATCAGACCAAGGATTAGCCTCCTTTAATTACTTGTGTGTAGGCTAACATCATGTAGAATAATTTTATAAGACCAATGTTGCTTGTCTATTTTGGTTCACTTTCTATAGGTTTGTTAGATTTGTAAGCACTCCGGAAGTTCTGGAGAGGTTTGTGACAATAGAAAAGGAGATTGTGCAGATTGAAGGGTCGATTCAGTCAAGTGAGAGGAGCAATTTGGTGGCAGAAGCAGAAGGTATTGATGGGAGATCTTAATCACGTTATTGACTTATCATTCTGTTGATTGAATATCCCAGAACATCCGGCTCCTTCTCAATTATTTTCCCCTATTATCATTCTTATAAATTCTTATTTTTCTATTCATTCTTCTACCCAAGTGCAACTATTCAATTATAAAGTTCAACTTTTTTTTTTTAGAGTTGTGAATAGTACGAGATACTAAACTGACATGTTATATATGACTTTATCTATGGCTAATTTGATTGAAAGGGTATCAGTTACTAAATTACTTGGATGTATGGTATCACTTTTCAATCTTTTTTGTAATTTTATTGTGTGGCCTTCTCTTAACTAAAAAGATGGTCGGACTAGCAACTCATGTCAGCATGCTAACTGTGCAATGGATATCATCACAAAATATGCCATGTAAGTGTAAAATTAGCAAATAGTGTCTCCACAGGTTACAGTCTCCTACAAGAAAGACTAACATATGAACCCATGGGCATTATCATTAGCCACTTTTCTGAAGCCAACAACTAGCTGTCTTATCTTTTTTCCCTTTCTGCTAGTTTATCTTCCACTATCGTTTTAAATAGGATCTGGGCAAAGAGAAAAGGTGAAAAGCAGGTTATGTTGGCTGGAAATTTGCACTGTTTCTAGTATTGTAACAATCAAAGTAAATTACAAAAAGACTTGTAACTCCAACTTCATATTTTGACCTGGGATTGACATGAAACATGTCATCTGCAGATGGGCGTGTCAAAAGGTCAACAACTTCCTCTAAGGTATGTAAATGTGACTCTTGCTGATGTTTTCCTTGGTTTTAGTAAGATATTGAATCTCTTACCACCTGGTGTGTTTTAGCTGAAAGATGAACCAGCTGGAACCAATCAAGATGGATATGAAGAAAACTCCAGGTATTGAATTTTTGGTGTTTTCCTTATGTTGTCCTGTATGACATCTTTTTAGTCTTCAGGAAGTATCTATATACTTGTGATAATTTTTCATCAATTTTCAATGAGCAGGGTTCGCCTTCAACGTGTTCTAGATAATCGTAAAGCTATGCTTTGCAAAGAACAAGCAATGGCCTATGCCCGTGCTTTAGTTGCAGGATTTTACCCAGAATCTGTGGATGATCTTATATGTTTTGGTGATGCATTTGGAGCTTCACGTTTAAGGTCAGCAAGCATACCACAAAATGACGTTGATCAATTAAAACAGTTCACTTTGAATGGAAAAAAAATAAATAATAATGATAAATAAATCCTTTACCTCAGTTGAATGGAAGTTCATTTATACGTACATTTATGTTTGGGCATAGTGCTTCAGACCTTATTAACTCTTCTCTGCTTGTTTTTCATTTTACTCTCTTGTTTTGTCAGTGACATTATTTAGACAGTGTTCCTTTTGAGATATGACATGAGCATCACATATTGACATGAATGGCACCTATCTCAAGCAAATACATATTGCCCCCTTCATGTTTGGCTGAAAGTCCTTTTCAAATGATTAATGGTAAAAAAATTTAAATATAAATCCATATAACTTGCTTGACTCTTATGCCAAAATTTATGAGAAACATTTGTCAAATAATTTTGCAGATGTGTGTTTCTTGTTATGAGCCTTGTTTGGCAGGAAGGGAGAGTGATAAAATAACAAGGAAAAAAGGAAACAAAATTTAATATTTCCAAAAGGGGAATCCTCTCAGTTTCCATTTACTGTTTAAAATTTAGAAGTCCATAATAAGGACTAGTTAAACTATAGATGCACCATCAGCAGAACAAACAGTATTCTGTTGATATTTGAATTTGGCTCAACATCTCTCTCTCTCTCTCTCTCAACCTTATTTGATTGATGTTATTAATCTTTTTGTCCTTCGACATAATTGCTGAGTGCACTCATTGAATACAATACATTCACATAATTCCTTGATATAGGATTATGGTATGAAAGATTAACCCCAGAAAACTTTCTATGTTTTTCTATTTAATATAATTTTGTCTCATGTAGGGAAGCATGCATAAATTTCTTAGACCTGTGCAAACAAAAGAACGAAGACAAGCTCTGGATAGATGAGATAGCAGCCATGCAGGCATCCGCTCAGCCCGAATTGCCATACTTGAGGACAACTGGAATCATACTTGCTGGTGAAGATGATACAAGCAGTAAACTAAATGGCATAGTTGATGCCTCAATTTCTGAGTCAACACCAAGTCATGCTAGTTTGGACATAGGCCAAGGTATCCTCCTTTACCGCTAAGTGGATTCAGTATCTCAGGCATTGCCCCCTCCTGAGTACAAGGGTTCCAAAAAATGAACAGAACAAATGTGTTTTTCTGAAACCATTTGCCTTTAGCCATAGTCATCCTTGATAAAAATATATTATTATGGTAGTTTCAACTCTGTTAGTCTATTTTCTTCATTGTTAAGCAAAAAGAATATATAGTTCTTTCTTTTGAGAAATTTTAGAATTAATACATGAATTCCCTGTCAGTTGGGGGATTGTGCTTGCCTCACGCTTGATTAGACTTATACAAATCACTACTTGGAATTTCCAGCAAAATGTATGTGGGACTAATTTTTTGAAACAAAGTCTATCGAACAACTTAAATCTTGTGCAGGTAGATCCAAAAGTGTTTTATTTGTTGATTTTGAAAAATTGCAGATTATAGCTTGCCGACATCAGGTCAAACACCATCAACAGATGGAAGAGCTCAAATACCAATGTCCTGGCCAAACCATCTTCCTCAGTACATTCACAACTTTCAGGGTCACGCATTTCAACAAATGCCCCCATACCAAGGGTACCTCTATCCTGGTATGCAGGTTCCTTCATATTATCCAGGGAATGTGCAATGGCCTCCAAATGTGGAAGACTCTCATATTGTTCATGACGGAGACAAGGATTATCATAAATCATCGAATAAGAAGAAGAAGAAGAAGAAACATTCTCAAGTACTGGAGCAGTCTGAAGAAGATAGCTCAACAGCATCCTCTGACTCTAGTTATGAGAGTGATTCAGATGACCATTCACGGCAAGGTAAAAAGCACTCTTCAACAGAAAATCTGCACAAAAAGAAGCATGGAAAGAAGTCCTCAAGGAAAGTAGTTATACGCAATATAAACTATATAACCTCAAATGGAGATGGTGAGAAGGGTAGTGTCACAGAGGGGAGTTTGTCCAATGAGGAAGAATTTATCAATGGAGATTCCCTGAAACAGCAGGTAGAGGAAGCTGTAGGATCACTGGAGAGAAGACATAAGTCAAGCTCGCGTCACCATAAGAAACACCATAGTGCAAAGCACTCTGGCGTGCTAGATGGTTCAACTGATGCTGATTCCAATGGCGTAAAAGGCAATAACAACTGGGATGCTTTCCAAAACCTTCTTTTGAGAGATGATGATTCTACTCTTGATACAGAAAAACAGCCTGTGAAGTTTCAGGAGGAATATATTGTCAATCAGAATTTTGAGAATGGAAGGTCAAATGATATTAACCACGAACCAGACATTAGTAAAACTCGAGTAGTTTCAAATGATTCCTTTGTTATGACAGCAAGGGAATTCAACAGTGGGAATCAAAATCGTGTTGATAACTTTAAGAATGGAATGGATGCACCTTCATTGATGAAGAAAAATAATGGCACAAATGAGGAGATGTTGTTTTCTCGGAGAAATGACGAATCAGGTAGCTATTCTATGTCCACTATGTCTAGCAATGGCCTAGAATCTTCTCTCACTAAATGCCAGAAAGAAGAGGATTGGTTCATAATCAATCAAGCTGATAAACCAGGAAATGAGGATCAAAACCGAGATTTCAGCATGTTTAATGGCATTTCTGTTTCATCATCTCCTGCTGATTCTTTTCATGTAGAGAAAAACAAGAAAGACATTATGACTGATGACTCTTTCATGATTCAAGGTCGATCATCAGAAGATCAATTCAATTCTCAGTCAGCAGCTGATCTAAGTTTGGTTTCAGACATTGTTGGGGCTACTGAATTCATGAACAGCACACAAGAAGGTTCACACAATAAGACTGAAACCTTAAATTTCCATGAGCCAGATGATCTCTTCATGGTTCTCGATCGTGATTCAGCTGCAGAGCAAAGTCCAGCACCATGGAGCATAGAAATGGATTATGAGAATAACATTTCTTCTAATGAAGCTAATAGAAAGCTTTCTGAGGTTGAAATAGATAAAAATCATCCATCTAATCAAGAGGATACTGATACAAAAACTCCTGGAGTGCAAAATGGTAAAGTTTCAAGTAAAGAGACAAAGTCTAAGGCTCTAAATGGATCTCTTGGGAAAAGCAAATCTGATATCACGTCAAGAAGCAAAGCATCTCCTGGAAGCAGAACTAGAGTTATAAAGAACAAATCTGAGAAGGTAAACCAACAACTGTCTTGGATCTACCAATTTTCTAAAGGTTAAGTGAAAGAAAGAGGAATATATTAAACATTACTTCTCTTTTGGGATGCTTAATTGCTTTTGTTAGTCCAGAACCAACCAAAAGGTTGTTCAGTTTGGCTTGGAGGGTAGCAAAATTCTTGCTTAGCCTAAGCAGTTTACAAAGTGGACTTAAAACTTTACTCTATGCTAAAATGTGCAGATCCCATTTAAAGTGTTGATTTTTTCTGTTGTTAAATTGATTTACTAAATGAGCTGAAAAAACTATACTATACTCAATTAAGGGGGTCATGAACTGAAAGGTGCAAGATCATTTAATTATATAATGAACATTACCTATCCCTACATGAAACCTTGATTTTGATAGTTTGGTTTAATGTTTTGATAGGATGTGTAAAGTCTAGATTGTTTTGTAATTGTCATCTTAAGTGAATTTCATTTGGGCTTCCTCAAATTCATGAAACAAACTGCAAGTGATTTTAATAATTTTAGATGTGCTGTAAGTTTTCAATCGTTTTGAAATTTCATTGAATTGGAATTTGTGCCCCCACTTATTGTATGTCCCATGCATTGACAAATCCAACTGCAAGTGATTTTAATAATTCTAACCATGTAGCAAGTTTTCAATTGTTTTGAAATTTCATTGAATTAAACTGCTGCCTGTTTATTTTCACAAAGTACAAATTTCTTGTTCAGTTCTTTAATTATATGGATCAGAGAAAACAACACTTTCAGTTGCCCAAAATACACATGGAAAGTTCTTTGATTATATGGCTTAGAAACAAGTAACACTTTCTATTTTGCCAAATACATACGGGATGGGACTTTTACTTTTCTTATTATTTTCTAAAAATCCTAGTTGTAACATCATGAGTTATTGGAGTACCTTATTCTTTTACCGATCTTTTATTTGTTCACCTATATTGCCCTCTTTTATATATAGGAAGAGGAAAATAAAAAGAGAAAGGAGGACTTGATGATTCAGCGGCAGAAAAGAATTGCTGAAAGAAGTGCCTCTAAGAAGACTGGAACCGAAACTAAGACTTCCTTGACTTCTGCAAAGAAAGGGAATCCTAAGATACATCCATCCAATGAGGAGACTAAGAAATTGAACAAGCCAGTCCTCAGGAATTCCACCATTGAACGCCTTGCAACTGCCCGCATAAGTCAGCAGAAGGTTTCACCAAGTCAAGCAAAATCAGGTCCAACCAAGAAACCATCCTTGAAGGCAAATGGGGTGCCTTTGCAGAAGACTACTGGCACGGAAAAGAAGAAGCAGGGCGCAAAAGAAGTCAAATCTTCAAGTCATAAAGAAGACGCGAAGAAAACAAATGGGGAAGTTCTTGCTGCCACTAATGGCCAGGCTAAGAATGAAATGGAAGCCTCAATAGCATTGCCAATGAACAATGGTGCCGTGCAATCTGCTGAACCAAATAACAGTAATCTTGGTTCGAAAGACAATGGAGGGTTATCCAAGACATCATCCGAGAAATGTGCAACATATTTGATTTCAGAAAGAGAGCAAGTGCATGGAAATGTTGGCCAGCTTCATGCGGACTCATCTTTGCCAAATCATGATCACGCATTGGGAGGAAATCAGTCAAGAGGTGAAGAAGTATTGCACAAGTTATCTTCAGTTCCTGCTGATAACAAAACTCAACATATTACTGATGTGATCACAAATCCTACAGCTGCATTACCTAGCAATCCCCTAGCAGTTTCTGCTATGAATTCAAAGGTTAATCAAGAAATATATGAAAGTAATGCTGTCTTCCCTAAAGTCACTGAGAAACAATTTTCTACCCCTCCACCCAGTAACCAAGTGATGCCAGAACCAGTTCACTCCAGGAAGAAATGGAACAGTGATGAGGACTCTTCAAAACCAGCAAAAGGATTTCGTAAGCTTCTGTTCTTTGGAAGGAAGAGCTGAAGCACCCTGGTGGATTGGTTTTGTGCAAATTGGTTCATAATAACATCTGAAGTGTTCAAATCAGTTGTCAGTACTCTTTATCCATGCTTTTGGTTTTTCAATATTTCAAGAATTACTTTGTCCATTCTTTAACTCAACAGAAAGTGTTTGGCACATTGAATTATTTGTTGCTTTGAGCTCGCTTATGGCAATCATGTGGAAGATTGTAGATAGTTTCCAGCTTGCCACAATAATAAGGCCATGGGATTGAGAGTTGCTGTCATATTAGGGATCCATGATGTAAATTATCTGAATATGATGTGATCCTAAGGAAGGATTTCACAGGTAATAAATTTTCCATGTTGGAACCCTATACGAGGCTTATCTTGTTTAATGTCATTTGATGCCAAAACCTGTTTCCTTTGTATTGCAAATCATGAAAGTTGTAATGTTTGGTTGTGTATTGCTTTCATATTATTTCATGTTGATATTCTTTTGCAATTATGTTACACCAGTGAGTTATGTTTTGTCCATTTTGTCCCTCGGAGGCATCCAATGAATGTTAAATTGCTTCAGTATAGTTTCTGAAGGAATAATGATCATCGTCATCCCATTTTGGCGTGGTTTGGGGTAGAGGGAGGAGAGAGAAAAAGGAAAAGATCGTGAGAGAAAGTTGTAATATTTGATATGATAGAAAATTTAGGAAGAGATAAAAAAAAATGAGGTAAAAGTGAGTTGTGAGAAAGTGAGATGTATGATTAACATTATTCTTTCCGAAGTGATGAGAAAGAGAAATAGCTGTTACATGCAAAGGGATAGCAGAACCAAAAAGGAGAAAAATCAATGTCCACAACAATACAACGACATCACAAATAGGGATAACAGAACCGAAGTAAGAAAAATTAATGCCCTGCAACAATGCACCGACATAAATAGCAATAAATATGACGATGATGTGTCATATTACTCGGAAGCTGTCTTCCTCCCAGAGGCTTTAAGCACGGCGATCTACGTTAGACCGCACTTCTTTGGATAGTTCTATCGACAAAATATGTTTATCAACTATTATTTTAATGAAATAATTATTTATATTAAAAAATCTCTCACAAAGCTAATAAAAATAAAATTTAATGATCATGTACTGTTAGTGTAAAAAATTTTACACTGTCAACTAATTAGAATTTATCGTTAGTATGACTTTTAAAATATTTATTATATAAGTCAACAAACTTATAATAAATGATGGTTTGTAATTGGATGATAGTATAAAACTACTTTACATTTTCGGTGCATGAATTTTTTTCTCATAAAAATAAGTAATTGTTTCTTTAAAATATGTAAAATTGAACAGGTATTTAAAGGGTTGACAAACAAACCAATCTTAACCTCTCGCGTTGTCAAGTAACAACTAGTTATTATCTCCCACTTAGTTGTTGAGATTAAGTTCACTTCAGTTCATTATTAATTTAAGAGATGTGTTATTTATATTACAATTTATATTAGAGTTTAATGCTCATGCACTATCAGTGTAAAAAGTTTTACATTATCATCAATCAAAAATCATTATTAATATGACTTTTAAAGTATTTATTATAAAAGTCAACAAACTTAAAATAAATGATAGTTTGTGATTGAATAATAATGTAAAATTACTTTATACTGTCAGTGCATAATCATTAAACTCTTTATATTATATTATTTTCTGTGTTTATTTTTCTCCTTCACAACATTTATTACATCTCACACTTCTTTCTTTTTTCTTTTTTTTTCGTTTTAAAATTTATTGTACAAATAATATTTCTCTTAATTTAATATGATGAAAGAGCCTATTCTAGTCATGGTGTTGTGTCACATGCACATATCCAATCTTAAGCACAAGTGAGGTGTGTTAAAATATCAAGTTTGGTATGCAAGCAAAATATTTGATCTACATTAGTGTTTATACTTAAAAGGCCAAAGGATCAAATGTGAGTAAAATTTGAAGATATTTACTAAGACATTTTAACATTCAAGTCAATATTTGAACCAACAAAGTAATAATATATGAAAAAAAAAAGTCTATTTGATGATGTAGAAGGTGACCTTATTTATAGGGTTCAAGTGCAAGTGCGTCACGACCTCAATATAAAAGTGTACACACAAGGTAAATCCAATATGGCATGCCCCTTTAACTATTAAATTTTCTAGAACCTCTTGGCATGAGTGGCATGAGTAAGGTAACTTGAAGTATTTGCATTTGGGTGTAGTGTGAAATGCAATTGTTGGGTGATTTTATTAGGTCTCATATGGCTCTTCAACCCAATGGTCATATTGAGTTAGATTTTGTTAGAATGGGCCAAGCTATATAGAGCTAAAATAAGAGCCCTCAAGCTTAGTGCATTGACGAAAGAAGTGCACCAAGTCAAGAACATATGAGCCTTTTAAAAAAGGTTTTATTGTTGCAACAATCCAATCTTTCAAAAAAGACATACGTGGTTATGATCTGGGTGTCTTTGAAATCACCATCTAATTATTCTTTATAATTACAAGTTAGATGCATTTAACATCACAATCTAGACACATCCAGAGTTACTATCAGAGCCAAACTTATGGCAATCAAAGTGTCCTTGTAGTCATGATCCAAGCTCCCCAATATTTGAGGAGTAGATGTGGAGACACAAAAGACTTCAAGGGTTTCTATAATCGTTTAACAATAGTGTTGCTTTACTTGCTACATGGCAATGTTAGTAGGGCATATGGCACATTGCGATAGGTGTAATGCTTGGCTACTTTTAGGATCAATGATTGTCCCCACAAACTAACACAAGACTTTTCAATGTGATTTGTCATCACTCACACGCTTCTTAGGAAACTTCTTAAGAGGTCATCCATCTTAGAATTGCTCTAAGTTAAGGATGCTTAACTATGGAGTTCTAAAGTGATAGGCTACTAAAAAGTAGATGCATTTTGTTGGTATAGGCAGTACCTATTAATTCTTTTAAGTTATTCTCAACTGTACAGTCTCATATGTGCACATTCTGTAGATCTCTCTTATTCTAGTGTGTATTCAATTCATTCATGTGTCATTCCCTTTGGAAGCCTTTTAGGACCCACTTTTTGTCTGTGCCTTATCTCTTTTGCCCCAATGATCACTCTTCTCCCTCATCAGCGCCCGGAATGTTACAATAGGTGTTTTTCCCATTTGTTTCACATCTCATTATTGCCCATCATTGCAAGGCTTTTAATGCGAGAGTTCATGGTAAAGCAAAATGACTATTTTATCTTTATGTAGCTCTTTATATATATATATATAGTTCAAAACTTTTACTTTCATTTTTTTATGCTTCCAATAGTTTTATGGAGGTGTTTAACACCCAACCTCCTTGTTAGCCTTAGCCTCAAAAGAAGGGGGATGGTGGCATCCCCAAACCCATCTAAGAAGAATTGTATGGTCTACTATGAGACACAGAGGAACACAATCTTCTTTTTCCTACTCAATGTAAATCCAAGTTAGCAAGTTATGATATATGTTAGGATCCTTATATGGGATGCCACACTGGAAATATGAGAAGCTCTATAATTTACCATTAGAAGTTCCTCATTTTTTAAAGATGGTTTGAAAACTGACTCAATCAGTAATGGAAAAAGATGTAGTTTGGGAGATGATAGGTTACACTAGGTATCCTTAAAGGTGAGGCGAACAGAGTCGCTAATGACCAATGAAGATGTCTAAGTAATCTTCTTTGC
The DNA here is from genome assembly GCA_004329165.1 of Spatholobus suberectus. Lineage (NCBI taxonomy): Eukaryota > Viridiplantae > Streptophyta > Magnoliopsida > Fabales > Fabaceae > Spatholobus > Spatholobus suberectus. The sequence continues at coordinate 19,755,362 of CM014736.1, forward strand.
CTTTATCAATAAAGAGTCCCTTTCTTTCAAATTGGAAGTTCCTATATAGCACAATAAGGTCTACAACTATTTGTCAAACTTTTTAGATCATTCATGCTTCTATGTATATGACTATGTCCATACAACCTTTGACCTTCATCTCTTGTTCAAGCCTTTAGCAACTTCATCTCTTGTTCAAGCCTTTAGCAACTGCATCCTAATGGTTAGGCATTTATGACAGCCTTTTGCCATATTTGTGAGTCCTTGGAATATGTGTCGATATCAGAGAGCTGTTTTCGCATTTGTTCATACTTGTTAAGACAAAGGACGAATGTATGACCCTCAATTAGTTTTGATAATAACAAATAGTCTTATGATTAATTGTCTAATCACTCGCTATTATTGCATGTTTTTACTATCGTTTGTTCATGCGTGTTTATAAAGGTTCATAACAACTAACCCTTTCAGACAATACGTTTTGATCTTTTAGCTTTATAGTTTTGAAAAAGCACGTATCCTCTTAAAAAAGAAGACGTCTACGTACCTATTTCTGATAAAAGTTAACTTTACGCATAAAAGGAGGAATTTGTGTACAAATGCCAATACAGAAAGCAAATATGTTCACTACAACAAGATTGAGTACGAGAAAGGCTGGTTAAGCAGACTGCTTTATCTTATTAAAGTGACTGGTTGATGAAAAGCATTAAATGCTGCATTTAATGCTCTAACGACTACCTTTTTCGCCAAATGAAGATGTCTGTAAAAGCACTTACAACGTACACTTTGAAAGAACCCTATAAATAGAAGAATAGATCTTTGTTTCAATATATGGAACTCTTGGCAAACCTTCTTTTCTCTCAATTTGTAATCCTAAACAACTTCCTTGTGTAACACTTTCCTGAGCTTCATTGTACATTCGTCTGATAAGACGCAAGCTTAGTGTGATAACTTACCCTCAAACCATTTTCTCTCTAAAATTGGTGAAAGCCTAAAGAGGCTTTGGATCAAAGAATACTTGGGTATTTGCTTGGAGAGGCAAGTGAAAAACTACCTGGGTTGAGTCTGAAGAAGCTTGGATAAAAGAATACTTATAACTTGTTTAAGTTATAGTGGGACTTGGTTGGTTACCAAGAACTGGACAAAGTCTCTTTGTCTCTCTTGCTTACAGCTTCTCTTCGATTTTACAAATATCTTTTAAAAAAAATATTTATCCTTTGTCCTTTAGACGAAACACTTTTTGAAAATGTTTTGCGAAATTTTTTGAATAACACAATTCAACCCCCCTTCTTGTGTTATTCTTGTGTTTTACAATTCTTAATGCCCCTGGCTCTAGCTAATGCTGGGTGACTTTAAAATATACCAAAAAAACTCACATTCATGAAACTATACATAGACTCATACAAGTGTTGAAGTGTACCTTTTTGAAAAAATCTTGTTAAGGTCATGGAGGTTCCATACATTGTCTCTTTCTTAATCTTATTGTTTTCCACTAAAAAATTTGAAGGAGGAGGAAACTCAGATTAAAGAACTTTTGTTCGAGGCAATGAGGATGAGGTAGCAAAAATTCTCATGTTAGGCGTGCTTGGAATGTCCCCCAAAGGATGTTTAGATTCTTCAAGGTGTTTTATGTCAACCCTTCATGCCTTATGCATTATTCTTTGTTTCTAGATGTTATTTCTAACCCATGTATAACCTTTTTTAGTTTTAGACACACTCATACAATGCCAAAAGGCTACTTAGGATGTCATGGCCAAAAGACTACTAAGGCCTCATTAAGTTGGTTGACTACCAAGGCCTCCTAGTAGGCTCAATAAGTAGGGGCGATAAAGGAGGCATCACCAAGGATGGAGGAAGGAAATAAGCACCTTATCATTGAGGCTCATGATGGTGACTCCAAGAAGCCTTGAATTGAAGAATGAAGACTTTGTTGTTATTACCAAAGGGAAAGCCTTAGTTGGAACTTAGTCTTGTACTTACCACTTTAAGGGTAGGTGTGGCAAAGCAGGTTGAACCCATCATGTCAACCCACCTAACTCGTAAAAAATGGCAAGACGGGTTAAGTGGTTCAACCTACCACCCGACGAGGTAAGGTAGGGTGGGTTAACCTGTCAGGTTGTCCCGTCGAATTAACCCCCCTAACCCACCACTATTTAAGGTGTATATAAATGATTTTTTTATATTATTAAAATGTAGATAATATGTGTGTGTGTGTGTGTGTGTATACATACATAATAAAATGAGTGATGTGTTAAAAAGAAATGAATTAAGATTTTTTTAAATATTTTTCCTTTTATTTTGATTTTTTTTGTAGGTCAACCTGCCAACTCGTCCTTTATTTTTTGGCAGGTCAACCTGCCAACCCACATCTAAATGGGGTGAGCTATATTTTCCAATCTACCTTCCACCGATGGGTCAACTCGCCTTGCCCCACATTGTTTTAAGCGAGTTGATGGCAAGGCAAGGCGACCCATTTCACCACCCCTATTTGTGGGACAAGGACTTTGAGGTGGGTACGAAATATAATATGTTGTATAGTTATTTGTTTATATGAATGCTGATAAGGAAATGATGTCCACCATCTCATTCCCCCAGCTTATGGACAAGGCAGTGAAACATCAGTTGTATATCATCTTGCTCTTTCTCCATAATGATTGTTTCTCATAGATGGTGCTAAAATGATCTAGCTGAGCCTTTATACATAAAGACAAAGAAGATAAAAAATGAAGAGGGTCAGAGTGTTGATTTGATGAGTAAGCGAAGATGGGAGGTATCTACAAAGACACTTTGACGCCCAAGTTAGTCTACGAAGCAATAAAGTGAAAAAATATGGAAAGGGAGTCTAGCTAGTAACGTAAGAGATGTCCTTTTTATAAAACTCAAGTGCAGGTGAGTCACAAACTTTACTATGAGAACATGCCCACAAGATAATCCAATGTGGCATTGGCCCCTTAATTATTGAATATTCTAGAACCTCTTGGTATGAGTGGCATGAACAAAGTAACTTGGATTCTCAGTCTAAAGGTGTATGGAATATCATGGGATACAAGGCCAATGGTTTTTATTAGGCCTCATATGGCACCTCAGTCAAGTGAAGGACTTATATATATGGGGGTCATAATGAGTTTGGGTTTTATAAAATTAGGCTTAGCCATGTACAATCAAAAGAATATCCATTACAATAACTTAGTAATTAATCTTCTTCATTTAGTTGAAGTTGTGACTCTAAGATGGGGATTGAATATCCTTATCCCGCAATGGCTAGTTTATGTTAAAGTTGAACCTAATTGTTTTAATCTTGTAAAATACTTTGAGAACCTAAAAGGAAGTTCATATTTGAAACTCGTCATCTTGAACTAGAAGAGTTTGGCCTCGTCATTTCAAAATTTCTCTTTGAAGTGTGTTAGAAGAAATGCCAACAAACCTGCTTATGTCTTGGCATCTGGTTTGGTGGCCTTCCTCGAGAGGTGTTCATTTAGAAGATCTTATTCAAACAAATAACCATTGATTAATTAGGTTGAGGTAATTGATAAAAGGAATCAAAATAATCCTACGTATTTCTCGTGTGCAAAGATTAGATAATATTTAAAGTAAAATTCATGAATATACACATATAGAAAAAGAGAGAAATAGACTAGAGGAATGTGGATTGTCTATTGTATAGTAAAGGAAAGTTAATGGTTTGTTGTTTCACTAAAAAGGAGAAGGATTGATTTAGGAGGGAAGGAAAATTGGAAAAAATACAATCCTTCCCTCGTTTGGTGATTCTCGACAGTGGAAAGAAAGTTTTGCAGTTAGGTTCCATAGGACTTTTGCAATCCGTCCATATATGGACCAAAATGGAAAGAGGGGTGTTATTTTTTACACAATGACAAAAATACCTTTCTTTATATTACATTTAATTTTTTTATTTAAGATATTTATGTTATTTTACATACATATCTTTTTCTTTTCTTTCACTTTTTACATAACCAAACAAGTGGAAAGGAGAATTTTACCTTTCTTTCCTTTCATTTTCTCCTTCGAACAAGCTAAAAAATCATTTTATTTTCGATTTTTTTTCTTCCTTCTCTTTTCTCTCTTTCCTTTCACTTTTTTTCTTAAACCAAACATTATTTTCCAACCCTTATAAAATTAATATAATATAAGAAGGAAAACCAAATATAACCCTTAGTGCAGAATCAATGGCATGAATCTTGACTCTGCAAGCGATCTAGAAGAAAGGAAGGGGGACAATCTTTCATAATTTATCAAAAAATGTTATAAAGTCTTCGATTTCAAGGAAGACTGTAATAAAACATAGGAGCATTATTATATTCATTTTGTAAAATAAAAAATAATAATAATAACTCATCACAACTCCTAGTCATATGTCTATGCATGCAGCTTGGTTTTATAACGAATAAAAAATTAGGATCAAGCAGGCTCTTCCATTTCACCATTTTAACTAGTTGAAATCACGTCATCATGATCTAAATATAATTTCTACACAAGCTAAAATTCGATTTTAATTCATATAAAGATGACCTAATTTAGATCTAACACTCTCAAGTTCTTTTTATTAATTTTTATCCTCTTAAATTTTAAAAATGTTTAGGTTTAATTACTACTTTAGTCCCTTAATTTATTCATTTTATTCAATTGGATTCCTCTTTTATTAAAAGATTCAATTATGTCTCATCATTTTTAAAAACGCTACAATGTTGCTCCTTTCATCTAAAACAACGTTGTTTTTCATTATGCTCTTCCCGTTATTTAGTGTAAAATTAGACTGAAAATAACACGTTGTTTTGGATGAAAGGTAACATTGGAGCGCTTTTAAAAATTATGGAACCTAATTAAATCTTTTAATAATAAAGAGACTCAATTAAATAAAATAAATTAATTAAAAAACCAAATTAATAATTAAATCAAATGTTTATTATCATCATGCGACGTATCCTATGTATTTAATATGTTACATTATATATAACACGATCGTACACACACACACACACACACACCCATATATATATATATATAAGAAATAAATACATATTTAAGTCTTTTTCACATGTTTGATGAGCAAATTTTTTCCATTATCAATTATAATTAATTAAAAGAAAAAAAAAACAGTGGCGACATTACAATTGCTCATAATTTTATTGTGCTTAAAATATCAAAATATAAGAATTCAACCAACAACAAAACAGAAGGCTGAAAACGAAAGCAAAGTTCCGCCATCTAATTCTTAGCTGTGTGGTCTGATAGCGTCTTTAGAAATGGTTATTTTCAGCAGAGAGTGGCTTTTCAAGAAATTGTTAAAAATAAATAATTGTTTTTAAAATAAATTAAACTTGGCAATGGTGTTTTGTTTCTTCTTTTCATCGAAGGAATAAAGAGATATTTTTTTCTTAAAAAAAAAAAAATAGCTGATTCACTTTGTGTTGTAGAATAATCTATTCTGATTTCTGACCATGTGTCCTTCCATTGTTTCCTTTCTTTCTTCACTGTTACGTCATCCTCTTCCGATTATGCCCTCACCGACAACTACTCCATCGCCCTCACTCACGTACCTGTTAAATTACCATACTACCCCTTCGTCAATTCTTCAACAACAGTCTGTTTCTCACCGACTCTCCTACCAAACTTGATTCAAGGGTACCAACACACAAATAGCCAAGTAGGCCATTCTGATGTTGTTTATTACACTTTAATTATTCAATTACAATTAACTATTATAACAAGAAGAACTTTGGTAATAAATCTTAGAAATTTATTTTATTTAGAAAATTTATAAATTAAAAATTTATGTGATCTTCAAATGAATTCACCAAATTATATGTTCTTAAGATTTAATTCCATATATAAATTAAAGCAATGATAATAATAATATTTATTAATAGAGTTTAATGGTCATGCACTGATAGTGTAAAGTAATTTTATACTGTCCTTCAATCACAAACTACCATTTATTGTAAGTTTGTTGACTTTTATAATAAATACTTTAAAAGTCATATTAATACTGATTTCTGATTGGATGACAATATAAAACATTTTACATTGACAGTACATGACCATTAAACTTTTATTAATATAATTTAATTTTTATGTATTATTAGTGTAAATATTTTTTATATTATTAATTAATAAGAATTATCTCCAGAATAACTTTTATAATAACTATTACAAAAGTCAATATACTTACTATATATATCAATATGTAATTAAATGAAAATATAAAAACTTTTCATTGCATTCTTTTATATATATAACTTTTCAATACATTCTAATTAAATTCATATTTATATGAATTTAATTTTCATATAATATTGTTCTAAAATAAATTATAGTCAACCAATTAAAATTACATTAAATATAGGTTTTAAAATAATTATTATAAAAATTAATATTCTTAACAATTAATAATTATATAATAGTGTGAAAAATTTTATATTTTCAATATATTCTAATTAAATTTGAATTATATACACATCAATTCATTCATATTACCTATTATTCTATTTCATATTTTTTCCAGATTTACATTTTAATCATGTAACACATTGTGATTATAAGTATACATAAACAACTAAAAGTTTAATGGTTATACATTATCGGTATAAAAAAATTTATACTGTCAATTAATCACAAATCTCTATTGGTATGATTTTTAAAATAAATATTATAAAAGTTAACAAATTTATCATAAATAGTATTTATGATTGAATAACAATGTAAAACAATTAATATAAAAACACTTTGTCAAAATTAAATTAAAAATTAAAATGTATCACCTTACACTATCATTCTAGTTTACTTTTGCAAGGGACAGAAAATCTCAAAATCATTTTTTTTTTTTTTTGCTGAATAAAAGGTGCTAAAGGAAACTTAACGAACATATACAGTGGCTGCTAAAATCTCAAAGTAGTATGGTTTGGTGAGTAACAACCGTGTTAGCAGGTAAAATACCAATTTTCAAATATTAGTCAACCGGTGCCACGTCTTTTTCTGTTTCTATTTTATTTTCCACACAATTTTAAAATTTTAAGTATCTTTCACATTCTATTTTCATTTTTTGGTAATTTATCGCGGCTTAACTTGCATACTCAGGAATCCAGCTTGCTTTTATAGTTGCAAAGAGCAGTGAGGACACAACAGAACACAACACAGGCACCGAGAGAAAGAGAGAGAGAGAGAGAGAGCACAAATCTAGCATTGTTCTCTTCTCAGCAACATTCTCCACTCACATCCATGGCTTCGAAACTGTTACTCATCGCTGTCTTTGTTCTAGACGTGATTGCTTTTGGACTGGCCGTGGCTGCTGAGCAGAGAAGAAGCACTGTGAGTCTTCACATTTTAATTCACTGCTTTCCTTTCCCTCAAATTATCTCACTCTTTCTTCTCTAAATCCAAAATAAAAATCTGGGTTTGAGAAGAATCTTGTAATGATTCAATCATTGCACGAGATAAGAGCATTTTTGGTTCTCTCTTTCTTGATTGTTGATGAAATGAGAAAATGTGGCCAAAGCTTGAATCTTTAATCTTGTACTTTTCTTTGTTGACTTAAAGTTTGGGAACTTGGTGATGGGTTTATCACATGTTAGCATAAAGGCTTCAAAAAACCTTACATTTGTTTTTTTCATTGAGTCCCCATATTCTTCTGATGTGGGCATACCCAGATCTGTTTACTGTTGAAAATATGTTCTTTCTTTGAAACTCATTGCGAATGTGATATGAAGAAAGTTTACAAACGAAATTATCTGCAGTCTTTTGTGTTTCTGTGACTTTTTTTTCCCTTGGCTGTCTGCATTCCGTGACATGCCGAATCTTGATCTTTTCTCCCTTGGGTGAAGAAGTTCTGCATTGATGTAATAGTTTTGTGATTTTTACGGCTGCGTTTGCAAATAGAACTCCAGATCTGTGTGTATACGCTACTGTCCTGTTTGTATACAAGAAGGAGTGTTTCATGTGATGTGAAACCTCAGATCTCTCCTTTTTCTCTTTCTTTTCAACCTGAACATATATCAAATTTAGGCTTAGTTCATCAGAATTCTGTCATTGAAGTTCAACAAGGAAACCTTGTCAATCTGTTTTCTTCAAAAGTGTAATATGTTCCGCCTTAACTTCAGATTTGTACTTGCGTATTCCTTTGCTCAATAATGAATTTATGACTACTTAGCTAATACAGGTGTTCCCCTAATGGATAGTGGCAACTTATGAGTGTTTATGAAAATGTAATGGTAATCCCGTTATTAGAGGTAGGAGATGTATAATCATAATTCTTCAGGTTGAAGAAATAAATTGGTCTTTTGCTCCTTGGTACATTTATGGCATTGAGGTTTGAACCTATAATCTCTTCTAAATTATCTAATCCTTTCACCACTAGCTCACTGCTAATGACTTATAAGTGACCTTTTAATACTTAGGATGCAATTTTTTGAGTTTTTACCGTTTTACCTCCTACTTAACAAAATATTTATCTTTGTTTTCATTGGCAGGCTAGGATTGTGCAGGACAAGGAAGTGAATTATAATTACTGTGTCTATAACTCTGATATAGCAACTGGCTATGGTGTTGGAGCATTTTTGTTCCTCATGGTTAGTCAAGTCCTAATAATGGTGGCAAGTCGATGCTTCTGTTGCGGGAAGCCTCTAAGCCCTGGAGGCTCAAGGGCCTGTGCAGTTGTCCTTTTCATAATCTGCTGGTATATTATCACTCTCACTGAATTAGCAATAGTAATATCAAGTCTTAACTAAATGTAGAATATTCGGACATTTTTATATCCTGAAAAGCTGATTAACATCATTTAATTTCCATACATGATACACCATAATAAACTGAGTATTTTATTCATTACCGTTTACTTTGGTGTTTTACTGATAGGATTTGCTTTGTAACTCTCTCTTTCAGGGTGTTTTTTGTCATAGCTGAGGTATGCCTGTTGGCCGGATCAGTGGAAAATGCCTATCACACCAAGTACAGGACCCTCTTCGTGGAAAATCCCCCTTCTTGCGAAATGGTTAGGAAGGGAGTCTTTGCTGCTGGTGCTGCTTTCATTTTCTTCACTGCCATAGTTTCTGAATTCTACTATATCAACTACTCAAGCGCCAGGGAAAGCTTCCAACCTTATGCTGGCGGCGAGACTGGTGTAGGTATGGGAACCTACAAATGAGCTTGTTAGTTAAGAATTTTACAGCCAACATTTAGGTGTGACTATATCTGGAGTCTGGATTCTGCAGCACATTTGCCTTTTCCATTTCCTGGATTTTGTTGCATTTCTTGTATTTACAGTTTAGCTACTTTACTAGAATATATAAGTTGTATCTTAGTAATTTTTTTGTTGTTACCTATTGTCGTATGTTATGGGTGACTGATTCATTGCCTCTTTTACATTTTTTGGAGTTCTTTGTCATGTATACATATCAACAAGAGAAGTAATTTCTTGCATTCACTGGACACACTTGATTTATGTTGTTTCTGCACACTTATAAATTGTAGTCCTTTCATTTAAATGTTAGTAACTTCATAGTAGGGTCAATTTCCTTAATATTTTTGGTAGTTTATGATGATTATGATTTCAGACATTTGATGCTTCAAAGAATGGAGGCAGCCCGCCTTATCCTTTTACATTCACGTATAGAACACTAGGCAGCTGTTATTTTTAGTGTATAGCAAGTGCTATGATTGCCACATTTGAAATTAACATCTAAAATACTATAACTAGAAATTCTTCTATGTAGTTGCACCAAATTGTGATTACATTGTTTCTGAAGTATCTCGTAATAGACTTTTGGCCATAAAGTATTGTGGTAGAAGTAATATCAACGCATAGCTGCCCCCTAACTTTTCCTCTCAATTGATAGAATTCTCAAAGATCATGCAAAATCTTCAATTTGAGTAAATGTATATAAATAAAATTTTAAAAACGTTACGACTTAACAAGTTTGGGTTGGTATTTATTAATTAGTATTTTTTGAAGCGTAGTAAAGAGAGTCGTAAACAATGGCATCATTCACAAAATTTGTAATGCACTCCACATCAATTTGAGTTGAATAAAGGTCAGTGATACAAAACTTGGGTTGGATTATAAGTTCTTCTAGTTGTTGAATGTAGCCCTGGCCCTGGTGGAGCTGATCACAAATAGTAAATGGGTCTTCGTGTGATGTGTTTGGTTTGGCTATTTACCAAAAACTGTTTGTCTTTTTTCTGGGACCGCACAGATTTTGGCTGTTAAGTCGGGTCAGCTCAAATGGAGCTTTTGCTTGGGTTGTCAATTCTAGCTGGCCTGATCCATTCGGATTTGCTCCATGCGAGTCAACACATTTTTGGGTCAGGCCAGGCTGGATTGGTTTAATTCAATTACGAATTACAAATTTGTTGACTCAACCTAGTCTTATTCAGGCTGTGGGCCAACCCATGGACCCACTCCTTTTTTAAGATTTGAATTTTTAAACTTATATTTTTATTGACAAAAATACAAAACCCGGTATACTTAAGTTCTTACATTCAATGTGTACTTGTCTATTCTGTTTTGTTCTACTCTTTATTTAGGTCTTTTGGGCTATTTCTTTTCCTTCATGATTTGTTTGGACTTGGGGTAACTTTGTAGCCTTTAGTTTCCGTGACTTTGCTTTCGACCTTTGAATTTTATTCAATGGTAGTTACTCCCCAAACCAAAAAAACCAAGTGTGTTTGGTTTCACGTTACATTCTTCAGAGTCATGTTAAAATACCGGTTAACATGATTTTAAATAAATTTTCACATATTTGGTTCCATGTTGAGGAATGATTCTCGGTTCAAAATTGATGCCAAATTGAAGCAATTTTAAATAACTTTTGCGTTGGATCAAAAATTTTATACTGAGTTTTACTATTAACTTGCTTTTATAATAAAAATATCCAAACATAAATCATATCACTTCAAAATCAATTTTAACTAAAATCAATTTCATTCAAAATCAAAATCAATTTTGTCAACGATCATCCACATACACACCAAGTGATTCAAAATTTATAATCTGGTACAAATGAAGATGGTGGGCCACAACAAAGTTTTGTGTGTTTATACATATGGTTTTGCTAGGTAATAGTTAAAAAACTAACATAATTTTTTTAATAAAAAATCATAATAATAGAAAAATAGTATATGCAATTATGCATTGATAGTATAAAAAAAATAATTATACTATCATTTAATTAGAAATTGTCATGCATGGTAAGTTTAATTTTTATAAAAGTCATATCTACCATAATTTTTAATTTTTAATTTTTTTTGCACTTTTAGTGCATAAAAATTAAACTTAGTAATATTAAATGTAATATTTTTCAACAAAAACTTTTAATTTTTAATATCTTATCCATCATCTTTAAAGTATTAGTTAGCTATATGCACAGATACACATATACATATTATTATTAACAATATGAACCAAAATTTTTAAATAAAAAAATATTTATATCCAATTTAGAACTGGTTGAATGCATTAACCCTGACACTATAGACCATCCACATGAGGGTGGTGAAGGGAGGGCCCCAATTGGTAGAAAAAAACTCGCAAGTCCTTGGGATTTTCTTGCACTTGGAAGAAGAAGTAGAAAAAGGAATAAATACAGTTATAATTTGATTCTTCATCATCATAGTAAATAGTAGAGAAAATAGAAATTGTTTCTTCGTCTTTACTTACAAGAAAAAGGAGTAATTAACTGTGACATGTTCACTAAAAAAATCCTTTTGTAGCGAATCATTTATTAAGATTTTTTTAATGGGCGAACGACGGGAATTGAACATGCGCATGGTTGATTCACAATCCACTACCTTGATCCACTTGGCTACAACCACCCTTATACTGTGTAAAAATGATCTATACCTCAATTTCTACCCTTTCGTTATCATTCTTTCTTCTAAGATAAAAAAAATAAAAAATAAAAAAGAGAGAAACATATATATATTATTGCAACATAAGAAATAAATAATGCTAAAAAATATTGAAATTAATCAAAAATGTATGTATAAAAACCTAGGAGTGGCAAACGGATGGATCGAATAAATTCTTAGTCGGATTATAGTAGATTGGATAAAAATAATCTATTAATCCATTTTGATCTGTTAAAAATTCATTTAAAAAATCCAATCCACCCATTAATAATTTTTTAATGGATGGATATCTAATCCATCCACAAAAATAGTATATTTTAAAAATTAAATAATTTTTATTTTTAAAATATTCTCTCCCCCTCTCTCTCCATTGTCTCTTTTCTCTTTCTCTAACCTCTCTCTCTCTCTCCTCTCCCCCGCCTCCTCTCTCTAATTCTGTCATGTTAAAATAATACTCTTCCGAGTTACCACAAAAATTATGTTTAAGGAAAAATAGAAAACAACTACCAAGGAATCTTCAAAATGTAGAAACTTGAAATTTTTTTTGCCATAATTTGAAATAAAAACATATTTTAATAACTCTAATTTTGTGTAGGGAGAATTGAAAAAATTTAAATGTAATTTCTTAACAATTCATATAATAGCCAAAATGCAGATTTCAATCACCAACAAGCTATATCATAAATGTTTAGGTTTAAAAAATTATTTTGTAAAGTTGATTAGAAATTTTTTATTTTGTTAATGGCTACTCTATTTTTTAATGGAAATCTGATTATAAGACCAAAAAACAAATTATTTTGAAAAAAAAACTGATTAAACATGTCTTTTATGTTTTTATCCAATGGATTTTATTTTTTTATTTAATGTAGTCCAATGGATTTTGAAAAAAATAGTGGATGATTCACTAACCGGGACGGATTGGATCCAATCCATTATTATTTTTTTGTGTAATGGATGGATTGGATGGATTTTCTTGTGGATGGATTGGATGAATGATGGATGATGGATAAATGGATTGTTTTGCCACTCTTACGTGACACCCAGTCAGTATATTGACCAAGTGGGTCCAAATTTTGTAACACTAATAAAGAAAAGAAGCCGCTGAGATAAATAATAGCCTAAATTACATTTTTTGTGTTCTTATTTTTCTTAATCCACAATTTTGTTCTTTTTATTTTTTTTAGAGAGATTTAGTCTACCTATTTTTAAAATTTTGCAATTTTGGTTCTCCTATTTTTTTTAGAAACATTTAGTCTTCCTATTTTTAAAAATATGCAATTTTGACCCTGTCATCAAATCTCTTATATTAACCGTTAGTGTTTTAACATTAACTCTAATGTGTTAACGTTGACTCTAAAGCTAACTTTGACTCTAACACATCATTTAAGTATTAACACGTTAGAGTCAATGCTAAATAACTAATAATCAATGCAAGAGATTTGATAGTAAGACCAAAATTACAAATTTTTAAAAATAAGGAGACTAAATGTTTCTAAAAAAATTAGGGGGGACCAAAATTACAAATTAAAGAAAATAAAAAGACTAAAAATGTAATTTAGCCTAAATAATATGCCCTCATTTAAGTTTAATTACTCATGTGGTCTCTATAATTACAAAAACTTTCCTTTTAGTCCCTATATTTTAAAATATCTTCTTTTAGGCCTTATAAATATCATTTTTAATCCTTTTAGTCCTTGCTACAGGGACTAAAAAAAATCAAATAATATGTATAGGGACTAAAAAGAATTAAAAATAGTATATATAGAGACTAAAAGGAAATATTTTTAACTATAAAGACTAAAAGAGAAATTTGTTGTAACTATAAAGATTAAATGAGTAATTAAACGCCCACATTTATTAATTGAAGTGTGACAAAGGATGCTGAGAACAAATCAGATGGAAGCAAACCCACTTCAGAACTCAGAAGAGTCATCTAGACATTGATTACGTTCTTTTATACTAGTCTGGTTGTTTTGACACGACGTCACATTTTAACCGCTTCTTTTCTCATATAGATTAGTTAGCGCATTGGTTAAAAGGATCTCGCATCAGAATCAATGCAGGTTTGATAACCATCATTTTTAGAGAAAATAATTGTTATATTAAAAAGTTTAAGAAATTTATTAAGAATTTTTTAACAAAATAATCTAACTTTACACATAGGCCCATGGGATAGGTCTGATTAATTCCCACCAATAATCTTTTTGGGTCAACGATACTTCCTGGACCTAGGCAGGCCTAGTCCTAGTCCAGAATGCCGTCAGCCTTCTCATTGTTTTGAATCATCAGGGTATACGTTATTAACAATTTTTTTTATCAGTGAACGAGGCCCACCAAGATCACCAAAGTTTTGATTGATAATACCAAATTATTCCTAAACGCAATTTGTCTTACTCTTGTTTGTTTTGGCATTGGAAAGTTAATTCTTATATTTTCCAATGGAAAACACACATTTCAATATAATTCTATAACTGAGATTAATCTAAACATATATCCCAATTACATTTAATTGTTCAAAATTAATTTTATCAAAATCAATTTTACTCAATTTTAAAATATATAGACACTTGTATGTGTAACAAAAAACTAAGGATAAATATCGTCTTAATAATAATGTTCTCCTCAAATTTGAAGTATTTATCATTAATTTTTAATCATTTTTTATTATCGGTTCATATGATAGTAGATTGTAAGATTTTCTTTGCTGTAGGGTCTCCTTGCTTTTGAACTTTGACTTTCAAGTAGTTAGTCTTATAAGAAAAAATAGAGAATTCCATATAAGAAACTGGTCATAAAAACATGGACGGTAACAGAATAAAGTGATACTTTTTTAAAGATATTTGAGTCATGACAAATATTTTATGGAGATTTTCCAAAACAAACCAACAAGAGTTCTTTACGTTGTGAGACAAATGCACCGACAAAGAAATTAGGTTTGTTGTGAACAAGACCGAAGAAGGGAAAAGGTTTGGGATGTGTATCGACATCGGAAATATATTACCGAACTATAGAATTTTTTTGTTCTGAAAAAGATAATTTTTGTTTGAACAAAAAAAGAAAAATGTTCGGCTTGTGTCATTGAAGAAAATGAAATGTTTGGGCCTAAGTAAATTACATACACCCACCAGATACACATAATGTTACATAATTTCTGCCAATGTTTTTCTTTAACGAAAAAATGGCATAAGACTTGAAAGCACAACACAAACATGTTTAACCATAAGTTGAAATGTCACTTTCTTTGCTAAAGTATTGCTACCGTTGAATAATTAAATGGAATTTATCCATTATATATATATATATATATATATATATATATATATATATATATATATATATATTATTTATTTATTTATTTATTAATTTTTTTTTACTCGTAACATCTGCATGATTTAAATTGAAATTTAAGAGACTTTATTAATAACAAAAGAGCTATTAATTTATCTGTCCTTAAAGTTAAAAAATCTCTTTTTACTTTAAAACTGTTTTTATAATAACGAAAGAATTCGCATTATATATGTTCATGATTAAAAAAATAATATTTACGCTACATAATTTTTGCATATATGTATGTGCGCACTTCAACAAATATACCGTGTTTTTGGGTACATAGAAATAGCCAATAGATACAGTTAAAAGCAGAGAGATAAACTTTTTTTTGAAAATTTCTTCGGTTTGATATAAGAAAAATACAATAGAGAAGTTTAAAAAATGGGTGGGTCCACTAGTTATTTTCATTATATTCTTTACCTATTTGCATTTATCATTTATTTTTTCCTTATTTCTTATCTATTTCTCTTAAACCAAACAACTTTATTTTTTACTATTTTTATTTATTTATTTTATTTTTATTCACTTTATTTTTCACCTATTTTTTTTTCTACCAAACAGACCATAATGATTTTTGTAAATAGTAATTAGAAGGATTGTGATGAAAAATAAAAAGAGATAAAAACAGGAAGTGAGATGTCACTTTGTTTGATTCACCAAAAAAAAAAAAGTGGAAGGAAAGAAAGTGAAAGAATAAACAATAAGATTATTTTTTAGTTTGGTTAGAGAAAAAGTAGAAAAAAAGAAAAGTACATGTTTTCTCTTCCCTTATTTGATTGAATAGAAAGTGAAAGAAAAGAAAAATATATATTTATAAAAAGACATAAATACCCTTAAATAAAGTTATTTGCAAACAAAGTTAAAATAATAAATTAAAAATTTTATTTTCAAAATGACATAAAAAAATTTCGTAATATAAATTAAAATTAATTATTTGCAAACAAAGTTAAAATAATAAAAAATTAATTTTAACTGGATGTCAACATTATGTAATTTAACTACACTCATCTATAAAATATTAGCTTTAAAAAACGTAAGGTCAACAAAATTGGCAAAGTGGTTACCATGGAGAGAAGACTGCTCACTGTTCTGCTTATAATTTCGAAGAAGGCCATTTGAGCCTTTTTACAGATAAACTCACAATTCACATTCTCCTCTCTGAAAGAGAATCCTCGCCAGTTTTGAAAAAATTAGAAGAGATTTTATCTGTTGATTAATTTTAATGATTCATAATTTTAATATATAAAAGATAAGAAAAACATAAATAAATAATAAGATATATAAACTGAATACTCTCTAATTATTTTTAACCGAAAAGAATCCAAGCCCCTTATTTTCTTTTTTTTCAAAATGGGCAGAAACAAAATTGGGCATGGGCCCCACATAAATATTCTTTTTTTTCCTATTTCTGTTGCAACCAAACAATGGAACGAAGCTACAATTCATTCTTTTCTTCCCTTTCCTTTCTTGTTTTTCTTTCCCACAAAACACAGTGGAAAGAAAAATTAAATGTAAGAATATAATAAATCTAATTAGAGAGGAGGCTATTCTGACAGGCCTTGGTTCACTCAGAACTTCACATGTTCAAATAAAACAGTGAGGGGAAAAAAAATATCAAAAGGGATCGGGTCCATTTTAGGACCTATGTAGTTAATATAGTTACTAGGATCGAATCCCATAGGGTCAAATCCCTGACCCCAAAAAAGAAAAGTGCCACATGCGATGGCTAGTGCTTGACATCTCTGAAACATAAGATACTGTTTCAAGCTATGTTCTTATAACCGGATCGGACTGACCGGTTCAACTAAAAAATTGCTAAAACGGTCTTGTGTTCGGTCTAATTAAATTAGAGAATTGGTCAAGCAAAAAACTAGTTTGTGAACTGGTGAACTGGTCAAAAATCAGTAAAATTGGTCAAAACCGGTGAAAAACCGGTTCGTAGCGATTCAATAAAAAATGTCTAATAAAATATTATTTTAATGTTTTTTCTTTTAAAAAATAAAAATCAACTTAGAATATTTGTCATTTTTTTTATATTCTAAATATAAACTTATTTTTATTAATAAATATTAATGTGTATTATTAAAACTTAGACTTAAGTATTATGACATATTTAAGTTAAACTATTTTAGGTATTGTATATATTAAGAACTTATAAAATTATATTTTATTTTTAGTTTTTAATATTATAAAGTTATGATATTATATATTTTTTAATTTTTTATGTATTATTTAATTATTATTATTATTATTTTATTAATACCGGTTCGACCATAATTTAACTCCGATTGAACCATTAAACCTTAAATCAATACTTTAACTAGTTCAATGACCGAATTTTAAAAACATTGATTTCAAGGGAACAATACCGAAGCAAATACTTACGACGCAGCACAAACCCCAACAGAAGACTCGAAGTAATCGTTTCATATGAATGTATACTAAGAAAGTTTAGTTGCCAAAATCAAAGCATGCAGTACGTCAGTTGTACTTTTCTGCATTCCTCTGGTATTGGTCATATAATTGCTCACATTCCAATGCCCAACATTGCGATAATATTAGCCATGATAAATTTAATTAATGATGTAATTTTTTTATAACACTTGCATTATTATAAAGAATGCAATGTATCCAATAACTTAATTAGAATAGACAAGACGTGGATTAACATTGTGATTTAAGTTGTGATTAACATGGTGATTAACAAGAGCCACAACTAATTTGGTTGACAAATGTTAATCCAGATTAAGTTTTTTAATCACAACTGTTTGTTATCATAATCACAATTTGAATCAAAATTCAATCCATATGTCAAAATCAAAATTTAAAAAGAATACCAGCATGAAGAGGATATTACTTGGATTCATGTGTTTCAAAGGCTAATCAGGTAGCGGATCTTTTGGCTAACCATAATATGCAGCTCATGAGTCAGATGCGTGTATTTGATACTACGTCGGAATTTATTTCTAATGCCTTGAGACTGAGCTGGCTGGTATTTCTTTTACCAGAGGTTTCTAGTTTTTTCCCTTTTCTTATATTTCACCAAAAAAAAAAATAGTCAAGGTGATTTTAAGTCGTAAAGGCCAAAAAATCTTATCAAGGTAAGAATACAAAGTATACAAAAGGATACTTAAAACTTGTTACATTATTCTTGTCGATTTCAATAACCCTTTACTCCAATACACCTAGATAAGATTGATGACAGCTGGGGCAATTTAAGTCGTTTGAAACGTTTGCAATATTTACAGGATTGACAAGATGCAATATGTGAATTTGATTATTAATTAGATAATAAAAAGTAATAATCTCTCCTACGTATAATTTATTTTGTTTTTATCTCAAAAGTTGCATCAAAGTGACAGCAACGTGACTCGTACTTTATGAATGGTTTTTGGCGTTACAAAACAAAGTTTTCTCCTGTTTCAAATGAAAGGGAGGTTTAATCTCATGCATCCCTTCAGCTATGATTGCAAGAGATATATATCACTAATACAAACTATCATTAGTCTTATTTTTTGGCCTCATATAAACCATTGGCTATGAATCTAGTTTCGCATCACCATCAATCGTTATAGGAAACAAGAGCCCCAACAAATTTCGTTGACAAACGTTAATCCGGATTAAGTTTTTTAATCACAACTGTTTGTCCTAACCCATGTATCATCATAATCACAATTTTAATCAAAATTCAATCCATATGTCAAAATCAGAATTTAAAAAGAAAATTCCAAATCTAAATTGTATCCGTCCCTCTATCATGTGCGGAAACCAAACAGAGGTAGTT
Organism: Spatholobus suberectus; assembly: GCA_004329165.1. Lineage (NCBI taxonomy): Eukaryota > Viridiplantae > Streptophyta > Magnoliopsida > Fabales > Fabaceae > Spatholobus > Spatholobus suberectus. The sequence goes on from CM014736.1 coordinate 19,774,308, forward strand.
TAGTACCTTAGGGCGAGCAGCTACCCTACTCACTATAAATCGTTATATGATGGTCCATAATTGTACTACGCTCATAAATTGAATTGGCTAAGCTTGTGAAAGTTCTGGAGCATCTCATGAAGTGATTTCATATGATATAATATCATATAATATAAAGCTGAATATTTCAGAGATGGGATAGGGCCACAGAAAATCCTACTAGCTCTGAACTTATCAGCATAGTATCACGTCACTAAGATAACACTTTTCTTTTCTCATGTTGTGTTGACAGTTTCAAGGTTGTTACTGTGCAGAACAATGGTTGCAGTATGGTGAGGAGCAAGGAGGAACAGATTACCTCTTACGGAGAGACTGTGCACCTTTTTCACATAGAACGAATTGTGCAAAATTCGTATGTAGGAATAGGCTTAATAAGGAGTCAAAAGACCAAAAAAAAAAGAAGCATAAAGTAACAACCCAATTTTACGAAGCCATGACTAAAATAGGAGAGTTGGGGAATTTAGTTTACGAAAACAAAAAATGTCTCAAAAAGATCCAACAACGTGCGGCTAACTGGCCGAAAGTGGATGCCTCTGTTTGGTAGAAAAGGAAATTGATAAACAAGGAAAATCGGAGATGTGAGCTCAAAATTATAATTCCGCGAGTGATTTTTTTGAAAGGTTTTTCTTGTCACTTAAAATAGCTTTATTATTAGTTTGTGGATTGTCAAGAGCTATATTATTAATCACGGTATTGTTTTAATTTTGGAACAAATTAGTCTAGAGGAACGGAAGAATGCTTCATTCCAAGTTCACATGAATGGTTTGGATTCTTATTAACCAAATCATCTCCCGTCAGTAATCTTTATATTATATTTTAAATAGACGAGATTCTGAGAATGGTGTAACAATTATTCAGTTTGTGGAAACTTCTGGTTTGTAAATTATTTAATTTTATTTTGGCATTTCGTAACAAGAATTTTTAGCTCTATTATTAGCTCATTACTATCAGCCAAGACATTAACAATAATGATAAAATGATTATAATCGAGTGCGTGGATTAAGTAACGCAGTGTTGTTCCAGCTTAATTAAAGATTTTGAGTTCGAGTCCTAAATATACAATTGTACTTAATGTTCAGAATGAAAACTTTGTTGCTCATAATGATTCTACCCAGCTTAAGAAAGTTTGTTTCAAGTGGATTATATATATATATAATGATAAAATGATTAGCAGTTAAGCAGTAACATGTGTCATAATATCTTCTTTTTTTGTCGCAAACATTTCGTTAATTAAATGAAAATATTGAGTTAATTGGCTTCAGGAGTGGTATTAAATTATGGCAAGACGTTTGGGATAGGCTAAAATAGCTTTTAAAAAAATCTTTTTCTAGGCTGTCTTATTTATCAAAGGATAAGATTGGCTGTAATGAAATAGGATTGAAGATGAAAGGCATTACAGATTGAAACGGAGCAGGAATTCATTTACTTAGGAAACTAAAATGTTAGTTGAATTTGTCACTAGGTTATATTTAGTTTTAATGTAAAAAGAAAGGAAGACTAGTAGAATAGTAGAAGTGTGTTGAGAAAAATAATCCATCTTGTTTAAAAGTGAGTTGACAGATTGACCTACTAAAAGATAAAATGATAAATTGACTCGTCTAAAAAATATAGAAAAACATATATCAGTTAATTTCATTTTAACTCATTACTTATTTTATTTTATATATATACAAACATTACCTCTTTCTTAATTATCTTTTAATAAAATTATTTTAAAATGATATTTTCAATAATTTTAGTATCTTCTCATGAGTATAAATTAAAATTTTAAATGAAATGTAATCCAAATTTTTATTTTCAAACATTGTTCATTGAATGCAAGTTAAAAATAATAATTATTAATATTTGAGGAAAATTATTAATGATTTGTAATATATTATACTATCGCAACTGGGGTCGCGGCGGGACGGTGAAAAAGAGTTTTAAAAACAAGGAGTCACCACCAATATTTATTAAAGAAAAACATTGGAAAAACCTAAAAAGAAAATTGTCTACAAAATCAAATTTTGGGTTCAGGAGTCAATTACGCATAGGGAAGATATTAGCATCTTACGACATCCGTCATAAAAATGGTTACCTCTAATTGATTAAGCAAATTATTAATGACTTTTAAAATATTTATCTCACCCTAGAAATAATTGCGAAAAAGAACTTTATTTATTATAAAAAGATTTTTATTTTATCTTAAATTTTATTATTTTTGAGATCGACAGGAATGGGTCCCTGCTCCTACGTATCTCCTAGTGCAATGGAGAATTAGACTCACGTAGTTCTTTTAATAGAAAATATTTGTGTGTTGATATTTTTTATTTTTATTAATTTTTATAATTTTAATTTTGACATTTCTGAGCCGTCATGGCTCATACGTCCTAAAATATAAAATTGACAGAGGTGTACACCCAAGCCAATCTATTATTTATTTTCATAACAAAGTAATTTTAATTTAACATTTTTCTTTGTTCATTATCCATAGAGATGAGTTTTAAGACATCAAGTTGTACAACTTACGCCTCAAATCTCAAGATTAAGGAGATGTCACATCTAATTAATCTTTCCTCTAAAGAAAATTTTAATATTATCAAAAGATCGAGCTAAATTATAAAACTCGATTTTAGTGGTTGTTTTACCTTCTCATTATAAGTAGAAACTTTACATTTTTTAATTTAGAGAATAGCTATAAGGCAGCAAGCTGTCACAGCTTGTGTCCGTAAGCCTTAGGATTAAGAGAACGTCGCATCCAAATAATCCTTTCTCTATTAAAGATTTCGTCCTTTTATGTTATAGATCTTATAAATTTGTTGGTGTTTATAATTATGGATTATTGTCATTTTTAAGTTTGATTAAATTATAAAATTTGATTTTAATAGTTACAAAAGGGAACAACTTAAAAAGGGAATTGAAAATTATTATGTTTATTCTTATTATTATTATTTTTTTCATTCCTTTCTTATACACGTGAAAACACAAAGGGAAACAAATTTGAAATTAATATATTTAACTTAATGAATATAATCTGAAACGAGAATCAAATATTACCATTTTTAATGACAACCTTTTCAATATTTATTACGTAACAATTTACTTGTATTATGCATCATTATTATCTTTATTATATAACAGAAAGAAATCGTAAAAAACCAGAGAGATAGCAACTATTTCATTCATCTATTTATATATAATTGCATGTTTCATATTCAGATTTTAATTTAAATAATAAAAACTTTGTGGACTAAGCCCATTATTACTAAGCAAGTTAAAAAAAAGGAAAGAAGCAATTTGGGTTGAACCCAATTTAGAAACCATTCTCAATGGGGCTCTACCCCAGGTCACGAAAGAATATAAACAAAACAAAGAGGGTTTGCTCCTCCTTTCTGGAACGTTCGTGAACAAAGAAAGAAGAAAAAAGGAACTATAACATCTTGTTTTTCTTAATGTGTAATTAAGTGTTTTAATAATTAAAAGTGGAACTTAAATATGTAATCTAGGTGATTAAAAGAAATAAATAGAATTATTTTGATGTATGATATGTAATATATGATGATGGTCGTGTATTTTCTATTTGAATTATGGATTGAACTTAGGAAGTTTGAGATATATGATTGAGCCAATTTGGATATGTTGTAAGAGTGATTTTGGGTTTTGAGAGAGAAACAGTTGAGTTAAATTAGTTTTGCGACAAGGCGAGTGGATTGATGAGGTTTGGGCCTCAATTGGGCAAAAGTCCGTGTAACAGCTCTAGGGAGCTCAATTATAAAAGGAGGAGAAAGGGGGGGGGGGGGGGGGAGGACCCCTCATTCTTAAATTCTCCTTCTCTCTCATCCCTTCTCTCTCTTTTCTTCATCTCTCTCTATTTCTCTCGAGATTTCTCGAGTTAGTTAGGGGTGTTAGAGGTTTCTCACCCCCGATTTTGTGATCTTGAATGCGGAGGGTGGATTTCTTGGAAGATTGGCTCAATAGTCTTTTCTCTCACATCTTCATCTTCCCAACTTTCAAATTTGGAAGTTTTAAAGGTAAGAGAAGCTTACTATTGCTTGATTTCGTGTTTGTGATCATGGATGTGTTGATTTCTTGCCTTGGAATGGATTGATTTTGGTAGAAACTTTGAGTATGAAAGTTTTGAAACAAAATGGGTTTTGAAAGAAATTTTGAGATTTGAAGTTGTTTGATGGCTAAAATTGTTGTATAATTGGTTAGAAATGCAATAAAAATGTTTAGAATTGATTTGGAATGATTGTATAGCAATTAAAAGCCAAGGAATTGAAGAATTTCATCCTATATACCCTGTTCGCAAGCAGGCGACGCTAGGCGACAGCCCTCTCCTGCTGGGCGAGGTTCTTCCTAAGCCAAGAAGGTGGCTCCTGGAAGAACGTTGTCGGGCAACGTCTTTGTCTCGCCGGGCGACAATTAACCCAAGGCCAAAAAAATGGATCTCAGGCAGTATGTCGCCAGGCAGCAATGATGTGTCGCTGGGCGGTAGTGATGTGCCGCCAGGCAAGATGTTAAAGAAAAAAATGAAATTGTTCTCTTTTTGTTTTATTTTAGTTAAGTAAGACTTAGATCCAACAAAAAATGTGAAATGTAGTTGCTTGCCTTGGATTTCATGTTTAGATTTTAAAAGAAAAATGAATTCAAACTTGGTGATTTGTTTACTTTATTATCGTCATGGATTAGTTGATAATTGTTGGAAAGGTAGTAGTTGGGTGGAAGGTTATCTAAATAAAAACCTCCACTAGTTGTAGAATGAGGTGAAAATGAAAAATATTACCGTACTTGTTAACCATGCAAGAGGCTGGATTGGGCCTGCATGGGTTGATGATGATTGTTGTAATTGAGTTGTTATCGTGGATCATGCATACATGCATATGTGTGGGTTGAGGTTGTGTGGGCCTCAAGCCGTGATGTGGGTAGGCATGTAAAGTGGAAAGGTGACCAGAGTTGGAACTCAGATGGGCTTGAAGGGTGACCAGAGTTGAAACTCAGATGGGCCTGTATGGTGACCAGAGTTGGAACTCAGATGGGGCTGGATGGTGACTAGAGTAGGAACTCAGATGGGCCTCCACCCTAGTGCCTACGCTTGAAATGTTGAAAATCTCTCGAGAATTGTGTCATTTATACATTAATATATAAGGTTGATAGCATGATGTATTTGTGTTGTAATGTTTGTAAACCCATTTCTCTATAAATATGGCTTCCATATTAAGATGATTAATGTATTTGATTATGTTGGATTAAACATTATATATTGGTTTTTGTTTTGTAAGCTTACCCTTGCCTTGTTATGTTGCTGTTGGGTTGTCTTGTTACTGTTGTCGTGTTGCTGTGACTGTGATGATCACGTCATTTTGGCGTGGGAGCAGAGGGAGAGCCGTATGCAAATCCAACTTCTCAGGATTGATGAGAGAGGTCTCAGATGGAGATTGTGGAAAACCCTTTTTGTTTTGAGTAAAGCTTTTCTAGAAGCTTCTTTAGTTTACTTTTGGATTGATGTATATGTTTTATAGTTGACCAGTTATAAGGAACTTTGAATTTTGTATACTCCATGGAGTTGTATATAAACTGATTTATATTTTGCTTGATTCTACATCATATATGTATGTTTTACATATAGGACGATGATTGAGATGATATTTAATATAAATGACTAAATAACTTCATGAAGTAAAATCTTTTATGTAGTGTTGTAGCGATAGAGGGTTGTTACAGGAACGCGTGCGAGGGTGGAAAGAAGAAGGGGAGATGTAGTGGTGGAGTTGGTGTGGTCGGCGGATGTCGTTTGTGGCAGTGGTGAGGGTTGTGCGTGGTTGGGGTTTGTGCAATAGTGATGTCACGGTTTAGGTGTGAGGTGGCGATGGAGGTTAGGGGTTTGCGCATGCATTGATCGTGAGGCAATGGGGCTATCGCCGGCAATGACTCTGATGCGTGCACGGCAGCAAGTCTGGCGAGATGATTGTGTTCATCAAACGGCTACAGGAAAGGGAGCTTGTCGACGACACTGTGACGAAGAGACACCTTTGCGGTGCGCCAACGCTGTCGTCACAACGAATTGGCGGCACTAACTCAATGCTAACGGCAGCAGCCATGTTTTTATTTTCGTCCTTGACCTTTGTTTTTCGCCCTTCGGATTGTATTTATATTAACATTCGTTTTCTTTTATTTTGGTGATTTGCGGCGTTATTGGGGTCTCACGAATCCGAGTGGGGCAACGAGGAAACTGTTGTTATTTAATTTTCTTTTTCTTTTTCTTCATGTTTTTATCACTTAGTCATTTTTGTTTTGTTTGAAGCTTGTGTTTGTTTTTGCAGATAATCAAAGTATCATAAACACGCTATAGAAGGCTAAAGCTATAGGAGGCAGAAAGACCGTGTACAGAAAAAGAGTAATTACATTGTGAAGCAAGGCACCGAAATGGGCTCATACAATCAAGGGAGCAAATATTCAAAATTTTAAAGGTAAAAACATCATTAACCTCTCGCCTATTTTTCTTGCAGGTTGTCACTTGAGCTAAAGGCTTAAAAGATTGCTCCCAGCTGGTTGTGTTTGTTTGATTATGATGGAACCTCTAAAACTGATAACCTTTCCTCTCCCTTTTTGATGTGGCTCACTCAGTTCTCTTGGTAGACAATTCTTAGACTTCTGAAATTGCCCCCCCCCCCCCCCCTTTTGTTTTCTGATGGGCAATTTATAGGCACAAGGGAGCTTTGGATTGGGATTCACGTGAAGGTGGATCCTTTCTGTCTCTTATCTTTTTCTTCTGGTAAGACCCTGGTTGAATAGAGGAAAATTGCTTTTCTTTTCTTTGTAGAGTCAAAGCACAAATCACAAGCTTGACTTTCCCTTGGAATGTTCATTCTGTTGAAGTCTTAATTTTTATTTTTTATTCAATCTCCAAATTCAGCTTCTATTTGTAGCAAACTCTTAATTGATTTTGTTTTGATTTGAGAAGCTAGCCCTGAGGGATGATGCACTTGTTCCTTTCTGCATTTTGCCAAAATTTGCTTTATACTTTTGTTGTAGCTCTGGACGACCTTGACCATATGGCCAATAGATGGGAGTGCTGCTACAAGCTAGCTGGTAGCTGTTACCTTGGAGGCACCAAAATTCACCAAGAAGGCTAACACCACTGTCGTGCGATGGGCTGTGAACTCAGAGTTTTCTAAAACAAAAGATGCTGACTTTGTTTTTATTTTATGTATTTTATATTTTTTTTGTGTATTTTCTGTATAAACTTATTTGGACTTATAGCAATTGGGCTTTTATGACCCACTCATATTTTCTATTTCCTTGTTTCTTTCTTCTTCTTTTTTTGAATTCAAAGCTGCCAATTTAATTTGAAAAGGAAAAGAGACCAAACTTGGGCTTATGTTAGCCAAAGTCAAATAACAACAAAAGAGGACAAAAATAGAGAGAAAATAAAATTAAAAAGATAATAATAAATATAAATAAAACCGAAAGAGGAAATAAATGAAAGAGTGGACAAAATCAGGTGTTCACATATACTATATATAAGGAATAGTTTTTACATGCATATAATGTCTATAAAAGACGTTGAAATAGATGCATTCATTATTATTTTTCAATAAATAAAAGAAATAATGATGAAGAGAATAGATAAAATAAAATGAGGACATATTATGAAATTTGAAAAGAATTCTAACATGATAGTTGCATTTATTAATTTGTGTGCAAAAACTTTAAACAACAAATAAAAAAAAACGAGAATAATATTAAACATGGGAAGTTAGAAAAGATATATTAAATGAAATAGAGGGATTAAACGAGAGAATTTAGTCAAGATATAATAATATTTTACTTTAATTAAAAATTTCTTAATTTATATTCATTAATTTAAATATTAATAGTTTTTTGGTTTTTCGTATATATTCTCTTTCAGAGACAATTCTATTTGAAGCACAATCAAACACTAAATTTAGACGTCTCTTTCAATGAAGATTCTAATACTAGTTTGTCACGTTGTGAGAAACTAGCTTCTTTCCCTTCGTAAAATATTAATAATTTTGAAATAGAAGGATTAATTTTGTTGTTAACATTAAATTTATTTTCACGTCATGTGTCAATAATGAGCCTAAACGTACATTATGTTAATAAGAATATTCCTTCAATGTTCTCGAGGAATTTTATATTTTATTATGTGTTTCAGGATTCACCAATGGTGGACCTAGCAAATTTTGGTCCACTGGTGGAGCTCAGTTTTACAATTTGGCTAAAATCGTTGATATAATATGTAAAATATGTGACGGACAGTTGTCATTGAAGAAGTGGAGAATGATTGGCAGTTTTACATCAACATTTTAAAATCGATAATAAAGTCCTTAAGAAATGGAATACAAGGCAAATAAGATCCCTTTGGCACACAGCACCAATTCCAGAGAGAGAGATCCATTTGAAAGTAACAATTAACGTCAATTGACTCCTGCAAACAGCGCAATACATTTTGATGATACCACGTGCTTCCAATTCAAAGGCTCACCTTGCCCCGATAAAGGGTTGTTCCGGTGGAAGTCGAAAATCGACACCGTTGAGACCTTTGGAGGCACTCTGAAAATTCCAACGACGTTATCAAGTGTCAACCAGCAACCTTAGGTGTATATCTCTGTCCGTGTTCAACGCTGGCGGCTAGGTCCGTATCACCTATGGTGGCAACAACGAATATTTTAGTACATGGAGTGCATGTTTCACATGCATAGGTAGAAATTGATCTTAAATCATTAACTTTATAAAATTGATTTTAAGTAGATGTGGGTTTAAAATAGTATGGTTTTTATTTGGATAATAGATATTGAAAAATTAATTTTGATACATAATATTGTTTCAAAAATTTGCAATTAAAATTTATTATGAGTGTGTAATTACGAAAATGGATTTTAATATGTATATAAGTGTATCCACATAAGATGCTTCTTCCATAAGCTCGTCATCTTCATTCTTGGCAATTTTAAATTGTTCATTCTAATCATTCATTTTATTCTATTACACCTAGATAAATACATTAAAAATAAACATTATATAATGTATCCCCTGAGGTCTTCAACTAGAGCTGGGCATACGGGCCAAGGCCCGCAGGCTACCCGTGTAGCCCACAGCCTATGCGGGCTACAGTCTTAAAAAAATGGCCCATTTAAGATTGCGGGCTTTTCAAACCAGACCATTTAAACTGTAGTTTAAGCATATTTACCCGCATGCTTACAGGCCTGCCTGCAAGCTTTTAGTATGAGTCCTTTGAGAAAAAAAAATAGTCTTACTTTTACTTAGTCTTCACACTTCAGTTCACTTTAGACTTTGTAAGACTTAGGGTTCCTTCTTCTTCTTCAAGCTCGTTGAAGACAACCACGAGTCCACGACCCCAGTTCTCCACTACCGGCCACCGCGCAACCAGTAACGTTCGACAGTTCGTCGCGCTACCCTAGCAACATTCGCCAGTTCGTCGCATGACTCGAGCAACATTCGCCAATTCACCGCGTGACCATTGTCGTGATTTGTTTCCTTCTTCATTCTCGTTGAAGACAACCTCTGACCTCTGCGACGCGACTTGCGACCTGCGATGTTCGCCAATTCACCCAACCTTCGCCAGTTCAACCAGCAACCAAATCTGGGAACTGGACCTTCACGTAACCATCGCGACATCAGACATGTGACCTCTGCAACGTGACCTCCGCTACCGCTACCTGTGACATGACCTCCACTAATCGTTACGTGCGACCCAAGATATTCACCCTCTGACCTCCAACCTCCAAGACTTCCACGATCTGTGACCTCTAACCTCCACGACCTGCAATCCCTGCAACCTTATATTTTTATTTTTATTAATTTCTTTTACAATTTTATAAAATTATTTTCTTATTTTTCTTCTCTGGCCGTGGATTGGCCCATTAACCAGCAAGCTATACGGGGCAGACACGGGCCTTAAAATTCAGGATCGTTTATCTTGTGGGTGAGCCTAGCCCAGCCCATTTATTTCGAGGGCTTTTGCGAGCTGGGTCTAAACAGGTGAGCTGACTCGTATACTCAGCTCTATCTTCAACCAACAATGAGCTCGGTCAGTCTCTTCGCCTATTTGGCTTGAGGCTGAAGTACCTTCTAGGATCATCAACTAAGCTCCATTAATTGACCTTGCATAGCCTATCATGGGTGGTTATAGGTTAAGGTTTATCTATTATGGCTCGACCTAAAACATCTTCCCAACATGGTCAAATGAGGATTGACTCCACAAGCAATCCTTGTGAACACCCAATTTTGTCCAGGTAAATGAAAATAAAACATAAAAGAAAAGGGGAAAAGAAATGAGAAAACTTTTGAGGGAAAAAAGCTCCTTTTTTTATGATGAATACCATGGAAAGACAATGTCGTATATTGAGTTATACTTGTCTGTTTGAGGTATTCTTTACACTGTTGGAAAGCTTGTTGAAAGATCTACAACTCATATCTCTACCTCAAAAACTAAAATCAATTTCTATCTTGATGGAAATCAACCCTGAAGTGGGCCATTTAATCATAAAAAAAGTCTCAAGTCTCATATTCCTTCCATTTCACCTTCCTTCACTTAGAAGTCCCACATTGGACAATTTACAACCATGCATCTTCTCCTTTCCTTATATAAAGAGGTGCCTACCAAGCAATAAGGGGAAGCCAAAAATACATTAATCATAGGCTTAATGCAAAGCATAGAGCCTATGAAAGTTAAATTTATTATTATCTTGTTTCCTTCTTTTCCCTCTCTTAGAGGTTCTACTAGAAGCACGTGATGGATTGCTTTGTGCTCACCATAAATTGTTATCTTGAGGTAAATTTGCTTATCTTATCTTTTTTATATATGTTTTATTAACTTTTTTTCATCATTGTTATTGTTATTAAATTTTATTCTTTGTATGTCCTTATCAAATTAGAAATATTTTATTTTTAATTAATTTTTTTAGAGAAAGGATTAATTGGGTGTGACATCTTTTTAATCCTAAGGTTTTAAGGCACAAGTTGTGACAACTTGATGTCTTTAAACTCCTCTCTAAAATTAAAAATGTTAAATTAAAATTAAATTGCTACAAAAATAAAAAATGTTATTGTTATTATTACTCTTTCTCTATTTTTTTATTGTTATTTTAATTAGGAATATTCTATTTTTCAAAAATATCTTAAATAGAGAAAATGATTAATTGGATGTGACATTTTCTTAATCCGAGAAGTTAAGGCACAAGTTGCAATAGCTTGGTGTCTTAAGACTCCTCTATAAAGTAAAACAAAATAACATAAAAAATAAAAAATGTTAAGCTAAAACTAACTTGCTTCAATGGATTGACTTGGGTGTACACCTCTATTGATTCTATTTTTAGAATTATGAACCGTGACAGTTCAGAAATCCTAAAATTTAATAAATAAAATTAAAAATGTCAACATGCAAATATTTTCTACAAAAGAACTACGTGAGTCTGATTCTCCATTACACTTGGGAGATACGTAGGAGTAGGGGCCCACTCCTATCAATCTCAAAATAATAAAATTTAGGATATAATACAAAAATTATAATAAATAAAATTCTTTTTGGAATTATTTTTAGGATGAGATAAATATTTTAAAAGTCATTTATAATTTACTTAATTAATTAGAGGTAACCGTCTTTATGATGAACGTAGTAAAATGCTAATACCTTTCCTACGCATAATTGACTCTCGAACCCAAAATTTGATTTTGTGACCATTTTATTTTTAGGTATTTCAATGTTTGCCCTTAATAAATATTGGTGGCGACTCCTATTTTTAAAACTCTTTTTCGCCATTCTACCGCAACCCCGATTGTGACAATCCTCGAGCTCCATATCTGACTGATAATGAACCAAATAATGATGTGCCCTCCCATGTTTGAGGGACCTAAAATGCTAACTATCACCTTTTCAAAGATTAAGAGAATGTCCTCACTTGCATTGCAAAAAAAACCATCCTCGTGATATTCGGGCTCGATCTGATCATGTTAGCTAAAGATATAACCCCAACAAAAAACCCTAATCCCAGGAGAACACATACACTCTTGAATGCTTTAGTCATAGGTTGTCTCTGGATTGTTCTTTGGAGGTATCTCATGACCAAAACATATAGCATATAAGTTAAGATATATTTGATAAAACACTAGTACATTATGAAAACTATAGAAGATTGATGGATAATTAAAAGAGATTAAAGAAGACATTGAAAATAACCACCAAAATATTATCAAAGCACAAATCATGTTTTACTGTGATGTGACAACAGTTAATACTAATATTCTCTTCACTTCAATTTATTTAATACCAAAGTTAGGAGAAAAATATAAGTCATTTCTATTAGTTATTTAATTTATAATATATACCGAGTCACTTTTATTTAATTTATAATACCAAGTTAGGACCAACATACCTTTAAGTATTAAAAGATTTATATATAATTATGCATGTATTTTAAATGAATGATTCTTGTCTCTTTCCCTAAAACTTAACCAAATATACCACCAAGCGCATGAATCAACTGGTGTGAAGTTGTTCCAGCTTAACTAATGGTCTCAAGCTCGAGTCTTAGGTATGTGGTTGCATTAATACTCAGAGAGAGAACTTTGTCGCCCATAGTGAACTTGTTCGACTTAAGCAAAATTGCCTCTCGTAAAGAATACCTATGGTCTCTACCAAAAAAAAAAAAAACTAAATATACAATGAAAAAATATACAAGTATACAGGCTCTCCTTTAGAATTAGTACTTTTCTTTTGAATTTTTATATTTTAATATTCAATTAAATTTTAGAAATTTAATTTGTTTTTTTCATATTTTTTTTTTTGGTGTATCATATTCTATGAGTGAGACCAACAAGAATAAACAAGGTGAGGGGAGGAAAATATAATAACCTTGCATAATAAATGTGATAAACAAAACACAAATGGGTTTTACATAAGTTATACAAGCACAAACAATGATCTAAATCCTACTTCATTTTAATTAAACAAATGCAAGTACACAAGTCCATTGTGAATATTCTAGTTTGAATTCTTGAATAGTAAGGAGTTTTTAATTGCATCTATAATCCAATGCAACCTTTTCTCATCTAAACCTTGTAAGGCAACATAAACATCTCCCTATTTGGCTTAAACATCATTAGATTACAACATTGAGTATGAAAATCAACACCATTATCAACTTCAACAAGGTCTAAAGCTAGACTTTTGCTTTACCAATAAATGCACTAACCACAACTTCATTGCATAACCTACATGTTTCCGCAAGCACACTATCAACATTAGCTATTCTTGAAGAAGCAATTAACTTTTTCTTACTTAACTTTTAAGCATGATTAGTTCTTTTCACTTTTTCTTGCTTCTTTGGCTACCAATTCCTTGGGTAACAATTCTTTCTGAAAAATTCAAATTAATGGCTTTCAAAGCATATGTTACACCAATCTAGCATCTTCACTGTCACTTGAGCCTTCCTCCATATCCACACTAATACCCTCTAGACTTAAATAGCACCCATCATTCACATTAGTTTCAAGACTAGTAGGTAACATCCTGAATAAGGGAGCCCTTTTGAACTCTTCATTGGCCACCACATCCTTGAAAAGTGTGGTCAACTAGTGAGCAAATAAAAGCCCATTGTTCCTAAATTTTCCATATAGAGGGTTTCCTTGGACTTATAAAAAATACTTATTATTTAAAACATACCAACTGCTTCCTCTCCCACTATTCTTCACACTATCTCGGTCCTAAGTTAATTTATTTACCAAATAATTTATACCATACTCATCATTCTCTTCTCAAGTTATCATACCTATTCTTAAATTTTGGCTTCTCTCATTGTTTTCAGTTAACTTCTTAAATTTAGAGGCAATGCAAATCCACCCCTTCTTGGTAAAGCTAGTACCAATGGCAAAGTTAAACTATTTTAGTTGGGGTGGCCAAATACATAAAATATTATCAAACAAGAGTTTTTTTTTTATCTTTTATTGTTGTAAAATTTTATATGTTGGACAATAATGACTTTACAAATTCAGAGTTTTTATAATCATTTATTACATAGGTTCACGTGTAAGGCAATTTTATAAGTAAGGTGTTGATTAAAAAACAAGTAAATCAAACTTCAGAATTTTATAGAAGTCTACACACAAGTTCCACAAATTGAAGCATGTTTGCTTAATTTGGAAAAGTAATTTTGATTAGGCTGACATTAGCACATCTAAAAAATGTTTGTAAGCCACACTACAATACATGCAAATATAAAAAAAATTACCACCTCATAAGCCGAGATTTGAGTCACAAAATTACTATATCAAGTCAAAAGTTATGTATTATAGTACTCGATTAAGTTTTCCTCTTAATATAGTTCTTTATATTATTTTTGTAATGTAAATTTTTGGCTGTAAAATACATAGCCCACATATAGTGGGTGATTTATCAAATTAGATTGTAAAATTGAGTGAATTTTGATAAATGCCTTTCATATTTTATTTTACACATATTAAAAAATTACATATAAAATAAAGAAAACTAAAAATTTTGTGAGGGGGTCATCCCTTGAGTAACTCCGCCTTTAGCTAGTATCAAGGTATTCCCCATTGGTCACTTACTCCAACCATGCTATGATAAAGCATTCGGTTACTTTAAGATCCCAAGAAGCTTTTTCTCTCTCCATACTCATCATGTTGACTTCAAGTCAACATCCAAGTAAACAAGACTTAAAGTATGATTGCCACATATAACACCTTAGCTTGGAGTAAAATTGCCTTGATGGTACACCAATATAGAGTATTGTTTCTCTTATGAGATCATGGGGCCCGAGCCAGAAATTCAGCCCATCTACAACTCCTATAAATACCACCAACGACATAACATAAGGTACGTATTTAATATATCTTGTCACTTTGGTTGGATTCTTACTAATTTGAGCATCAAAGTGTCTTTTGTAAGTACCTCATCCATTTTCCATAACATCTCCGTCGTGCTAGAGTCTTGGTCACTATAAGAAAATTTGGACCTCAACCATCCAATATACTAGGACAAGTCAACAATCACCTCAAACATATAGTCAATCCACTTTGAACTCATTATCCACATTTATCTCAAACATATCACTTCTCAAATTATTTTGGCCAATTGTTTTGTTCCACTATATGTGTTTAAAGAACATGGTTTAGTAAAGTAAGCCTCAATATACAAATACAGTTTAGTAATTTATTAAGAAAATTGTTTTTTATTAATTTAATTGTTAGATTAAAGATACTTATTAACTATATAAAACTTGTAAAATTTATAAAATTTAAAAACTAATTGATATTCTATTACATAATTTTATTTTAACACATAATATATTCTTTTAATGTAAATAAATCTTGACTATAAAATTAGTTACACATAAATTCTTATTTTATTTAAAATTTGATATTCATGATTATCAAAATATAGTATTACATGATTTAACTATCAAAATTTGATATCTAAAATTTGCCACTCATAAGGTCCTACATGACTCGAGCAGGATTGCCTCCAGTAGAAGATATTTGTTGTCTCTACTAAAAAAATGAATTTTGTTAAATTTATATTCTATAAATATTATTAAATTGTATATGTTTTCAAAACTTAGAAAATAGTATAAATTACATTTTTGTCCTTTGAGATATGCTTAAATTACAATTTTTTCTTTTATTTTAAAATATACATTTTTTTTCTTGAAAGATGAATATTTATTATACTTAAAATTCATTTTAATGCAAAAGGACATTTTAGAAAAAAATTCCCCTTGCGGTGATTCCCAACATAATTGAAAGCCAGTTTTAAACATCTATTATCAATTATGTGACATTGGAAGACGGAACAAAAATTTTAGATGAAAATTTAAAACCAATAATAAAAGTATTTAAAACTTTATTTTACCTTTTATAATATTAAAGCTAACAACAAAATGTTCAAAATTAGTTATTGATAAGACTAAAAATTGTAGAAAGATAAAATTATTATTAGGTGATACTTTCATATTTTTCACTATTACTACTAACTTGCTAACTAAGGTTGTTGTGTAACTCATCCTTGTTATGGTTTGGTTAAGGCGATTCATGATGTCTATCACCAAGAGGGGAATCATGGTTGGGTCTATGTGTTTCGTGAGTCTAATCAAGTCGTAGATCTTATCGGCTAAGCATGGTTTGTTTATGTGAAGTCAATATCATGTTTTTGAGATTGCTTTAGATTTTCTTTGTAATGCCTTGAGGACGGATACTACTTATATTATCTTTCCTAAAGGTTTCTAGGGGATTTTGTTTTTCGATTAGTTATCCTTGTTTTGGTTTGGTTAAGGCAATTCATGATATCACCAAGAAGGGAATAATGGTCGAGTCTATGTGTTGTGAAAATTGACGGCATCACAAAATTCCTGAGGCGTGGGATAGCACTGTCCTAAAGAACTTATCCGCGTGGTATGCGCAAGTCTCCCAGGATTCAACAAGAACCTCTCAGAACGTGTCCGAGGTTCAGAACTGGCAAGAAAGAACACAATCGTCTCGGAACCTAGAACAAAGAAGTTTTATTTTTTTGATCAAAGAAATCAAAAAGCCACACCGTTTCGTATTGAAAGCGGGATACATATAAAACTGGCCATAACCCGTTACACTCCAAAAAGGTCCACCAACTTTAACGTTAAAAAAAAAAAAAAACGTTCACGTAGTGGCCATATTTTTCGGAGAGGATCAAGGAAAAAGAGATGTTGACTCATTCAAAATTTAAAAACAATTTAATTTAATAAAAAAATTTTGAGGCCTATGACCGCACGCGTAGGGGGGGGGGAACGACAGATTTGCACTACAACAAGCCCACAAGGCCCATTCTCATGCACGCGAGCCTCCTCCACTTTGCTAGCCACTTTGGGATCCAATGTCACATTTTGATATATAAACACTAAATGGAACCCAAACTAGGCAATGTGGAACATGAGACTTTTGAAATATCTACAACATACAACACTATGTGCTTCGTGAGTCTAATCAAGTCGTAGATCTTATGGCCAAGCATGATTTGTTTATGTTAAGTTAGTATCATGTTTTTGAGATTGCTTCAGATTTTATTTGTACTGCCTTGAGGACGAATGTTGCTTATATTATCTTTCTTAAAGGTTTCTAGGGGATTTTTTTTTATTAGTTATTTATCAAAAAAATGTTGTTAAAAAAGTATTTATATTAAAAAATATTACAGTATAACTTATGTTCATTTTTTAGAGAGAGAGGTGTAATTTATTCTAAAATATAAGTTGATCCCTTCTTATTAATTTGAGGATTTTAAGGAGATTCTTATAAAATTGTGAAGCGGCCAGCCATGCATTTATGTTTCTGTTTGCCTGTTTCTTCTCTTATCTTTTGAATTTAGTGGGGGAAATAGTACAATGCACATGCATGCTTTAAACAAGCTAGAAAAATAAGAGATCCTCATGGTCAGTTATCTAGCTAGCTTTGACAATAGTTGCCACTCACATGCCCTCAGCTTTCCCCGGTAGTAATAACATCTTAATTTATTGCAACATATATGCATCTATCTTTCTAGTTTGGCTTAGTTAGTTCATAACGTAGGTCTCTTTCCTTGGGCAGTCCTGTTCACTTTGTTGCGGCTATGAACCAAGAATTCAATGTTGCCATATCCAATTTCTAACTATTTGAGCTGCATAAGTTGTGGATAATAATCTATCTACATTTCCAATTCTTTTCTTTTCTTTTATTAAATTATGGGGCAATTTTTTTTTGGGGGGGGGGGGGAGGGGGATTATTTACAATATCCCAATCTTATTAATTAAATTTGTTGGTATGTTGGAATGAAGTTTTTTTTGGTGAATATATGTTGGAATGAAGTTGATAGGCCTTTATATTCCAAATTTTGACAGCTTAAAATAAAGTTTGATTATCATTATGTTGTGGTGTTCGCGTTTATTTCTCAAACGCGCAATCTGAAATGAGAGTACTTTAGCCGAATATTTGACTTCCGTTAATATTTCTAAGTTGCCTGAAAATCAAAATATCAGCTAAGCCGCATATTCATCCTATATATTAAATGAGAATAATTATCTTAAATAAAAAAAATTTAGCTATTATTCTTCAACGAGAGTGTTTTTAGCTGTCATTCTTTAATGAGAGAGTTTTTACGGATTTTTTAACCTTATCTCTTTCAATCTATCATTTTCAATATCTTTAGTTTTAAATTAAATTTTAATATTTTTTTAAAAAAATATCAATAATTAAAAATTAACGTTGTATTATAATAATTATTTATTATAAATTTAAAATATAATTCATATATTCAAAAATATTTATTTATTATAAATTTTAATTATAATATAATTTATATATTTTGAAGTATTTATTTATTATAAATTTAAGTTATATAAAATAAATATTTTTTTCTATGTAATGCACGGTCTAAATAAATTACTAGTTCTCGAGTAATTCACGATGTGATATACCACCCACAAGTGCTTTTGTACAAAAGAGGGATAAGTTTATATGTTAAAGAATAAATTAAAAGGTGATTAAACCAAAACAGTAACAGGTATATATTGCATAAAAATCAAACGAATAAGATAACATTTTCTCTAAACTTTTTCGTCTATGTAAAATGTTCATATCAAACCAATAGAATGACTTGAATTTAGGTTTTAAAAATAACTTAAATATGTCCTACCTGACATGGACAATTTATTTATAGATAGGACAGATTTAGGAAAGAATAAGTGTAGGCCCTGTCTCTTCCTTCTACAATTATTTTAAAAAAATGTATAATAAAATCTATATTTCAATAAAAATATGTAATTTTATAAATTATAATTTAATTATATATGTCTAAATCTCTTCACTTCCAGTTCTGCCTTTGAATATTTTTTAGTCTTAAATATATTTTTATAAATATAATTAAATTTGATTTTAATTATTTCAAAAAGACTATCAATTTTTCAAAAGACTAATTATTTTGGTGATATTTAATTTAATATTATTAATTATTATATTAATTATACAACTATCTTGAATGAAAAGTAATTTATGAGTTATTCATGTTAGATAAAAATCATTGTTTAAAACCATACTTTTATCCTCTAATTTAGTTAGGCTGTATTGGTTTGATTTAGTTTTTCATGCTATGTTGGGTTGGGTTTTGTTTGGTTTAATTTGGTGTAATTTAATTGGGTTTTGTTTGATTTTATTGGGTTTAATTTGGTTCATTCAATTCAATTAGGTTTGACTAGATTTGGTTAGATTTAATTTAAGGGAAAAAAATGTGTTGTAGGTTCCTCTATTCTTGGTTAAACTTGATCTTAGTTCCTGTATTTTAAAATCGATGAATTTGGTCCTCACATTTTTGAAAATTTGTAGAATTAATGCCTCATCTGTAACATCGTTACACATGTTTATTGATGTGACTAACGGTTAACATGTGTCAACCATGTGGCTATCACATGGCATGTGTGATGTGGCTGCCACGTGGCATCAAGACTAATTCCACTATATTTTAGAAATGCGAGGACCAAATTCATCTATTTTAAAATACAGAGACTAATGCCAAGTTAATCAAAAATAGAGACCTAAAACATATTTTATTCAAAAAAAAATACAATAAAAAATAATAAAATTCTCCCCCTAATAGACCAATATTTTTATCTGAAACCCAATCAGCAAGTTAATTTTATTATTATTATAATTTAATTTTTTAACTATTTTGATAATTATCTTACATTTTTAGTAATTATAAAAAATAAGACTTTGAAAGTAAAATTCTATGTCAAATTTTTTTAATATTGTGTAAAGTTTATGTGAATCCTATTAACTAAGGAGTGAAATTCAAATTATTTAGTGGGTCTAACTTATATATATTCAATATTTTAGTTAATAATAAACAGGATGTTATTAACGCTTTTAAAAATAATAGTAATCGAAAGAAATTATTGCAGATGAAATTATTATAAAAAAAATATAAAACTCATTTAATACATATTTTTAAGTAGTAAAAAATTCAATAAAATATATTTGATATTTTTAATCAGTATATATTATTTTGATCCTTAACGAGGCTCAAATCCCTTAATAAGTTAATTTATCTAATTTTAGTTAACTCACTATTACTCATTGGACATGTGTTTGGTTTGGCATTATATATCCTCATTCTCTAACAAAATTTCATCAAATCAACAAAAATAGTGCAAAAGTTACAAATTGTAGTTTCTAATTGGCCAAGTTATTTTTATTATGATTATAATTTAAATTATTTTACTATAAGTAGGACGTTATTTGAATCCTCAAATTCATCAAGGGTTCTCTAAGATTAGGTTTCTTCTTTCCTAAACATTCTAGTTTTTCTTTAAAAGGGTTCACTATCTTAGATTTGGGGCTTGTCTTGACACAAGATGTTCATTGACTGGCTTGTTGGAAGAATAAGAAACAATCCCTAGTGTCTTTCTTTTTAGCTAAAGTTGAATATAAAGCTTTGGCACAAGGAACATGTGAAGCACAACAATTGTTGTTCCTTCTTTGTGACTTTAATTGATCATCACAATCCTGTTGTCTTATTTCGTGATAATCAATTTGCTATGCACATTGTAGCCAACCTTGTTTTTCATGAATGAACCAAGCACATTGAGATGACTTGTCACACTATTTGGGAGAAGAGTCAAGCTATAGTGTTCTTCACATGTTACCCATATCTACCTAGGATTAAATAGCTAATGTTCTCACCAAACTCCTACATCCTAGACCATTTTAGAAATTTCATGATAAGTTTGGAATGCTAAACATTCACATTCGAGCTTAAAGGGGAGTGTTGACTAAGGGATTTTAGTTACTACCTTTTATTATTTTGTTATTTTTCTATTTGTAGCATTTATATTATTAGTTAAAAACTTCAAAACTAGATAGTCTTCGACTCGAAACTAGTTAGTTAGTTACCACAATATAAATCTGCCTGTTCATATTAAGTTAAAGATTTGAGATTCATTTTTACATAGTCATCTTTTTTCAAAGGTCTATCACTCTCAATTTTTTTTTTATCGTGTTTCTTCACTTTCATATTTGGATACTCCTCACAAAAAAAAGTTTTTTAGTATTTTTTTGAAAACTTTAATTATAAACTTTCTTAAAGTTAATATAAATATATACTAAGGGTGTTTGGCCCAACTTTTCTTTTACTTAGAAACTACTTTTAAGTAAAAGCTAAAAATAAGAACCTAAAAAAAAAGTAAAAGTTATTTGATAATGTTCATTTTTTTCGTCTTAAAAACACCTTTTAAGATAAAATTTGTTTAATAAATTTTTTAAAAAACTTTGATTTCGGTTATAGTTATCTCATCCAATTAAAAAGTACATTTATAAAAATAAAAAATATTAATAAAATTAATTTAATTTACATAAAAAATTTTAATGATAATAAATAAAAATAAAAATATTAAAATTATATATTTAAAACTTTTAAAAATGTAAAATTATTTTAATAATAATTTATTTTAGTGATGATTTGCAAATTTTATATATATATATATATATATATATATATATATATAAAATATTGATCACAAATGATAAAATATTTAAATTATTTTATATTGTTGTTTAATAATATTTTAAAAAAATAAAAAATAACAATTTCATTATAATCAAGCATTAATAAAAAACCAAAGCAATACAAAAAGCAACTTTCAGACCAAGTTCAAGAAAGTACAGGAGAACATGTAATAAAAAAAACTCCCAAAAAATAATAAAAAAGTACATAGGTATGCAGCAAAATATAAGTACACAACAAAATAAAAAAAAAATAGCATAAAATATATGTATATAGAATTTAAAGTGAGGCCTAGCTTAAAAAAGCTCCTGCACAAGCTCCTCAAAAGTTCCTCCAATTAACTTTTCTAAAATTTTCTTATTTTCATAATTTCTTCTAAAAAATAAGCTACTTATTTTTTAAGATCTTTTGTATAAAGAGTGTTTGTCCCAACTTCTTTTATAGAGAATAAAAGTCAAAAATAAGTCGGGTCAAACACTACCTAAATATTTAATAAAAAGCCATTTGTTAAGAATATTGAATTCAAATTGTTCATGAGATGCAAAAGTAACTTGTGCTGTTCTCGGCTTCATAAACCCACATTTTAATGGCTGTGGGCACTGGTATAAATATTTTTTTACACATTTTTTCACGCCATAACTACAAAAACAAACCCACTCTGTCAATTGGAATGAAACTACGAACATCATTCCTGTAATTTATATTCGATGGAAATTCTTTTAAAATCTTGTAATAATTAAACGTACGAGCCAAACGGCTCATTTGTTCTCAGCCTCACTTTTCCATTGGATTATAGACTTATGGTGTTACCTACAAGGTCATCAATTATTCCAAGATTAGTAGGTATATCCAATAAATTGTTGAAATGTCATCTATGATGACATGATGTGGAACATCGACCTTCTAGGAAGCATACCCGAATTGATGAGAATATTGAGTTATCAAGTAACACGTGGAAGGATTACTGGAGTATCAACAGACAACCTGCTTTAATTAAAGATACTCTCGACAATTTGATAGTGTTGCAGCTTAAATAATTAAATCCAAGTTCCACACATGTACTATACATAGCAATAGCATGTTACATTACTATTATTACTTCAAATTTCTCCATATGCCGGCTTCTTCTTTTATGCTTTATTTGTGTTTAAATCCCTCTCCATAATCTAACAGGAAGTCGCGAATCAAGCATGTGGTGTGTCTAAATTTGTTGATCAGATATAAATTTCCTTTCTATTTGGTCGTATTTTCAACTAATTAAGTTCCACGACTAGTAGTAGTAATAGCAGTAGTAGCAAGGTTGAAATCCATATGATGCAAGGCAAATGGAAAATAGCCTTCCAAGGTGATGTGACCAGCAACGAAATTAAGTCCCGTTTATCTGTGTTTCTTTTAGGAAATATTTTGTTTAAGAATAAGCTTAAAAAATTTGGTGATAATTAATTGATTTTAAAAAATGAAAAAAAATCTTTTAAAAAAAGTAGTTTTAAGATTTTTTTAAATGTTACAAAAATTAATAACTTATAAAAAAAAATATTATAAGAAAATATTTTTTAAAAGGTTATGCCATCATCCCAATATAATATAACATTTCCATTGCAACATATATTTATCTATAAAGCATTGGGGAAGATGGCAACCACTCGTGTCCAATGTGATACACACACACACACACACACACATTGAAACAGAATAGATAAAATTATAAAATAAAATGACCAATGTTTATAGATTTTGTGCATCATTTGCTTGCTTTGGTCGCAATTTCATGTTTTATTAATATATTTATTCTTGTAATTAAAGAACAAATGTAAAGTTTTTTTTTCTCACTTTAAATTTATATATACGATGAGTCTTATTTTTTAATCTGCAATACTTACTTGTATTAGTTGTATAAATAACTCTCTCTCTCTCTCTCTCTCTCTCTCTTTTAATGTAACTTAACCTTTTTTTCTATACTAACAACCTTAACTATTTAGTAAACCGTAAATGACACTTGTTATTTTTGAATGATTTTCCAGTTGTTTCCCACCAGGCAGACCACATCTACATTGATAGATTGTTTTCCATTTGTGGCAAAATTGTAATAAAAAGTTTATAAACCAAACAAAATATGAATAAAACTACTTGGATCAATTAAGGGGTCAAGGTGCAGGAGGAATAGGAATTCTATATACTACACAAACGTTGTTGTATGTAAGAAGGTATCCGAGCATTTGGCTGTGTAAAATTAAAGATTCTCTTTCTCTCTCCTTTCATCGTATCCTTGGATTTAATTGTTCTTACCATCCAGCTCGTAACATTCTTTATTAATTATAAATGTCTATAAGTTTTACTCAAATCTCATATATGAAAGCTAACAGCTAACTCACTAATTAATATTAATATCGAATGTTTAACTTGGATTATTAAACAACCCAAGATTTTCAGTTCAAATTTAGCTTATTAACTAACTTATTAACCTGTCAACCAATAAAGTTATGAATGACTTATTAACCTGTTAAACAATACTTGGGCTAAGTATGAAGAAGCTTGTTGAAATGAATACTTGAGATCAGTTACTTAAGAGGCAAGATGAAAAAAATACTTAGTTTGAGCTTGAAGATGCTTAGAGAAAAGAACACTTGTAATAGTGTGAAACTAGATTCCAACAAATTTGTGTTTTAGTATAACTCTTGGTAGTTGTTAAGAACTGGGCGTAGTCTCAAGTGTGAGATTAACAAATATAAAATATTTGTGTCCATTTCCTTTTTTTCTTTACCCTTATTTATTTATTTTGTTTAAGAGGAGACCTGAAGGTCATTACTCTTATTTATTCTAACAGTATGGTAGTTGAATATGTGATAAAAAAAATTGTTTTAAAACTAAGTTTTTCATAAAGAGTGATTTTCACTATAGAACGATACCATCGTCTGTCTATCATACTTTTTTTAAAGTTTTGCAAAAATATTTTACGAAACACAATTTAAATCCCTTTCTTATGTTTTCCTATGAAGTTACAGTTTGATATCAAAGTTCAACCTTTAGGGTTGACACTTTGTAGTGTCAGAGGAAGAGATCCATGGCAAATCTAGAGAATCGGCTCATTATTGAAGGTGCTTTAATTACAAGGCCTCCAACCTTCTTTGGAACTGATTATCCTTACTGAAGAGATATGGTGGAGATGTTTACCAAATTCACTCATTATAATCTCTTGCATATTATAACTAAATTAGATATTCCATCCCCACAGAACATAGAGTACCTATTGCAGAGTCAAAATGGATTCAAGTGAAAATCAACAAGAAGCAGCTTAAACTCCAAGGCCAAGTACCTTATCACTTGTGCCCTATCCAAGAGTGAATATAACAAAGTTTTTGGCTATAAAACAACAAAGAAAATGTGGAATGCTCTTGCATTATGTTTTATATGTCTAGAAATTTGCAAAAGCATTTACCAAAGGTCAAGCCCTCAGTAAGTAGTCCACTATAAATAATCGAAGACTTAATAAATAGTAATTTAAACAACTTATTGAGGGCTAAGGTTGTTGTAAATTCTTGTATTTTGTTTTATGTGCCTAGAAATATGCAAAAGCATTCACCGAAGGTCACGTTCTCGATAAATAGGCCACTATGAATTACTAAAGACTTGACTCTCAATAATTTACCGTGGGTTTAGTCTAAACTAAATTTTATTGGACTTAAAATAACTTTCTCTCAACCACACTTTAAGCATGAACTAAAATTTATTGGACTCACTAAAATAACACGAAGTTCATTTTTTATTTAAGAAGAGTTTGGCAAATTTAGTGGATAAATCAACTGAAAGCTAAAAGTTAATAAACTAGTTGGATTAAATTAAAAACATTAGATAAATCTAAATGTTAAACTAACTGATAAATGTAAAATGATATAGAAAGATATATTTAATTACTTGGATATAAGTTAAAATTTGGTAACTAAATATATTTTTAAGTAGTTATCAACTTTTAAATTTTAATTTATTTCAAATATCTTAAAATTTTGAATAGTAAATTTTTAATTTTCTTTTCTTTTTAATTTTTTTTTAAAATGAAATGAGGAAATATTAAAATATTTATATTACAATTTAGATGATTTTGTATATTATAAAGAAAATATATTTGATGAGAATGAGAGTGAGAGTGAGAGTGAGAGTGTTTTGAGATTGTTTAACATAAATATAATAGTGGGAAATTCTAATAAGATGGTTTAGTGAAGAAAAAAGATGGTAAAAAATAATAAGACAATAACTTATAAGTTTTTATAATATAAGTTGGCAAAATAAATTCATTTACTAAATAGTTCCAATTTTTTAAATAAGCTATTAAACTAGAGTCAAATAATATAGAAGTTAGCTTATTTATCTTATCAATTGACATACTATTAATAAGTGTCGCGA
This sequence comes from Spatholobus suberectus, assembly GCA_004329165.1. NCBI lineage: Eukaryota > Viridiplantae > Streptophyta > Magnoliopsida > Fabales > Fabaceae > Spatholobus > Spatholobus suberectus. The sequence continues at coordinate 19,800,283 of CM014736.1, forward strand.
CCTGAAAAATAAAATTGAGAAGGAGTCATCACCCATTTTATTTTAGAATTTGGAAAATTTTAAAAATCCTAAAATTTTGTCTAAGTTTAAGAATCACTTGTGCGTAGGAAAGGGTGGAAACTAAATCTCAAAACACCTATCCTACAACGAGTACCCTAAATTGATTGTGCAAAAATTTGTTTGACCTCTTTTAGCAATAAATAAGAAAAAAAAATTAAGGAGAAGACGAAGAATCAAGAAAATTTAATTTTGACTCAGCAAATGAAACTTGTTTTTAGGGATAACAATGTGTAATAGATTCGATGAGTATTGACAAAAATTGCCCAAGATAGGTAGGGTCATTACTCACTTAATGGGTAAAAATTCGAATAATGATCCACTAAATTTGATGGAGATGGATGTGAGTATCTTTACACCCACCCCACCACATGCTGCCATATATATATATATATATATATATATATAAGAGTGAGATGATTAAATCTATATCATACAACCATACATGGATAATCAAGATTTCATGTCATGTGTCCACATAAAAAAATGTAACATTTTAAAAAACTCACATGACTTAGTTGTTTTAATCTTGACCATTTATGTTCAGATCTAATGGTCAATATTTATTCTTCTTACTCTCATAAAAAAGGCTGTTTCACTTGATATGTTTCCTATATATATAATTAAAAAGTAAATTTCACAAAACCTAGTAGATATATATATATATATATATATATATATATATATATATATATATATATATATAATAGGAAAATAAATTTTACAAAAACCTAGTAGATATTTATCCTTTTTTATTTTTTATTTTTTTGCAGCACTCAAGCCTCAACTTCCTTTATTACTACATGAGACGTGAAATACTAAGTTGTGACTAAACCAATGCAGCAAGTTTCATGAACTATTACTTTGGAGGTGCACCATTGTCGTATCGAACTTAAAAGTTAATAAGTTTATTATAGGTGAAAATTATTGTAATGTTAATTTTATAATTATACTTGTAATGCTTTTATAAAAGATCTTTGAATAGTATTTTAATTGAATTAAGTTTTATTTTTAAGCAATATATTTTTCATTGATTTTTTATATTTAATTAAAGTGGAGGCAATAAGTACGAGTATGAGTATTTAATTAGGTACCTTGAAGTTAAAATGATGGTATGAAGACAAGTACTATATTGCCCTACCTAGACCCAATCCATTGTCATCCTTAACTATTCCTATGTATGGAAAACAAAGAAATCACATAATTCTTCTAGAAAATAATTGTTAATTGGTTAATGTTAATTTTTTTTTTAATTGAGCAAAACTAAATAAATATTTTTTTATTTTTTAAATAATTTCCTAATTTGTAAAGAAAAGTAAATGGCACACAAATAATTTAACTTAAAATTAAGACAAAAGATACATATACTTACCTAAAAGGCGACAACTCTTGATGTACCAATCTCATAGATTCTTAAGAATTAAACTTTAGCACCCTAACGACCATCCTTTCCTCAAAAAAACAAATAATTTTATAAATATAAAGGCTCAATGAATTGCATTGAGCCCCAAGTTAGCCACTTTTCTTCATATCTTAACACTTGATAAATCACTCTTTATACAGGGAAAAGAATTGTTGGAAGAGTACTTAAATTGTTTTCAATGTAAGACTTTAGAGGATAAAAATGGTCAGAAGAGTACTTGAATTGTTTTTCAATGTAAGACTTTAGAGATAGGGATGAAACACAAGTCTCACATATTTTCTTTTCATCAATATGGGGTTTATATACAAGGTAAATACTAAATAGAACTTCAAGGTTTCTTTTTGTTTCTTTCTTTATATTCTATTTTTTATAAAGTTTAGTCAAAATTAAACTTATAATTTTATGATTTTTACTAACTTTCAAGTAATAATAAAAATGTTGTAATAAAAAAATAAGGTAGATAATATGTTTATAGCACTCCCCTACACTAAAAAGTAAGTAATTTAAAATTATAGAATTGACACTAGGTGAAAAAGACAAAACTTAAGGAAGTGTTTGTTTCAAGGTTTGATATTGCATTCTTAAAAATTACATTCCTTGGAATACTATGCCTGAGAATATTATTCCCATGAACATGCTTGGTTGACATTTAATAATTTTAGAAAAAATATATAAATTTATTTAATTAAAAAATTTTAAAAGTAAGAGTAAAAGAAGAGATGTGGAAGAAGGAAATGAGAATATGTAGTTATCATAGAAAGTAACTTCCATTTCCATGAAAATGTAAGATACCAACCTATAATTATGGGAATAAGAAGTAAGACAAGTGTATGTATTTCACATTCCTAAGACTCCACAATGTTTGGGAATATTTTTTTAAAACTTATACCAAACATGAGAATGTGATATTCCTATCTTCACTTTTTTGAAAATAATTTGTGATACCTTAAAACAAATAGAACCTAAGTATACTATTTAGGGATGGATCTAGAAACCTATTAAAAGGGGGGCAGAAAGAGAGAGAGAGTAAATTACATTGACACTCCATGAGATTTTTCCAAATTATACACGATACCCCTTCTTTCTCTATCCTTACACTAACCCCCTTAATTGTTTGAAAAACATTACATTGACACCCCTTATACATTATACTAATCCTCCTTAATTATTTGAAAAACATTACATCTTGTATTCCTATAAAGGAGGTTGTTGTAAACGTTAAAAAGTAAGAAAATTATGTGTAATATGCAAAAACATCAGGGTGTCAGTATAATTTACTCAAAAAAAAATATTAAATAAACATTAAATTATAATAATTGAATACATCATATTGTTATTTAAGTTGTGAACATTGTTCTTTTTAAGTCTATTTTTCATTATCTTTATAGTTAAAAATGATATCTCAATTATAATAATTAAAACATAAAGAATTAATTTCAAAACATAACATGTATATTCTTAAGGAATAAAAAGGGAGGAGGAGACCAAGCCCCCCTCTTTAAATCCGTCCCTTAATACTATTACACGTGTTTGACATTGCTTTTCAGTTAGAATTAAAATTTTATCTTAATAATTTACACAGTAAAAGTTAGTGCAGGATAAAACTCTTATTTTAATTGAAGAATAATATAATAGTACTAATGATAGTACATCTAAATTTTGTAAAAGAAATCATTAAAAAAATAATCCTAAAATTAATATAATTTAAATTTATGGCAATATACCTAATCACATATTGGCGTCCACTGCTGTTAAGTCAACTACATTAGATTATGCAGGATGCATTCATGTACCGTCTCAACTGAACACATTGAATTCTCAGCCAAGAAATTGAAAACGAAACAAGGCACACACTAAAATGAAAGGAACAATATTTGATTGCAGTCCGGGCAATGAATGGATTTGGTTATGCGAGTTTTGATGCGCTCTTGTCCATATGCTTTGAAAATGATGTTTCTGAAGCGAATGGAAGATGGCCCCCAAAGCTGGCTAGTTGACATTGAAATTCAAGTGGGGCTGCTGCAAATGACTTGTCCATCAAAATCATTCCTCCCCCCCCAATATTGTTATCTCTGATCTTCTTGCCACGCCCCCACCACCCTCTAACCAACCTACCGACCCAAAACAGGAGTTTGGCCTTTTATGCTTTCGTGTACCATAGCCACATATTATATATATATATATATATATATATATACAGAGAGAGAGTCTTTTTTACATGAGAGTGAAAAGAATAAAACTGGATTATTAGATCTTATCATAAATGGTCAATATTAAAACACACAAATCATGTGAGATTTTTAAAAAGTCATATGACTTTTTTAAATGATTAGATGACATTAAATCCTAACCATCCATGTATAATTATATGGCTCAGATTTACTTCTCTTACTCTCATATAAAAATGGCCCTCTCACTATTCATTTGTTTTTAGTATATACGTCATGCTTTGGGGCAACATATGAAGTAGTGTACTTTCCTTTTTTATTTTTATTTTTTTTTCTAATTTAGGGTGCTTTAAAAATTTGTTTTAATTAATTTTATATGGATTTTCATTTAAAAAACTATTTTTATGTAAGAGTTTAATAAACATGCACTATTAGTATAAAATTTTTTACATCATTGACCAATCAAAAATAATTCTTAATATAACTTTTACGGTAATTATAATAAAAATTAACAAACTTACTATACATAGCAGTTTGTGATTAGGTGGCAGTATAAAAGACTTACACTATCAGTTCATATATTATTTTTTCTTCATATAATTCTTAAAATTTCTTAAACTATTTTTTAATCAAGAAAAGTATTTGGAAAGCATATAAACAGGTTCTTAAACTAAGTTATTGTTCAATCAATAATGTTATTTTACACAAACTAGAGAAGCAACCCATGCAAGGGCACGGGTTTCTACAAAAATAAAAATTTCATTTGGAGGGAAAAAATTGATTAATATGTTCGCACGTGGCTATTAGCTGAGGACTTTTTTTTTTAGTAAATTAGCTGAAAACTTCTATTATATTTATAAATTTCACTTCACGAATTTGACCACGAAGATTGGGCTATACAAAGTCAAAATAAAACTGCAAATCATGTTCTTATTTTACTTGACCAAAAACAAACAACTTTGGTACTTTGTTCTTTTTTAGGTATTCGTGTTGTTTCACAACGTTGTTTTGTAATATTTATATTATTCTCATTGACACGTAAAAAGAGTATAAAACTGCAATACTTTTTTATAAAAAGAATCACCATGCATCACCACCAGGTTCAACACATCTTAACAGTAGCTAGTTTAAGTTTTGGGACCTAGGTAGTGTGCAAGTATGCAAAATGTGATATAATAGAGGAAAGTGCGCATGATGTTAGCTCTTCAACCACTACAGAAATTTCTGAGTGAAGATCGCCAACGTTGTGGTTGTGGCTCTTGATTCTCAAGAAATCTAAGGTTTCGTATTGTTCTTTTGATTTTCTTAATTTAGTATTTATATAATTTTGGTCTCCCGACCTTCTTTTTCTTGATGTTAGTCTTCTATTTTTCTTTTTTTCTTTTATAAATATTTCACTATTAAATGTGCACCCAATTGGTAACTGATGGTGTTGAAGTTGATAATGATCCTATTTAATGACGCGATTAACACTATTGGATGAAAAAAAAATGAATGACTTAATTGCACTTGTAATTTCTCTAATTTGGACTACGTGTAGTTTTAGTCTTAAGTTCTTTCTTTCTTTATTTATTTATTTAGAATGCTAGTTCCATACTTTAACACACTTCTCATAACACACTTTATTATTGGTCAAAATGTATTGAAAACTATAAAATCATGAGTAAAGTTCATTAAAAAAAGTGAAACTCACATAATTTTGTAATTTTCAACAAATTTCAATCAATAGTAAAGAGTGTGTTGTGCATTGCTAGCATTTCTCATTTTTTAAAAGCTAACCAAATTCTTTATCTTCAAAATTAGGAAAATTTGGTTTAACTATCATCTTCACCTCACCATTCAAACACTACGACACTAAACTTCACACACATTATTACAAGTGGGATCATAGTAGGATGACAAACCCAAAAAATTTATCAATAAAAAAACATGGAGTTGCCACTAAATTGTTTTAGGGAAAATATTGAAAAAACCATTTTTAAAAGAAAATAATTTTGAAATCAAATTTTGAGTTCATAAGTCAATCACACATAGGAAAAGTAATAGTACCCTATGATATTTGTCCTAAGATGATTACCTTTAATTAAATGTACAAATATAAGACAACTTTAAAAATATTTATTTTACCCATTTGAAACAAATTAAAAAGAATAAAAGTATAAATGAACGAATAATATTTATTTAGAATGAAAATTTCATCATGAAAAATTAATTCTAACTTGACAGTTTGAATTCTCACTCCTACATATCATCCAATACAATCACAAATTCAAAGTCACATAGTTCTTTAAAAAATGCTTGTTTGTTGGTGGGTTTTAATTAAATACAACTTGGTAACATTGAGTTGTCTCCAAAATTTGGTTTTAGGTAAACCATTAAAAAAAACCCATTTTAAAAAGAAAATAGTCTTGGAAATCATATTTTTGGCTTGGGAGTCAATTACGCGAAAGAAAGGTATTAACACCCTATGACATTCGTCCTAAGACAATTACTTCCAATTAAATGTGCAAAATTACTATAACTTTTAAAAATATGTAGTTTCCCCTTTGAAATAAAAAAATAAATTTAAATGAGTGAAAAATATTTACTTAGAATGAAAACTAAATTATGAAAAATTCATTTTGGCTCAAAGATTTGATTTTTGCTCCTACATACACTCTGATGCAATGAGTAACTCCAAGTAACATAATTCTTTGAAAAATACTTGTGTTGGTGTATTTTAGTTAAATACAACTTGGTAACTCAGAGTTGCCGCCAAAATTTATTTTTAAAGAAAACATTGAAAAAACCCATTTTAAAAAGAAAATAGTCCTCAACAGCATATTTTTAGTTCAAGAGTTAATTACACATAGGGAATGTGTTAGCACCTTATGACATTCATACTAAGACGGTTACCTCTAAATAAACATTCCAAATTAAGATAACTTTAAAATTATTTATTATATTTGTTTGACATAAATAAAAAAAATCAAATTTAAATGATTGAATAATATTTTTTTTAGAATAAAAACTAAGTTATGAAAAATTATTTTCTTCTCAACGATATTATTCTCGCTCCTACATATCCTCTAGTACAATGTGAAAATCAAAGTTACATATTCTTTAAAAATGCTTGTGTGCAGGTGGATTTTAATTAAATTTAACATCACCAAGTTGTCACGATTTAGGTGTACCTTATTAAAGCATGGGACTAATAAGGCATCACGTCTCAATTAACCCTGTTTTATTTATATGGTTTTTTTAAGAAAATGATAATGCTGATAATAATATAATTTTTCAAAGAAATTTGGGTTCATCAAGTTGTCACAACTCACATATCCCAAATTAAAACATAGGGCTAATGAGGTGTTGCACCGTAATTAATCCTTTTTTTGTATTTTTAATAAAATAATAATAATAATTTAAAAGAATTTTAGGATCATCAAGTTGTAGCAATTCATAAGTCCTAAATCAAAACATAAGATTATTAAGGCGTTGTGCCTCAATTAATCCATTTGTTGTATTTTTTATTATAATTAAAATAATAACAACAATAATAAAAAATAGTAGAATGTAAATAAAACATATAAAAAAAGAGAGAAAAGAATAGATAGATAGACTTGTCCCAAGATGACAACTCTTGATAGATTTAATGTGTAAAGCAATTCAAAGTAGCCTCCCTACAACAATATAGACACTTTATGGCGGTTATAAGTGAAAGCGGCAGCAATTACAACTGCCTCAAATTTTACATTGTGGCTATTACAAAACCGTCTCAATTTCAATCATTGAGAGCAGTGTTTACGGCGGTTCTTAAAACTGCTGTGCAACCTGCCGCAATGTTGAAATTTATTTTGCAGCGGTTCTAAAACCACCCCTAACTTAATTGATAAATATGATAAAAAAAATAGCGGTGGTTGTGTACCCGCCGTAAATTGCAAAGAATATAATTTTTAAAATTTTAAATTTGAATATAGCAACGGTTACAATATCACCACTAAGTGTACGTGAAATACAAGTTGTAAAATATTTAATTATAGTGGCAGTTAAAAATCGCCACTAAGTGTACGTAAATTACTAGATGCTTGTTCCTATTTCAATCAGTAAACCCTAATATCCTTGCATTGAACCCTACAATATATTCAAAAAATGGGGCATATTGGAGAAATAAAATTACCAATCCTTACACTGATTAGAGAAATGACAAAAAGTTGGAAATAAAAAAAAGAAGAATAAAACAAAAAGAACAATGTGCCCCACCCTCTATTTGCCAGAACAATGTGCGATGTCGGTTGGATGTGTCGAATAGAGCAATGTGCCCCACCTTTGTCTGCCAGAACAATGTGCCCCACCTTTATTTACCAGAACAATGTGCCCAAAAGAATTAAAACAAGAGAATAACGTGCCTTATCTTCGTGACTGTTTGAAGCACTTGTGTTAGAACAACTTGAGGGAGAGCATAGCAAACACACTTTTGGGTTAGAGAGAAAGAGCAAGAGAGAAAGCGAAAAGAAAAATTTTAGGGTTTGATAGGAGATAGAGAAAGCGAGGAGAAATTAAGAGTTAGTGAAATTTGATGAAATTTTGAGTCACTAAAATTTGGCAAATTTTGATTTAGGCGTTTAAAGGAGGAAAGTGAGACATTAGGCGGTAGTGGGCATTTAATGCAATCCTATGACAGTTTTGCAATAACTGCCCCAAATTAATATAATTTTAATGCTGTTTCATAGAACTATCGTTTGAATCGCCACAAGATGAAAGCGAGGCTATTCTCTTGTAATAGCCGCAAAATAGGTGTCGCTATTTGTATAATTTCTAGTAGTGCTTATACACCTCTAACTTGAAGCTCCAAGAGCAAGAGACAGAGAGAAAGAAAGAAAGAAAGAAAATTAAACTAAGTCATTGGCCTTATGCTTTTTACCATATAATTCATTTTCTTGGATCCACATGTGATCCATTTTCTTGTATAATTTAAGTGCTTGGTGGTCTTCTCTTTATATAAGAGAAGCCGAGGAATGCAAGAAGTGATTTGACTAAAGTGAGACTTCTTAGGTGAGGTTTAGTGAAAGTTTCCACCACAATTAGATAGCCTACTTCTAGGCTATTTTTCATTAGGATATAGGACAATTTTGGTTTACAGGTTAGAAATATTACTTGTAGATCTTTCTCTTCACTTTCCAATGATGCAAAGAACACCTCAAATGGATATGTATAGCTCACGATATGACCTAATCTTTACATACTGCCAACAATAGAAAAATAGACTAGTTAACATCTTTTCTTTTAAAAAGTTCCTCCTTTCTTTTTCTCCTTTCTTGTATATTTTATTTTTATTTACCCAAACAAAATTAGATATTCACAATTGTCTTTTTTACTCAAGTTTTACTAGAGAATATAAATATTTGATTAAGTAAATATATGAACTCTAATTTTGTTTGAAAGCACACTAAAAGTATCATATCAACAGGCCTTGATCAAGAAAAATAAAAGGTATCAAACATGTACTCATTTTGATGCAAAAAATGTAAAGGTATCAGACAGACTTTGATGCAAAAATTGTAAAGATGTCAATAAGGTATTAGGCTTTGATGATATAGGAAATGTAAAGGTATTAGATCGATATCAAGCTTTGATGCTAAAAATGAAAGATGTCAAATGCATTATTGACTTTGACAGAAACATAAATAGCAAAAAAGTAAAGGGTTGTAGGGCACATTCTTGACTTTGGTGGAAACATAAATTGTAGAAAAAGTAAAGGATATGTGGTAGATTCTTGGCCTTGACAGAAACATAAATGACAAAAGAGTAAAAGGTGTAGGGTGGATTCTTAACTATGAGAAAACATAAGTGGGAGAAAAGTAAGCATTGCAAGGCAGATTCTCATCTTTGGTAGAAACATACATGACAAACGTAAAGGTTATGGAGCGAATTCTAAGCTTTGGCAGAAAAGTAAATGGTAGAAAAGTAAAGGTATAGGGCAAATTCCTGACTTTAACTAAGAAAATGATTGAAAAGTAAAGGGTGTGGGGCATATTCCTGGCTTTGGTACAAAGTAAATGGTAAAAAAGTAAAGGGTGCAAGGAAAATTTCGGGCTTTAGTAGAAACATACATGGCAGAAAAGCAAAAGGTTTGGGGTGGATTTTTGACTTTGACAAAATATGAATGGGAAAAAAGTAAAGGATGCAAGGCAAATTCTTAGCTTTGGCATAAACATAAATGGAAAAAAAAGTAAAGGTTCCCAGCTTTAGCAAAAACATATATCACAGAAAAGTAAAAGGTGTAAGATAGATTTTCGACTTTCATAAAAACATAAATGGTAGAAATGTAATGGATGAGAAATGGATTCACGACTTTGATAGAAAGTAAATGACTGAAAAAGTAAAGGGTGCAAATGGATTCTTGACTTTGATTGAAATTAAATGATAGAAAGGTAAAGGGTGCTAATGGATTTTTGACTTTTGCTAAAAGTATATGATGAAAAAGTAAAGGTGTGAGGTGAATTCTCAATTTTCACGTAAAGATAAATGCTAGTTTGTACAACATAACAAATTATGAGAGATTTTATGATGCATGCATGATATGTGATGACAAAATGACTTTTTTTTTTTAATCCCTAACCCTTTACGATTTTATATGTACCAAAATGAAAGGATGAACTAGAATTTGGTTCTTTTTTCTCCACCTTATACTTTGCTTTTGATCTTAGAGGTATGAACCAAACTTCTTTTAAAGTGAACTATTACTATAACATTAATCATTTTGAACTTTCAATTGGTTATCACCTTATCAAGGTTTGATACCAATGATTCATTGCATTTTCCATGATTTTTGAAACTTTCAAAATGATTGCAATGACTTTTAAGTTTCATCGCATTTCATATTTTAGTATATTTTACCACAAAATAGCACATTGAACCAAAATGAATTGCAAGCGAAGATGGAAATCTCAAAGAGAACAATAATGGATAAGGTGTTCACGAGTTCAAGTAACCCATGAACCCAACCTAACTCAACCTAAACACATTGATTCAAATTTTGTTATTGTTTCGGTTGAACCCGACCTGATCAATTCAAACCCAATGACTTTTGGTTTGGATAACAAGTTTTTATTTTTAAACCAGCGAACTCAATGACCCAACTTGTTGACATGATATTCATTATTATTTATATTTTTTGCATTTATTTATTTATTATCATTTATAATTTTTTAGAAAATTCAAAGAATATTTAAGTTTTTTGGACCTGATTGACCCTACTCAACCCAACCTATCATTGATTAGGTTAGTTTGGTTTGGGTTTAATAGTAAAAAAAAAAAAAAGCCCAACCCAACCCAAACCAAAGTATTTTCATCGGGTTGGTTTAGCCAAACCTGATCTAACCCAACCGGTGTGCACCCCTAATAATGGAAAAAGATTCATTGAAGAATTTGCAAAAAGGGATGGTAGATCAACAATGCTAATTGCCCATGTCTATAATTTTGAGAAATTCATCTTGCAAATTCTAAAGGTGCTAATTACCATAGTCTAATAAAGTAATGGAGTGAGGGATTAAGCAATTGCCCTAGTATCATCAAAATGACACAAAAATGGAATGAAAAATGACACAATCACTCTAGATTATGTTCAAGAGAAAGTAATAGTTCCCCTAGTCTAGTAGTGCGAGAATGTAATGTAAGATTGAGCAATTGCCCTAATTTGAAATTTGTGACATCAAGTGATGCAATAACAAAATACAAGGTCGAAAGATTGCCTTAGATTAGAATCAAAGGATTGAATGACATGTGAAGTAATTACCTAGGTTAAGATTCTTGCATTCTTGTTTGAAGTGATCCCATAAGTGGCAAGTGACAACCATTAGTCTTTGATGTGCAAAAAATTTCATCCAACTAATGATGATAACATTTGTCTTTCTCAAAAACGTTAGGTGAGCAAGCCTTAAAAACATTAATTTTTTTGTTTTCTTTATTCCTCTCTTTTTTTTTCTTGTATTTGCCTTTGTTTTTCCTTTTTGCTAATTTAATAACAACTATAGGTGAACTAAGTTGTTTTATCCTGGAGATTAAAGTTTAAGAAAGTAGTAGCAACCAATCTTTGTTCAAAATAAACTTTTTTAGACTTGTAATGTGGTTAGTGGCAAAAAGAGCTATTGAAAAAAAAAAAAAGATATAAAAGGCTCAAATATGTGTTTAAAGATCATTCAAAAGAAAGATATTTAACATAGTGTTACATCTAATTTGTTTTACTATTTCTTTCACATTTTTTTTATTCTCAATTTTTTTCTATTTTTTCTTTATTTTTTTTTTCAAATATTTCTCTATATCACTTTATTTGCCTTTTTTTTTTCCTCTTTGCTTTAATTACACTAGTTAAGCAAAAGTGATACAAAGAATATGCTAACTCCCAGTGCAAGGGTAATTCCTACGTAAGGCCATTCGAAGGAAAGTTTTCATTCATTTTTTCTTACTTAAAAAGGTAGTAAGAGATATTATATTTTTGGATAGAGAAAAATGATCATACTTCATTTTAAATCATGACTGATCAGTCTCAAAAGTTTAAATAATAACTTTAGATCATAATCAATATATTAGGATTCTTAATTTTAAATATCAAGAGTTAATTAATGATGACTATCATTAATTAAATAATAACTAAGAATGAATTAATGCTTGAGTATGGATTCTCATTCTTTTTGTGTGATCATATTTTGTTATCTTTTCTTTTTGTGATGTTCTTTATTTGGCGAGTATATGGCATTCGGCAACATGCATCTTAACACTTTGAAGATTGAGTTCTATAGCCCCGACGCATAATGCGTTCATCTTAAAGGAAAAGGATGCTTCTAATTACCCGACTTGTAGATGTTGTGCTAGATAGACAACCAGCAAGTAGAGTCTTCTTTTATTATGTATCTCTGTAAATGTATGCTTTAATGCTATATTGAAGTAGTGAGACTCTTTTCAAGCAATATTTACATATGTATGTCTTTTAGTTTGGTCTTAAATTTTTAGATTTACGACATTTAGTTTATGGTAGTAACTTTTGTTGATATGTGACAAATAATGTATTGTCCCCGGCCAGTTAAATGATAGCGTTTCCTTTAATGCTATATCATTTTAAGTTTGTGGTTTAATTCACTTGCACTGGATTCTGATTTTGTTTTAATGTGTTACATTTTCCATAACATTTTCGGTTCTAGAAAGAAAATTGAAGAAAAAAATGTACACGTATTTTATTAACAATAAACTTAAGATTTTCTTTCCATAACATCCTATATACCTGGACATTAACTTCGATTAACTGTTGTAGTTTGGGGCTAACCCAATGTCTAGTCCTGATAGTGTCGTTGTATGACTTGGGATTAGAGCCAATCTGTAACAAGGCCAATTAAACACTTTCAAAAACAACTTTGGTCAAACATTTTTCAAAAATTTAATCTTTGAAATTTTAAATAAAAATTCTTGACTATCTCATAAATATGTTAACCGAGCAGAACGTAGCATACTTTTAAAATGTACCATGCTTTAAATAATTTTATTGTCCTCCACAATACATCTAAAGGAACTATTTGGATCTTTTCCCCCTTATACAAATATGCATTTCTGTCACACTAGATCAAATGATGCCCATGCCTTCAATACTATTACTATTTCAAATCTTTTCTTAGATGCCTACAAAATCTTATTCAAAAATTTGAAGGACATGCAGATCAAACGTTTGCAATAAAAGAAGCTCCTTAGCTAATAATAATTATCACCACATGGTAAAATTATAGCTTATAAAATTCCTCACATTACCAAGTCAAATGATCATTTTATTTACTAGGTTAAACATATAATTTAGTCCCTACATGTGTCCCAGATTCTCAATTTAGTTTCTATACAAAAAAACTTATTAAATTGGTCACTACACGTGTCACGGATTCTCAATTTATTAGTCCTTGCTATTTACACATTCTTAATTTGGTCCCTATACTATAGGTATCAAATTAAGAATACGCTGCATGTAGAGAGACCAAATTAAGAATGCGCTATATGTATAAGGACTAAATTAAGAATGTATAAACGGCATCATAATAACAGGGACCAAATTAAGAATCTGCGACATGTATAGGGACTGATTGAAGAAGTTTTTACATATAGAGATTAAATTAAGAATTTGCAACAGGTGTAGGGACTAAATTATGCATTTAACCTATTTACTATGATGGACCAAAGGAAAATTGTAGCCTCTCCCCCATTTCCCCAATAAAAGAAGACCTAACACGGTGCTTTCAATTTGTGTTTTAAATATCGTGACCAACTTCGTGTACGACAATAATTATTTTTTCCTCCCTTAGGCTATCTATGTTGGCACCTAGGAACTACTCCAAACTAGTCCAAAATTTCCAAATCCATGTTATACTCTACTTAACACGAGCAGATAGCCAATTGCTACGCACATGAGCAACTCTCTATAGCTTAATGCCTGTGCCATGTGTTTCAACCAAATGATGTCTAAATAAATGGCCAGGCCAAAGAACATGATTAACTCACCTGACAATCTAACTAAAACTGCCAAGCATCTTATAATTGCTTTAAATTTCATGATTCCAGTGCTTAGTGACTTTAAATTTCATAAAATATATTAGTTTTCCTATCTAAGTCTCTCATAAACATAAACATGTTTTTCCCTTCTGATTGTAACGTGAATTGGTACATCTTTTGGCCCCTCATGCTATATATCTCACCGTCACCACCGTCCCTTCTTTCTTTGCTTCTTCCTCTTCTCAAAGAACTTTAAATTAATGTTGCACGATGTTTGCAAAACTTCAATCGTAAGAATGAGCTCCTTTTAGGTCAAAAATGTCATGTTGAGCCGGACAAGTCATTTTTACACAGTTCTATATGACCATAAAGGATAAGAGAAAACATATTGATAAATGGCATGTTTGGATATATGGCTCGCCCATCGAGATATATATGCTGAGGCGGATATAATATATACCCTTTGGCTGAGACTTTTGAGCATTTGACTAATATGTTCTTCTTTAGGTGTTTTCCATCATTTGGTTGCGGTGAATATTTTCCTTAAATATACAAAAAGCTCTGAATTTCTATAATTAACATAAACTAGTTATTTCTTCATGTAGGTAGGGGTAAACCGCTAGCACTAGCATGTAACACGTGATTGAAGGTTAATGCTTGACGAGTGAGTGGTATTGATAATATTTATAAGCAGTAACTGAAAAATGGGAGCTGTGTCTCTGTTTGACTTTCTTCCCTTTAAATGCAAGTTAAAAATTTGGTCTACATCCTAGTTGTTAGGCTCGGACTAGAGCAATTTAATTTCAACTCCATACCCCTAAGGTCTAAATGCCATAAAAAACGTAGGTTTTTAGTTCAGAAGCATTTGTTCATCTTTGATCCCTTGAAAATTGAAAAAAATAATGCCCTTTCAATATAATTTTTTATTTAAGATAGCCATTTTTTTTAAGATATCCAATTAATATGATACTAAAGGATAAATATTGTACATATGATTCAAAATGTAAGAAAATGGTAATACATAAAGTAGGTAGATTGATGTAAAAAAATCGAGATAGAATCTGATAATTCTATGCTTAGAATTGCACCTTTTTAGAGGGCATGAGCAATAATTTATAGTTCAATTTACGGGTTATGTATTCAAACTTAACTCTTATGATTAGATGTAGTTCATAAAATAACTTATAGTTGAAATTAACTAATGGAGTATTTTGAGATACTCAATTTTAAAATAACTAGTTGAAATAACTTTTATGCACATTAGTGAGCATTTAAAAAAGGGGTTTTCAACACCAGTTTAAGAAATATGGTCTCTCCATATCCGTTGGGTATATATTTGATGTTTCTTTATAGTCACATGTAAAGACTTTGACGTTTAAGTAAATATATGTTAGATTTGAGGGGTGATTTCAACGAGAAATGTGAACGCACCTTATGCTATTCTCTTGGACCCTTTTTTTTTTATTAGTGACCTTATTTCATGAGTGGTGTCACTCTCATGTGTGCATGAATGATACGCCTATACTTACCTATCTTCCATGACTCTTAGTTGTTCATTATAAAATATTGTTGGATTGATCTTTGATGCTTTGCGCCTACATCAGCATTAGTATTAATCTTTGACCTAATGCATTCATTATTTTGCATTGCACTAATACATCTTAGTATAAGTTTTACGTAGTTCCTTTTAAGTACATATCTTGGCAGATTTGATTATTGTGAATGAAAACAAAGAATATAGCTTTATTTCTTTAAATAAATTTATTTAATTCAACTCAAATTGATGAGTGTTTAAATAACTTTTAAACACTGAAGTCTCAAATAAAAAAATATTTGCAATATTGCAGGAGATTACATAACTTTCGTGTTTTCAAACAGAATTTAGTCTTAACGGCAATTCAAAGAGGTCCAACATATAAGAATTCCTCGAGCATGTTTGTGTGTGTGTGTGTGGTTTCACCCGAAGAAAACACAAGCAATTAAATAATCTTGAAGACCTCAAACAGTTTATAATTTCTTTATTGAATACTATATATATCTTTTTTATTATGTATTGTAGTATGTGTTTTCCGAAGGCAAGATAGCTAGAAATTAAATTAGGATTCCAGTTGGTAAGAAATGTGTAAGAGGAGTAGTAGATGTTGGCCATTTACGCTTGTTGTTACTAGGACCACAAGTCCACCAACCTATAAAATATATACGCTGGAGAATTTTGTGATTTGAAGGAGAGAGAGGAAAGGTAAAAAAGAATGGTGGGAGTGGGAGACATTAATAAGACGGTCCTAAAAGGCGCACACATACAAGCATTTCGAAACCAAGCAATTGGTGTCGCCTTCACTCAATAGTAAGCACAATGGGCTGGTGCTGGACACCATGTGGGAGTGGGAGAACAGTAACTTAAGTTGTTGGCCACACACACCAGTTTGCACCCACTTTTTAATCTCTTCTGCCACCACCAACACCCTTCCCTGCTGGGCTCTCTCTCTTTCACAATTAAGTAAAAGCCCACCTCTTCAATTTTTATTTAAATAAACATAACCACTGTTCCTTTTCCTCATAACTTTGACATTTAATTACTTTTTTTAGAAAGTGCCAATTAATTAGGTTAGAAAAAGAGAGAGAGGAAAGAATTGCAGAAAACAAAAGCCAACGTCTCACATTGTTGTTTGTGGCAAACTGAATGCATGAGTAAACAAAAACCACGCTTAAAATAAATTGTGATTTGAACCTCCCAACTTCTGTCCTCTAAACTCTCGACCCCTTGGCCCTTGCCCCAGAAGAAGGAATGGGAGATTTCGGGTACATCATTTTCATCTTTGGTCCCCTCAGATTAAGAGCTACTTTCTATATGATATTAGTTAACGTTTTTCAAACATTTAATATAAATATGCCAACTGCACATAATGCAGCACAATTGGTCCAAGAGTCTCTCACAAAGAACCCAGATTTGAATCTCAATCCCCTTGGAATACTAGTTGACAAAAATGATAATGAGTTTAATGGTCATACATTTTTACATTGTCATCCAATCAGAAAATACCATTAAAATGATTTTTAAAATATTTATTATAAAAGTCAACAAACTTACAATAAAGGGTAATTTATGATTAGATAATAGTGTAAAACTACTTTACACTGTTTGTGCATGACCATTAAACTCAATAATAATTAGCTACTGACATAGTTAGAAAAATGTATCATTATCATGTGAATATATGTATGAGTTTAATTTTTATATGTTGTCACTATAAAAAAATTTATATTATCAATATGTCACAAATCATGATAAATATAATTTTTAAAATAGTTATCATTAAAGTTAACAAATTGATCATACATGATAATTTATGATTGAATAATAGTATATCTTTCAGTGGTCAGTGCATTTACTGAGGAATTATGATATATAATTAAAAGTCTTTTTCCCCCTCTTATCACCAATTGGATACATAACCAGTAGACGCTAATAAAATTAAGGAAACAGAAAATTACGGGTGGGTAAAAAGTGGAAGAGGTAGGGAAAGAGGTAAAAAGTGTGGTTTCCTCTGCCAAACACAAAATGAAAGTGTGACTTTGAAGATTTAAAGCCTTACTTCTAGCTAATTATGCTCTGGATTTCATTAAAGTTGGACTTAATTTTTACTTTTAGTTAAAAAAAGAATATAAAGTTATCTTCCCCTTGCGCCTGCTAAAAGGGGGGAAAGGTAAATTACTGAATTAAATGATACAAATATGTACATAGCGTGTGAGTTATGCAAGGTTTTAGTTTGACCACAGCCTACAAGATGAAGTCAATCATTGCATGACACATGCAAAGAATGTTGCACATAGTTTAACAGTTATATTATTTATATAATATATTTTCACAATACTTTTTTTAATATTTATTTTTTATCTCTTTTTATTGCATTACTTATTTTATTTTAATTTTAATATATTTTTAATGTAAAGATTTTTAAACTGTTAATAAATTATAAATCATTTTAAATGTAATTATTATAAAAATAAACTATTTTACTATGTAACAATTTGTGATTGAATATTAGTATAAAAAATATTTACATTATTAATATATTTTAATTATTCTTTCATTTTATACTTCAATATTTGTTTTTTTCTCTTTTTTGATTGTAAAAAAGAAAAGGCACTACAATTATAATTTCTGATAGTGTAATAATATTCTATAGCTATCTTTTTCCCTTCTAACCATTTACCATAGACAAGGTGCTTTTTGGACAGCGCCTTCATATGCAAAGAGGAAACAAATAAAAACAAGACAGGCTTTTCTCTCTCTTCAACATGTTTCCATCTGTTATTGAGTTGTAATTTACTGTTATTACGTTGAATTAAAGGATTACGTAGTGCAGTTAATCAACTCTTATACACCTTTTATTAGTCATAACTTTATATTCTTTTTTTTGTTTTTTGATAACCATAACTTTATATTCTTAATGATATGCTTCGCGTTTTTTTTTTAATTGAAATTTTATTCTTATAAACAACTCAAGTTATTCACATCTTTTATTTACTATGAAATAACAACATATTATATTGTTAAACTGCTTATCCAGCCCAATATAACATCTCTTGTATTTTTTTTCTCTTGACATGAACATCCTATTGGTATTTGGGGTTGTTCGATTTTATCCTGTTCTTTTTCAGTTGAACAAAGGAAGATTCTTCTTGACCATTTAATTGCAAACTTATAAGAAACAAAAGAATCATTCATAGGGGGTGAAATAAAAGTATAGAATGTGACGAAGCAGAAAAGAAAAAGGAATGGAAGGAAGAAGAGAATAAATGTGAAGTCACCCCCGACCTTAAGAACATATCCCATGTGTAGAAGTATTTTGCACTTGTTACGCCTTGATTGCTCATTATATGTTTCCATGTTATGATGATCTGTAAAGTATTTAATTAATTAATTTTATTTGCAATTTTTGTACTGGCCCAAGTCTTCACTACGGACAAATTAACTTGTAAGCGATATAATTGACCTTTAATATCATAGAATTATATATAGACCTGTTGTCTATGAAACGCGTCACTTTATTAATTGGCCATAAAAACAAAAATAATAATATATTGATGTTAACATTTAGCTATCATAATACCAAAAATTGTGCTTGCCATAATATTGTATCTCATGGCATTATGTCTTGATTCGGATACTCCTATCATGTTACTACTTACTTGAGAAAGAGCTTATTTGCTCTTATCATGTTAGAGTAAATAATGTTGTAGTTAGTAAATAATAAAAAATCAAATTTAAGACATCCCTTTGAAAATCAAGTTTTTTTTTTTTTACTATTATTATTATTTGTGGATGTGCTTTCTTGTGTACCAAGAAGAGGTGATAAGAACAAATCATATGTGAATTATAAAATGGACATTTGGAAGGACTTTATCTCTTTATTAAATGGATTTCCCTAGCTTAATTTAGATTAGTCGAAGTTTAGTGATCAGATTAAGTAGAGACTCATGTAGCTTATGGTTATTGAGTATCTAAGAAAAAAAAAATTATTACTTTCCTTCGATTAGCTATTTCAAAAGCAACTAAAATAATCATAAGTAATCAGCATTTATAAATTGGGTTGTTGCTCAAAGAAAAAGATAACATGGGTTTGAGTTATAATCATATTCAACATATGAATAATCAAAAGTTAAAAGGAAAAGATAGCTGATTTATTTAAATAAACAATACATCATCCTCAATTGTACAAAAGATGTTTAGTGATCCCTACCTATACATGATTCAGGTGAGCCTTGTAAGGAGGGTGGAAGTCACCACTTTTCAAAGTTACAGTGTTTATCGCATAATGACACACCTTTACCTTTTAATTTGTCCCCAGTTAGCACAATCAAATGTCCCTAAATTTCCTCTCGTAAATGTCTTTGTTGTGATGGTAGCTTTGAATTGCCGAAAATAAAACAAATATGTTGTTGAGTGCTAATCCAAGACACAATGATAATGCCTCACTAAACTGCAACACGCTTTGAGAGACACTAACTATTTGAGGGACAATTTGAGAAACACGAAAACTTTTGTTGGTTGGAGATCCACAGCGCAGTTACTTTGAACTTAATCGTTGAAAATCATGCTTATGTGCTTAATTATATACAATATTATTCACGGGAAGCCAAACAAGATCATTGAAATAAATCTCGGTCAAATTAATTTATTTTTCAAAAGAATCTTTAAAAAAATATTTTTTCAAAATTATTATATATATAAAAATGAAAAAGAAAAATCTGACATTGAAATTAATAATTTGTAAAAAATTATGCAAATGGGATTTTTGGTGGGAATCAACATTAGGCTTGGCACATGTTTATGAGAAAAATATAATAGAGGGCTTTTTTTTTTTTTTTTTTCTGTCTTTGCCGTCAGATTGTACATTAGAAGATTATATGTTAAAGGATTGATTTTTTCCTTAATTAATGATGAAATGTTTTAGGAAACAAAATAAAACATATACATATTATTTTTCTTTTTAAAATTAATAAAGAAAATAAATTATCTCATATTTTTTACTGTAATGGTAATAAAATTTAAACTTAAAATCTCATACAAAATATTCAAACTCTCCAACTATTAGAGCAACTTAAATGAGTATAAATTATTTCATTTTAAGATAAGAGAACTTACAATCATACAATGATCTATTATTAAGATTGTCGAGCGCATGAATTAATTGGAATATGGTTGTTCTAACTTAACTAATAGTTTAGAGTTTGAGCTCTATTATGCATCTATGTTAAATACTTAAATAGAGAACTTTGCCATCTAAAGAAGTGGTTTTATTCGACTTGGGCAAGATTATCTTTATGATAATTGTGGTTTCGTACTAAAAAAAACTGATCAATTATTAAGAGGTGTTATTTTAGCTAAAAATATGACTAAAATATTTCTTAGGATTTAGATAATTCTTATTAAACTAATTTTTAAAAGTGAGTTAAGCTCAGTTTATTTCTATGCATAAAAATTACTGACAAAAATAAAGTCAAAATGTGTAAATAAACAAATTTCATATATATGTACAAAAGAAAAAAAACAAATTTCATATACCCTTTATTATTCACAAAAAAATTTTAACACTCACAAAATGACATGATCTTATTTCCTCTTCAACGAATCATTCACAATTTTGTAAGTCTGATTAAATTTTAACCAACAATCTATTATATATTTTAAAGAACATGTTTAAATAATAATATTAGAATCACATTACTTGCATAATCTAAATTACTATTTAATTAGTTGAGTTTAATTTATAAACATTGTCCTTGTAAAACAAATTACTTTATCAACTAATTAAAAATTATTAATGATATAATTTTTAAAATAATTATTGTAAAAATTATCAAACTTACTACACATAACAATTTGTTATGATTAGATAACAATATAAAAAGAGAGAGAGAGAGAAAAAATGTTATACATTAACAGTGTAAAACAGTTTTACACTGTTATCTAATCATAAACCATTATGTATGGTAAATTTGTTGATTTTTACAATAATAATCTTAAAAGTCATATCAATGGTAAATTCTAATTAATTAACAGTGTAAAATTTTTTACATTGACAATGCATGACCATTAAACTAAAAAGAAATTACATTATCAATATATAAATTATTTACTCTAACTTATTCACGCATTGTTAAATATAAATTCATTATTTGCACGGGTCAATGATTAAAAAATATTACAATTTTTATTAAATAATGCAATAAAACAATTAATTTTGGAATAAATAAAAAATAAATAAATTACACTGATATTTCTTAAGATTTTTTAGATTTCATACGATATTTTTTTTTTATCTCTATACTAATCTTTTTAATTATTTATAAAATATTGCACTAAATTAATGACATCTCTTATATATTAACTTTTTTAATTATTTAAAAAATATTACATCATATATTTTTACAAAAAAAATTATCGTAACATTAAAAAAATAAAAAAAAAATACGTATAAAAGAATTTCAGAGTGTTAAAGTAATTTACTCGTAAAAAATTGGGTTTACTGAGTCACCGATTCGGAAATTGTTAGTAGTTGGAAGTTCAAGGGAAGAGAGGGCCGCACAAAACACAGACACAACACAAAGCAAACGAAAACGGCGAGCAGGTATATAGATAGATATCAATATCATCGTAGGCGGAAAAAAAAAAACAAAAGAAAAAAAAAATAAAAAAATTCCGTATCAGATTGTTTTGTTTTCGCTGCCTGCCTATGGTGTGTGTGCTAGCATACCATACCATAGCATAGCATCCGTAAAACCCAAAAGAAATTTCATTTCCACTTTCTCAGACATTTTGTATCGCAAAACAAAGCCAGCAACCAAACCACCCTCTCCTTCTCAGTTCTCACTTTCCTGATCCTTCTCTCTCTCTCTCTCTCTCTCTCTCTCTCCACCCTTCCGGGTCGGGTCGGGTCCTCTAATCTATACTAATCGGCGACGGCGGCAGTGATCGGATCGATTTGACCCGCGTTCGGGGGGGCATTTTCATTGCCAATGGGAATGCCCAATCCCAATTTTATTCTGAATCTCCGCGGCGACGAACCATGAGCAAAGCCCTGGGAGAAGACGAAGACGACGAAGAACGACAACAAGAAGACTGTTTCTACGACTCCCACGACCGCCTGCTCTCCCTCTCCTCCTCCTGCTCCTGCTCCAACTCCAACTCCGACAACGACAACGACGACGACACCCCCCGAAACGACGCCGTCGCCTGCAACCCCAATTTCGCCCTCAACAACTACGACATATGGATCTCCCAGCCCTCCTCCGTCTCCGAGCGCCGCACGCGCCTCCTCCTCTCCCTCGGCCTCACGCGCCCCAACCCAAACCCTCTCCGATCCAATTCCGACACCGCCGCCTCCTCCCTCGCCGACCCCCCCAATAAGCCCCCCAATCCGAAACCTCCCCCCGCGTCCAGCGAAGAAGCGTGCACGATACGGGATCTCGACAACGGGAACGAGTTCGTGGTGAACGAGGTGAACGAGTTCGTGGTGAGCGAGGTCGCCACGGGGCGGCAGCTGACGATGGAGGAGTTCGAGATGACGGTGGGGCGCTCCCCCATCGTGACGGAGCTGATGCGGCGGCAGAATGTCGAAGAGGCCAGCGTGGACGCCAATGCGAGCGGTTCCAAGGCGAAGAAAAAGGGAGGGGGGTGGTTGAGGAGCATCAAGAGCGTGGTGGGAGGGCACCGGGATCGCCGGAGCAGCGACGAGAGGGACACTTCGTCGGAGAAGGGAGGGCGGCGGTCGAGCTCGGCCACCGACGACAGTCAGGACGGGGCGTTTCACGGGCCGGAGAGGGTGCGGGTGAAGCAGTACGGGAAGAGTTGCAAGGAGGTGACTGCGCTGTACAAGAGCCAGGAGATTCAGGCGCACAGTGGGTCCATTTGGAGCATTAAGTTCAGCTTGGATGGGAAGTATTTGGCGAGCGCCGGGGAGGATTGTGTGATTCATGTTTGGCAGGTGGTGGAGGGGGAGAAGAAGGGGGAGCTGCTGCTGTTGGACAGGGAGAAGGGGGAGGAGGGGAATGTGAATATGTTGGTGGTGGTGAATGGGTCGCCGGAGCCGATGGCGGCCGCCGCGATGCTGTCGCCGCTCGGGGACGGGGAGAGGAAGAGGAAGGGGAGGCCCAGCGTGAGCAGGAAGTCGTTGAGCTTGGACCAGTTTGTGGTGCCGCAGACCCCGTTTGCGCTTGCTGACAAACCCGTTTGCTCCTTTCAGGGCCATCTGCATGATGTGCTTGACCTCTCATGGTCCAAGACTCAGGTTAGCTTCTCTAGTTCCAGCAGGGTGTTCGATTTCAGTCCTATGTTGGATTTGTCTCTGTACATTGAAGTTCTTGGTATTGGTTTTTCTGTCAACGAAACAATTCGCTTTTACTAAACAGTACGAGTGAGTTTTCTACTCTGTATATATATGATTGATTGGAGTAGGACAGTTTTCAAGTAGCCGAAAAGGCCTGAAGGGACAAATATGGATTTCAAATTGTGTTATCTGTTATGCTTAATGTGCAGTTTACACAACAATCGTTATGTTGTTTGAGGGAGGTTCTGCAATTATTTTGTTTAGTGTTTTCGGGTTGTTACATCATGGAAGATATTTATGCGCAGTGCACAAGCTACTAGACTATTTCTAGTTTTGGTGACTTTACTTTGGGTTGAGTCATTGTGATATGTATTGTAGGATCAAGTAGATTAAGTGCCGTCCCGGTGAGAAGGTTTCTAGATCTTTTTCTTTTCTCCTACTCCCGATCAGATTGAAATTTTTGTTTATAAAGTTATGATTTTAATGGGTGTAAATTGTTTTTTTTTTTTTTCCCCTATGGAATTACATTGTTGTTATAGGCCTTCCTTCAAAAGGAATTTAGAAATGATTAATTTAGGGAGAAGTAACTTGTAAACCACAGGATCACAATATTTGTTTAAGATTTCGTTATAATTCATGCTTACTTTGATAGTGAAATACTTTATGGGTATATCCAATTTTTCCAGCAATTACTATAGTGAACAGTAGATGTAGTGATAGTTTAGCTTGGCTATAAGGAAAAGGGAACTAAAATTTACTGCTCGAAAGGCAGAAAGAATGTCTGCTGGTCAGTAACTTGCTTACGATGCTCTGTTTGTAACTTAGGAGTGCATTTTAAATGGTCTATTAATCCTTTATGATGAATGGTTGAGATTTGATCTTGTTTTAACCCTATCTACTGGTCAATTTATCATTATTCCGAATGTAAGTTTTAGATAATGTTTGCTCAACTTTAAAAAAAATAAAAAAGGGATATCAACTAACTAGGTACAGTGGAGCTATTTAAAATTGCTTTTGGTAACCATTCAAATTTTAAAAATCTGTTCTTGTTTGATCAGTTTCTAAGTCAAAACTCTAAACTGGCCAAAAAACAATTCTAAACTAAGTTGCTGTTGAAATCCTATCTCTTTTTCCCTAATAAGAAATTTTTGTTTATCCTCCCTTCTTTCCTTATATTTTGTTTGGAATTTTAAAATTGATTTGCTTACATGCCAAATAATATTTGTTGTTGAACTAGTTCAGACCCAATGTTTAGCCAACTGAACAATATTTGAGACTGGTTCTAATTTATATTGACTTATTAAACCATATTTAACTTTGAAGCTTTTGATCAAATTTTTTTACTTCATTTTTTTCATTTGCTATACAAGTAGGGTGCGTACAAAACACATTTTAAATCTTAGTTTCTCTGTTTGAGTCATGCCTTATAGATAGAGTAACACTAGTGGGACTAGGATGAGCACCTTTTGGAGTGACTGAAATTTGAAGAATGGATTGTAATGATTGATATTTATTGCAGGCTCAAATGTTGTCTTTGAAAAGCTTCCATTCAAAAGGGGGGGTTCTATTTTTGTCTTTTATTTAGAGATCTTTTTGATTAATGACTGTTGAAAAATCTTTAAAACTTCAAATATTTGTCAAAAAGCTGTGCAATGTGTTCTAGAAATATGAATTAAAATGCATGTATTTTTAGATCATCCGTTTAATATATTTTTCTCCATTTTGCTTTGCGCAGCACTTGCTCTCATCTTCAATGGACAAAACCGTACGGCTGTGGCATTTGTCTAGCAAGTCTTGTTTGAAAATATTTTCACACAGTGACTATGGTGAGCAGCTGTTACATCTTGCAATGCTCTCATCTTTGCTTTCCCTTAATCTGAGTAGAAGTCATATGGAATAACGTTGATTAAATGGCAGAACACTTGTATACTTTTATATGTTTTATCAATGTTTCTTCTGCCTCTTCCCAGCTAAAAATTGAATTGGATTCCAAGTTCATCCTGTCCCTATCCAATATACTTCAAGATATGTTTGTCTTTGAGGATTGGGTAACCACATTGTGGCACACCGGCACTTTTATCAAAATATCGTCTTTACTGCATATAGAACTAATTGTACAAGAGTTCTTTAATGTCCAGTAGGGTGGTTAGATTTAGCAATGAAAACAATTTCACTCCCTCCCTCCCTCTCCCATTTTTGTTCTTTGCTAATTAAGCCTTTTGCTTCAATCTTCTTTCTCTCTGGCACAGTAACTTGCATCCAGTTTAATCCTGTTGATGATAATTACTTCATTAGTGGATCTTTGGACGCTAAAGTTCGCATATGGAGCATTCCTGATCGACAAGTTGTTGATTGGACTGATCTGCATGAGATGGTCACTGCTGCGTGTTATACGCCTGATGGTCAGGTTGGTCCAAGGTTTAATATGTGCATCTATTTGAACACTCAGAAATTCAACTTTTATGTTCCAGCTCAGATAAATTTGCTGTTGCAGGGTGCACTAATTGGTTCATACAAGGGTAGCTGCCATTTATATAATACATCTGGTACTGTCAGAGGCTTTTTATTTTTACAACTCTGTCTAGTCATCTATATTCTGGTGATTGTGGGGGCACTGATTATCATCTTCTTTTTATATTTCATTCAGAAAATAAGTTGCAACAGAAAAGTCAGATCAATCTGCAGAACAAGAAAAAGAAATCACATCACAAGAAAATTACTGGTTTCCAGGTAATGTAATGATATACTGCTGTGATTATGAGATACGCTTCTTTTTTTGTGTACCAATCCAAAACATTGAACAGGGAAAAATTAAAATAAAGTAAAACAGACGAAGGGTGTATGACTATAGTGGATTTGCTTTGACCAAGTCACAATGTTTATGCTTGTCTTCCTAACTTAATTCTATGAACAGTTTGCCCCCGGAAGTTCATCAGAATTACTCATCACATCTGCTGACTCACGAATTCGGGTTGTTGATGGTGTTGATCTGGTTCACAAGTTTAAAGGTATGTAGTTATATCAAGTGAAAATTTATTTAAAAGATAATATAACAAGTGAATAAACCATTTGGTATACTGCTTTCATCTGCATTAAAATTTGTTTTGTTAATTCTATGTTCCAAGCAAAACTGTTAACATTTTTTTTAATGTTTTGTCTGGAGTAGGGGGATGTTTATCTGTGTGACATTTATGGTACATTTCTTTGGACAAATGAAAAAAGTTGTGGTCTAGCTTTTCAACTTTGTCTAAATTGCAAGTTTTTTCCTTGCTGATCAAACTGATGCAAGTTTTGCGCAGGCTTTCGAAATGCAACTAGCCCGATTTCAGCATCCCTCACAGAAAATGGTAAATACGTTGTCGCAGCAAGTGAGGACTCCCATGTATACATCTGGAAAAATGAAGCTGATTGCAGGCCTAACAGAAGTAAAGGTGTCACTGTCACACGATCATATGAGCATTTTCACTGCAAAGATGTGTCAGTGGCCATACCCTGGCCAGGTATGGGTGATACATGGGACATGCAAGATACATTTTCTGGAGAACAACCCGAGCTTGATAACAATGCTGATGATGTGTCATCAGCCAATCATCCTCCTACCCCTGTAGAGGAAAACTTTGTTAATGAGGGCTCAAGATCTGCATCAGTTTACAGCAATAGTCCACGCCATGCAACCATTGCAAGTGCCACAAATAGTTACTTTTTTGATAGAATTTCTGCAACATGGCCAGAGGAAAAACTTCTTCTAGCTGCAAGAAACCAAAGCCCTCGTGTCAGCATGGATTTCTCTAATGGGGCAAGTCAAAAAATGCCAGCCTGGGGTATGGTGATTGTAACTGCCGGCCTTCGTGGGGAAATTAGAACTTTCCAAAATTTTGGATTACCACTTCGGATATGAGGTGAAAGAATATGCATGATTACGAGCATGGCAGAGAATGAGTTGATGATATCAGCTCAGAAGGCAGTAGAGTTTACCTTCTCCATTAGTTGGTGAAAACCTGTACAGAAAAGTCGGTGAGATTTGTAATATTAGCGGGGTTCCATTTCTTTTCTTGTTCTTGTGCGTTGGATGAAGATAGGTTGTCATTCCATTCAGGCACTGAGGGGGGGATAAAGGGGGAAACATTGTCAAACAAAAACCAAAAAAAAAAAAGAAAAAAAAAAGTTACACCAGGAATTTAGAAACCGATGGTTGTAATCGGCAATTGTAGAGTAACGCGAGCGTGGGAAAAGCTTATTGAAATTAGAAATGATTCTTTTACACTTATTTGTCTCGACTTTAGTCATGGAATTCAATATCTTGTCCAAAGTGAATCAATTTCAATAAAACAGCATAGCTGCCAGTGTTAGTGTCACTGGTGGCATTATTCAGTCCAGAAATTTTTGTACACACGATAAAGAAACCTGAAAATTTTTCGTAATAAGAAATTTTTTCCAACTTGAAAGCACCCACTTGAAAATGTGCTTGATATTTGTCTAGTGTCAATGACACGTTATGGGATAGCTTCATAACAAGTGGTGATTGAACAATGACGTGCAATACTCTACTGCTCTAAACAGCTAATATAGCTACATATTCCAGGGATTTTATTGTCGGGATGAGGATAATGATGGGGTATTATGCTTAAAATGTGGGATATTTTGAATATAAATTCCAAATCATTCAATGAAAACTCTGGGAAATCTGATCTGATTACCTCAGTTAGCGGAAGAGACAAAATGTTCATGCGTTCATTGGTGCAACAATTAAGAATTGTTAGAACACACACACTAAATGTAAACAGAGAAGAAAAATTTTATTTTCTCACTGTTGTCCACATATACAGCATTACTATTTATAGTACACAGTAAAAGTAGTTAGTTAACAACCTACTAACTACCTAACTAACATAGTCACTAACTGAATTATTTACAACACTCCCCCTTAATTTAGATTAGCAATAGACTGCACCCTTATCATGTCTCTAATCAGCTTGAATTGGTCAGCCTTAAGAGGCTTTGTTAAAATATCAGCCACTTATTCATCTATATTGCAGTATTTCAACTCTGGCTTCCCTTTACTAACTTGATCTCTTAGGAAGTGGAATTTTGTTTCAATATGCTTACTCCTTCCATGAGCAACAGGGTGTTTAGCTAAGCTTATAGCTAGCTTATTGTCTATTGGCATCTTCATAGGCTCTTCTCTTCTAATCTTCATTTTTGACATCAAGTTTTCAAGCCACAAGGCTTGACAAGCTCCCATTGAGGCTACAATGTATTTAGCCTCACATGAGGACAATGCCACCACTAACTCCTTCTTAGAACACCATGAAATAGGTGCTCCACACATCATAAACACATACACAGCTGTACTCTTTCTGTCATTTTTATCACCACAGCAATCTGAGTCACAATAGCCAAATACTTCATCAAAAACATTTCTGCCATGATTTGGGAATAGCAACCCATAGTCCAAAGTGCCCTTCACATATCTTAGTATCCTTTTGGTTGCAAGTAAGTGAGAAAGTCTTTGATGATCCATAAATCTACTAATTAGCCCCACTCCATAAGCTATGTCAGGCCTGTTGCTACACAAAAATCTCAATGAGCCAACAATCTGTCTGTACAAGGTTGAATCAACTAACTTGTCACTTCCTTCCTTCTCCAACTTTGTGCTACAATCAACCAGTGTTTGGACAAAATTACAATTCAGCATGTGAAATCTTTTCAATATGTCAGTTGCATACCTCTTTTGATGCATGAAAATTCCATCACTTGTAGTGACAAATTCCATCCCCAAAAAATAGGATAACAATCCCAGATCTGTCATCTCAAACTCCAACATTATTCTCCTTTTAAAATCATCAATTTCTGCTGCATTGCTCCCAGTAACCAGTAGGTCATCTACATGCAGGCAAACAATCATTAAATCACCTGTAGTAGCTCTCATATATACTCCATATTCTGTTGTACACTTGTTGAAGCCCAACTGCAAAAGGAAGCAATCTATTCTTCTATTCCAAGCCCAAGGGGCTTGCTTTAGCCTATATAAAGCCTTCTTCAATTTATATACCTTGTTTTCATGTCCTGTCACTTCAAAACTAGGAGGTTGACACACATAAACCTCCTCCTCTAGCGGCCCATTTAGAAAGGCCGACTTTACATCAAGTTGATGTAATGACCATCCTCTAAAAGTGGTTGTAGTAACCACTAGTCTGATGGTTTCAATTCTGGCCACATGTGAAAATACTTCATTGTAATCCAAACCAGCTTTTTGTAAGAACCCCTTTGTAACCAGCCTAGCCTTGTATTTTGCAACTTCTCCAGTTGGTTTTACCTTCACTTTATAGACCCATTTTACTCCAATATGCATTTTGTTGTGAGGTAAAGTGACCAACTCCTATGTGTGGTTTTTCTCTATAGCCCTCAACTCTTCCTCCATTGCTGCCTTCCATTCAGGTTCCTTGATTGCTTGCTCAAAAGACATTGGTTTTGTTTCAGCCAATAAAGCCAAATGCACCATGTCCCTTTCTTCAGTCACTGTAAAGTCAGGAATAGATGGTGACTGTCTAGTTCTTTGAGGTCTACGTGATTGAATCTGAACTGTTTCAGCACAATTTTCAGATTACACATCAAGCTGAATAGGTACAGTCACTTTATCACTTTCAGTTGTAACCTCCCAACTCCAACATTTACTCTCATCAACAGCAACATCTCTACTCAACATTATCTTTTTACTAATAGGACTATACAATTTGTATGCACCAGTTGAATGGTACCCAAGAAACACCATTAGCTATCCCTTGTCATCCAACTTCTTTTTTCTTTCATCTAGTACATGACTAAAACAAAGAGAACCAAATATCTGAAGATGACTTACTTTAGGTTTTCTTCCTGACCATGCTTCCTTAGGAGTCACATCATGTAGGCTCTTAGTTGGACTTATATTTAGAATGTAGGCTGTTGTGGATACAACTTCTCCCCAAAACTGCTTTGGCATATTCTTGCCTTTAAGCATACGTCTAGCCATGTTCATCAAAGTTCTATTCCTCCTTTCAGCTTTTCCATTATGTTGAGGGGTATATGGAGCAGTAACTTCATGAACTATTCCTGCCTTATCACAATAGGAATGAAAATCATTTGAGGTGTATTCACCACCCCCATCTGTTCTAAGGGTTTTGATGGATCGCCCACATTGCTTTTCCACCATTGCCTTGAACCTTTTAAACACCTCAAATGCCTCTCTTTTTCTTTTAATCAAATAAACCCACAACTTCCTTGTAAAGTCATCAACAAAGGAAATGAAATAATGATTACCTCCAAGTGAAATTGACTCCATTGGACCACATACATATGAATAGACAACTTCCAATGGTGCTTTTATTGCTAGAATGTTGGTCTTGAAGGAATTTCTGCTTTGCTTGCTTATGAGACACCCTTCACATAACTCCTTTGGTTGCTCTATAGAGGGCAAACCATGCACCATTCCTTTCTTTTTCAGTAAACTCAAGCTCCTAAAATTTAGATGCCCAAATCTTAGATGCCAAAGCCAATTTTGATCTTCCATAGCAGTTGCAAGACAACAACTTTCACCAATCTAAATTCCAATTTTAAAGGTTCTGTTCTTTGATAATGGAGCCTTAAAAATCATCCTTTTCTTGCTGTCATACACTTTCATCATATTATGCTCCATATTCATGAAATACCCCTTCTCCAATAACTGGCCAAGGCTTAATAGATTGCTCTTCATTTGTGGCACATAAAGAACATATGTTATAAATGATTGCTTTCCATCTTTTCTTTGAATCAAAACCTTGCCCTATCCCTTCAGCTGTTACAGTGTTATTATCAACAAACTTCACCATTCTTTTGACTTTTTCATCAAGATTAACAAACCACCCTTTATTCCCAATCATGTGGTTTGAACACCCAGTGTCCAAATACCAGTAATCAGATTTGGTACAATATGATGTTGTCACCATTAAAAAGACATGATCTAAATCAGAATCATCACTATCCCGTTGAGCCATTTGAGCTTCATCCTCCTTTACTTGCTTTCCTTTATTGTTGGAGCACTCATTTGCAAAATGTCCCCATCCTTGACAAGCATAACATTGTATATTTCTCTTGTCAAATTTTCTCCGCCCTCCTTTGTTTTGATCACCTCCTTTCTTGTTGAATTTTCCATATCCTCCATTCTTCTTGTGGTTGTCACCACCAGAGTTCTTACTTTGGCCTTCACTAGAATCTTTCAATTTGTTCATCCATTTTCCCTTCTTGTTTTTGCTGCCACCACCATCGTTTGTTCGAGAGGCTTGTGCTTGCAAAGCCTGAACAACAACTCTCTCACCACTTCTCTCAAGAAGCCTTTGTTCATGTGCTTCAAGAGAATTCTGTAACTCCTCCACCCTCATCTTTTCAAGATCCTTTGATTCCTCAATTGCCACCACAACGTGGTCAAATCGGGGAGTCAAAGTTCTCAAAACCTTGTCCACTATTTGCTGATTCGAAAACTTCTCATTGCAAGCCTTCATTGAGTTGACCACCACTTGAATTCTATTGAAGTAATCCCCTACTGATTCTTGATCAGTCATTGACCGCAACTCATATTGTCTACGAAGGGATTGAAGCTTCACTTTCTTGGTTTTATCAACACCTTCATATGACTTGTTAAGAATATCCCAGGCCTCCTTAGTTGAATTTGCTGAAGCTATCTTCTCAAAGTTGGTAGAATCCACACATTGATGAATCAAGAAGAAAGCTTTGCAATCTTTCTTCTTAGATTTCTTGTAAACTGCCCTCTGCACCTCTGTAGCACCTTCCTCCACTTCTTGAATGCCATTCTTTACAATTTCCAGCACTTCCTGGAAACCAAAGATGACACCCATCTTGATACACCATTGCTCAAAGTTCTTGCCATCAAGAACAGGAAAGTTGGCAGGGAAAGACCCATTAGAACCAGCCATGATTCACACTTTGAATCCTTAAAAAAAAGCCACACCAGAAAGATGCACACACAGATAGAAAATCCACACAAGAAAGGGTTTCTCACACAGCAAAAAGCCTCACAAGTTGGTGGGTTTCACACACACAAGTCCACGATTGAGATAGTTTTAGATACTAGTTGTTAGAACACACACACACTGAATACACAGGTAAACAAAGAAGAAAAATTTTATTTTCTCACTGCTATCCACATATACAGCATTACTATTTATAGTACACAGTAAAAGTAGTTAGTTAACAACCCACTAACTACCTAACTAACATAGCCACTAACTGAATTATTTACAACAAGAATAAATAAAATATATTGAAAAAAAGGTTTACACTATTATTTAATCATAAATTATCATGTACGATAAATGTGTTGACTTTTATAATAATTACTTTAAAAGTTATATTAAGGATGATTTTTGATTGATTGACAATGTAAACTTTTACATTGACAGTGCATACATGTTAAACTCAATAATTAAACTCATTTAAGTGAACGAATGTTAAACTCCTTTAAATAAAAATTTACTAGAAATGTAAAAAACTTAGAATCCGAAACATTACTGAGGTACCGTGCCGACATTAGATATTCAAAATATATAGCACAATCTTACGGATTTGGCTCCTGAGGAGCTCCACAATCTTACAAATCAATTTAACACATGGTAGCATACCAAATCTTCTGCTAAAATTATGTTATAATATTTGGGCCTTCTTTGTGTTTTTATCTAGGATTCGTCAGTATACACACTTGAACAGTTCTAGGCTGTCGGTCACACTTGAACAGTAGCACCGCAGTTCTAGGCTGTCGGTCACAGGTATGGTTATGATAGCACTGCACCTTGCTGGGCTTGCAAGAGTAGGCCCAAAAAAAAGGTGAGCAATGACCGGCCCAGGTAGCGATGACTACGGACTGTATGTCAGGCATGTCAGCCATCCCATTATTGTGTGTGAGATGAGTAGGCCCAATCTGGCAACTTACAAGAGTCCATTGTGTTAATTGGGCTACGGACAAAAAAAAAGGTGATTGGTTAGGACAACATGGTGAGGCATTCATCGAAGGTGCAACTTGCACAGACACGGGTATGGACTCTGGAGTGCTGCAACCTTACTAGTTTCTTCGCTTTATAGAAAAAATGAGCAATACCCATGCCCCATCCAGGAAGCTGCCATTTAGATTCTATCCGAAATTACTTACCTCCACTCCCTTCAATCTCTTTCAGCACTGATATTTTCAGTCCATAGGCCATAACTACTAATGGTAATGGGGGACATATAATGGCTCCAATTGACAGCAGATCAAAATATCCCTTCTTAAGAAATCCAAAACTCAACACCCCATTGGTTGGTTGGAAATGACGTGGCAGGTGCACATGCTGCTAATTATCTTATCCTCTCATGTCTAGAGAAACAACACTTCATATAAATTCATTTTCAAGTACACACATATGATCCACTTCTTTCATTACCACAGTGGTGACACCACTTCAGCTGACTTGACTACATTGTAAAACCGAAAATCTAGTTTATACATTTTTCTTGCAATGGCTCTCCAAACTGCTTCCTTGGTTCCTGCTTCTTTCTCCGTTCCTAAAGAGGTTTGCTTCAATAGCTGTTGCTTATATACTTTTTTCCAAAGAGATAGTTGAATTGAAGTTTTGGGAAATGCCTTCTGTGTTTGCAGGGAAAGTCAAGTGTATCTCTCAAGGACTCCTCCCTGTTTGGTCTTTCATTGTCAGAACCTATCAAGGCTGACTTCAGCTCTTCTGCATTGAGGTGCAAGGTAAGTTCAATTAAAGCTTTGCTATCTTCTTAATTCACCATATAGTTGTTTCTTACTTATATCTTAGTATATTAAAGTATTTTATTTGATGTCCTTTTGGAAGAATTCTATGATGTTTGGAACTCCCCGTGTTAAGGTTTCTCATTTAAATGACCAAAATAGTAGTGTATTCTAGTTCTCTTCTTTGGACCACTAGAATTTAAAATCCTTTAGCCTCTAATATGAGATTATACTTGTGGAAAATGGGTTTTTGATTTTTATTCTTTAATCAATTTCAGACTTTAACAGTGAAATACAAAGTACTATGTAATACCCCACACCCAAACAGAAAACTTTTGGGAACCATTATCTAATTTATTTATTTATTTATTGGTTTTTCCCTCTCCAACAGAGGGAATTCCAACAAAAAATTGGTGCTGTGAGGGCCGAGACAGTGGCTACAGCCACTCCAGCAGTTACTAAGTCAACACCAGAAGGCAAGAAAACATTGAGGAAGGGCAGTGTTGTGATAACTGGGGCTTCCTCTGGATTAGGCCTGGCCACTGCTAAGGCTTTGGCTGAGACAGGAAAATGGCATATAATAATGGCCTGCAGGGATTTCCTCAAAGCTTCAAGAGCTGCAAAATCTGCTGGCATAGCTAAGGAAAACTACACCATTATGCACTTGGACCTTGCCTCTCTCGACAGCGTCCGCCAATTTGTTGATAACTTCAGAAGATCAGGCATGCCACTGGATGTGCTGGTTTGCAATGCTGCTGTTTACTTGCCAACTGCTAAGGAACCCACATTCACTGCTGAAGGCTTTGAACTCAGTGTTGGAACAAACCATCTGGGGCATTTCCTCCTTGCCCGCCTGTTGCTTGAGGACTTGAACAAATCTGATTACCCTTCAAAGCGCTTGATCATTGTTGGTTCAATCACAGGTCTAGTTCATTAGCATGTTTGTTGTGAATTCCAGTTCTTACCCCACACCCATTATTTGGTTCCATTTTTATGCTGATTGTGTGGATTCAACAGGGAACACAAACACGTTGGCTGGTAATGTACCTCCCAAGGCTAACCTTGGTGACTTGAGGGGACTCGCGGGTGGTTTGACTGGGCTAAACAGTTCGGCCATGATTGATGGTGGAGACTTTGATGGTGCCAAAGCATACAAGGATAGCAAAGTCTGTAATATGCTCACAATGCAAGAATTCCACAGACGATACCATGAGGAAACTGGAATCACATTTGCTTCGCTCTACCCCGGTTGCATTGCCACAACAGGCTTGTTCAGAGAGCACATTCCCTTGTTCAGAACTCTATTCCCTCCATTCCAAAAGTACATAACCAAAGGCTTTGTCTCAGAAGACGAAGCAGGAAAGAGACTTGCTCAGGTAATATAGCAATGACACTCTAGGAAAGATAATGATAAGTAGAGCATGAAGTTTTCAAGTGTCTTTATTTCTCATGTGTGGTGGTTGTCTTTTATATAGGTTGTGAGTGATCCAAGCCTAACAAAATCTGGTGTTTACTGGAGCTGGAATAAAGTATCTGCTTCATTTGAAAACCAGTTGTCACAGGAGGCCAGTGATGCAGAGAAGGCTCGTAAGGTCTGGGAGATTAGTGAGAAACTCGTTGGTTTGGCCTAAGTGGGAGGAGCCTCCAACATCCATGTTGTTGTAGAGACCTTGCACTTGCATGGAGGAAAATGACGTCTCATAAGAGTGGATAGACATCCTATCATTTTGAATGCGTTAATGTTGTTTTGTTAGCTAAGTACTTCTTTGCTTTGATGTAGAGTGTCGATGGCTTTTGTGGTGAATCAAGACTCTCAATAAAATCATTCAACCATGTGGGTGTGGCGAAGTTGCTCATAAAAACTGAAATAACTGTGCATAGTAACTACGAAGTGTAGTGTGGGGTGTTCTTCATTTCCTATCTTGGGTCTCTTTCTGAAATTTCTCTTCTAAATCTTTCGTTAATAGTAATTTATAAGTGAACTCCAGATCAAATGGTTTAATTAAAATCTTGCTTCATAAAAGAGCAATTGCACAAGCAATATGTAGGAAGAACCAAAGAGTGGCTTCGTTGAGCTTACTCCTTTGAAGTAACAAGTTTATTAGCTGAATGGAATATTAATAAAATAATGAGTGAAAAGTCAGGATGAGGTTTTCATATGTATCATATAAATCTCATTCTTATTTAGTCTCCCACAACGTTTAGATTCAAACCTTCGCCGAAAAGAATGTTCACATTTAATATTAGATCATATCTCAATCAGAATTGCTTTCAAAAGAAAATATTTGTGAGAAATTTAAAAAAGAAAATTATTCTTAAGTTTTTTTTTTTTCACTTAGTGCTCATTAGGTTTAATTTCATTTAGAAAATTATTTGTTAAATTCTTTCAAGAAATTATTAAAAAATAAATCATCAATTTAGTCTCTCATGTATTATCCTCTTTTTCATATAGTCTTTTAAGTAATAAAATTATATAAGTAATATTCAAAATATTAAATATCCATCAATTTAGTTTCTATGTTAATATATTTTACTGATGTCCAAAGACTAATTTGAAAGACTTTCAATACTTGAGATACTATTTAGTATAATTTCTAATTATAGAGGAATTACTTATATAATTTGTTTATTTTTTGAGACTAGTTAGGAAAGAGAGTAATACTTTAAGAATGAAAATGATGATTATTCATTATTAAAAATTAAAAATATTTTTTAAATCCTCTCAAGAAATTATTAAAAATTAACCTTTTGTTAACCTCAATATAAGCTAATTCAAGCATATTTTTTAAAGCTGGAACCATGCATGATGCATCACAGTTTGCTCCAATACATATTATATCATATTACATTACATTACAGAGCCACATTTCCGGAGCTGCAGTTTTTTCTCATATTTACAGATTTTGTGAGAATGCATCATGTCCTTGTCAACCCTAAAAGTAGTTTATTTAGTTCTTTTCAAGGTTTGTTTTTTTTTGTTTTATAAATATGCATCATGTATCAAGCGACTCAAAGTTCATAGCCTGGGAACTTTGCCATTTGTGGATCAACCATGTCTAGACAAGTATATGCCATTCCTCCAAGACCTTCAAATAAGGAATAGGGGCGATCTCCTCCATGCATCTTTCCTTCCGAGATAAGTTTTTGAGCCCTATCAAGTAGGAAACAAGTAAATGCTTTGGCCCTGTACAAGTATTCCTCATTTCCTGTCAATCTGTAAAGAGCAAGAAAGACATAGGTGTTCCCACTGATGCCATGACAGATCCCAACTCGCTTAAGCAGACCCCTCTTCCATACTACTTCCCCTGCTCCTACAGCCGCTTGCAAAAATTCCTTGTCCCCAAAAACCTAGTAGTTATGGCAAAGAATATGGTCATGAGATGTGAACACGTGTTTGACAACTAGGCTCAAGAATTATTGCATAAATTCTGCAATTTAAAACATAAGAAAACCAGAAGTAAAACTTAGTTTCATGTTTGTATACTCAGTAGTATGACAAGTGAAAGGAATATAACTTCCGCTAGAAATAAACTTATTTCAAAAATGAATTACTCGATAACCAACTGAGTTGCCCATATCATTTTTCAGTTTCAGACTTTCAGTACCACCATTATAATAAGTTTGTTAACATGTATGATAAGTTTGTTGACTTTTATAATAATTATCTTAAAAGTCATACTTATCATGATTTTTTATTGGTTGATAATATAAAAATTGTTGCACTAACAATACATAGAAATTAAACTCATACTATAAATCCATTGCAATCAGATTCATGCAAATTATTAAGGTACCAGTTCCCTTTACGCCTGTGTTTGGAAACATGTTCTCCAGGGAAAAAATCATGCCAAATGCTTAAATGATGTAAAAGCTATAACAAGTAGCTTCCATTTGGGTGTGAAAAACCACATCATGCGTGACCAAACACGCACTACATCCTATAAGACTCTGCAGGCAGTTCGCATTTGAATTTGGTAACTAAGGAAAAGGTTACCTCAGCTGCCTTTACAAGGGTAAGAGTGACTCCAGGAGCACCATGACACCACTGCACAAGACGGTCATTTTCACTTCCTTCACTGGAGGGATAATTGCCACTAGGGAAGCGATTCTTAATCATGTAACGTAGCGTACCCTTGACATCTTCCACCTCATCTGGCTTGAGTTCCATGTCCATCAAAACATGCATAATTCCTGCAAGTCCATGAGCAGCACCCCAGTATTTCTTCCCATGCCATTCATACATCAGAGGACATCTTCCCTTGCGACCTAATTGTCTGCCAGCTGTAATAACTTCATCCACAACTGATCTCTAGTAAAGTTAAAAACCCATGCTGTCAAAATACATTGCGGAGTAAAAATGCCATGACTCATGAAGCACACATGCCTTACCATGTGGGTAGTAGGTATTGTGTTGTTCCCAATATGCTTATTTAAGAATGAACAAGCCCATAAGTAACCTGCTCTGCCATACAATAGCTCATAGGGCAAATCACGAGGTATTGCAATCTGTACTAAGCAAAGGCACAACTATGAAAAGGGGTTAAACAACTGGATTATCACAAGGATCAGAAATGAATACAACAAAATACCTCTTTGAATTGTCTCAGGTAATAGTCAAGTAGCCTTTCATCACCAGTATGCTTAGCTATGACAGCACCAAGGGCACAAACACCAGCACGCCCACAGATAAATGTCACACGCCTGCAACTCATGCATTAGAAAATTAAACCAAAATCAACTCATTTCCCACATTGGCCTGAAACCAGTGTTATTAACAGCAGATGGCAGCTCATGGCAACAAGCCAAACATCCGCCATAAAATATGGCGGATGGTGTTGCGGTTTATGGTGGAAGCATGGTGGCTGCAAAAAGTTAAATTTCACACACAAACACATAAAATAATACTAAAAAAAATGCAAGCCGTAATAAATAAATATAAAATAACAACATATATTTTAGAACAATAAACTAGAAACCTACAAAATTCATCAAAAGCACTCCAAATTGAAACTGCAACTGTTTAGTTCAGGTTTTTCCAAACACTATCTTATAATTCCGGTTCAAGTTAACCGAAGGCATAAACCCAAGTGAAAAATTCCTGAGTACATGATCAAACAACATAAGATTTTAATTACTAGGTATGCTAACATCCTAGCAACGCTATTGTGCTTCAATCCAATCCAATCCAACCATTCAGATCAAGCAATCCTTGACAACTAATATAAAAGTCCTCTATACAAGCATCTTAAAGTTTAAACCAACCCTCTATAATGACTAAGTCATAACTTATAATAGCCTCTGATGCATGAAAGAGAGAGTACCCAGAATCTGCTGAAGCAGAATCACAAGCCTTAACAATCTCTGAACACAAGTTAAGGTCATTCCCGTCCTTGGTTACTTGGTAGGCCTTGAAAAGCAGGTATGCTGTCCCAAGAGCCCCCGTGTAAAGGGTATAGTCCTTCACACGCTTCCCACATGACCCCATGTCTCCCTCACCACCTGAAGAACAATTACAAAACAAAAACACAAACACTTACACACACGACCCACCATAGCAAAATCACGAAAGTTACTAAATTGAGCCTACCCAAAATCGAAGAACGCCAAGTGAAAGAAACCCACAAACCCGAAAACCCAAAAACCCAAAACGAAAGGAAAGAAAAGAAAATGTCCAAATTTTAGGAAAGTGAAATTTTGAAGTTTTTGAGTACCGGTTGTTTCAAGTGAAATGCGGACGCTTGGAACTTTTCAGAGAGGGTTTGGTAAGGGAGAGAGAGAAGGGCAGTGAGAGAGTCTGTTGTTGGGGTTTGGTCCGTGTTCTCTGCCACGCAGCGTGGCATCTCGTTCGGAAAGAAGCGATCAGCCATCTCCGGCAAACGGTGTAAAGTGCAGTGTTGAATTCGCTGGACAATGGATATGTAACCACTAAGCGTTGGTTAAAAATACCTCACGGGCTGTTTAAAAATTTGAGTCCTGATATTTTCATTAATACTAGAAATTATTACATGGTTGGGAATTAATATCCACATAATCACATAATCAAGTATTTTTATTTTTTTTAAATTTAATTACTCATTTGATTCTTATAGTTGTGCAAATTTTACGTTTTAGTTCCTATACTTAAAAATCATCTATTTTAGTCTTTATAGTTGTACAAATTTTTACCTTTTAGTCTCTACTGTTAAAAAAAAAAGTTAATGTTGGTAACGGTGGTTGACGTGCCACTTACGTTGCATTAACATGTGTTGCATTTTACTTTTTAATTCCTATACTTGTATTATTTTTACGTTTTGGTCCTTATACTTGTACAATCTTTACCTTCTAGCTCCTACATTTAAAAAGCTATTTGTTTTCGTTCTTATACAAACAATTTTTTATTTTTAGTCTCTATCAGCACTTCTTTCCTTTCTTCTTCATCCTTCGTCTTCTCCTGTCCCTTTTCTATTTCCCTTTTTTTTTCCCTCATCAACGCCTCTCTCCTCTTTTTATTTTATGGGTTTTGTTTTTTTTAAATCTTTTTACATTAACTTTTTTTTCATTGACCTTAAATCAAAGAGTCTTGAGGTTATAGAGTTCAGACACGCTTCTAAGACAAGAAAAGGTAACTTATGTGTAGCGATTTGTATTAGCACTCCTTGTAATGGCAAGGACTTGTTGCATCATTTTAATCTTGCTGCATAAAATGTTTGGGTATACAATGCATCAAACCCTTGTTGCATCGTTTTAATGATTTTAATCTTGTTGCATGAAATGCTTAGTTATTCGTACTACTACTATATGAGTAATTTTTTTATGCTTTAGTTCTTGTCGTTAATTGTCATGTAACTCCATTAGCTTTAGGTTCTTTAACACTTCCACAAAATGATCCTGCCACACATTGTTGCCAATGGTGATTTTTGGTGGCGGTGTGTGGTGAAAGCATTATGTGGTCTTGAAAACGAATTAAACTTACTTTTATGTTTCCAAGCATGTTATGCAATAAGAGTAAAATGATGCAACAAGTCCCACCACTACAAGGAGTGTCAATATAAATCACTACTCGCAAGCTACCTCATCTTGTTCAAAAAGTGTGTCTGCACTCTGCAACCTCAAGACTCTCTGAATTAGGGTTAATGAGAATTAGTTGATGCAAGAGAATTTAAAAGAAGCAGAACCCACAAAATAAAAGGAGGAAGGAGGTGTTGATAAAGAAAAAAAAAAGAGGGAAATGGAGAGGGGAAAGGGGAAGAAGGAGGCAGAAGAAGAAAGAGAGAGGTGTTGATAGGAACCAAAACATTAAAAAAAAATGTATAAGGACTAAAATAGATAGTTTTTTGAGTGTTGGGACTAAAAAGTAAAGACTGTGTAAGTATAAGGACTAAAATGTAAAAATAGTACAAGCATAGGGACTAAAACGTAAGTAACATAAGTCAATGTCGCATCGGCACCACTATCCAATGCCTTCTCAACCACTGTTAACGGTATTAACTTTTTTTTAATGGCACAGACTAAAAGGTGAAGTCTGTACAACTATAGAAAGTAAAACGGATAGTTTTTAAGTGTATGAACTAAAACATAAAATTTGTGCAACTATATGGACCAAATAAGTAATTAAATCTTTCTTGTAAGTTAAAAATCCAATGACTTGTTATGTAGAAATCAGTTAAAAATGAATTATTTACAAAAATTAACTATTTATCTTTTAAAAAATTTCAAAAAATTGACAAAATTAATTGTTATTCTTTTAAATAAGCTAATATGAATATATACTCTCTCTCTCTCTCTTTTCTCTCACATATATCCTTCTTTAGAAGCAATCCTATTCGAGAGACTATGAGACACTAAATATGTGGACACCTCTCATAGCAAGAATCTAAACATATACTTATATTTTATTTGGTTAACTTATAAACTTTTTTTTTGTTGAAGGTTATAAACTTATTTAATTAAAAGTATGCTTAATAATATTTTTTAACTAATTATACGCTTATTTTATTAGTTGAAAAGTTTATTTAATGAAAGTCAAATAATTAACTTTTAATTGAAAGTTAAAAGCTATTAAATTAGGTTACTAAATTAAAATAATTATAAAAGTAATTCTTAAACTATTTGATATATGTAAAAGACATAAAAGATATGAGTTTAATGGTCATGTACTGCCAGTGTAAAAAGTTTTATATTGTCAACCAATCAGAAATCACTATTGATATGACTTTTAAAGTATTTATTATAAAAGTCAACAAAATTACAATAAACGGTGGTTTGTAATTAGATGAGAGTGTAAAACTACTTTATACTATCAGTGCATACCTGTTTCTCAAAAGATATACTTATATATATATATATATATATATATATATATATATATAGGGATGGCAAAAAACCCGCGCCTGCGGATATCTGTGAGTAAAATCTGCCACGGGTAGAAAATGGGTACCTTAAATGGATATCCGCGGATATTTTAAATGGGTATATCTGCTACCCGTTTATAAATGGGGCGGGTATGAGTATCATGGTACCCGTACCCACGAATACCCGTTACCCGTAATTATATATTTAGTTAAATACTTTTTATATTAATATAGATAAATTATATAAATTTATCCAAAATTTTTAAAACAATTGTTTATTATGAGAGAAATCTTATACAATTATATTACAAGAGAAAAAAACATAAATTTGTGAGCATTTAAACTATTTTTTTTTAAGAAAAATTGTTAGAATAATTAAAAGTTATATTCAAAGTGATTATTTTAAACAATAACTCTTTAATTTATAGATTTAAATTTATAAATTTAAAGTGATATTTATAGTATTTTATGATTGTCCACAGCATATAAAATAAATTTATTTTATTTATTTTTTGAAAGCATCCACAGATATCCACGAATACCCTGCAGGTAACGGGGCGGGTACGGGTACAAATTTTGTTTGGTGGGGCGGGTAGCTACTACTCGTACCCGCCACGCCCCATTGACATCCATATATATATATATATTCATTTTTAAATTAAATTAAATTTTAAATCAAATATTATAAAAAATAAAAATAAATAGTAGAAATAATGTTGTACTTAAAATAATTAGTATAATATTAAATGGTATAATTAACAAAGAATTATATTAAAGTATTAATTGAATGTAAAAATATATATATAAATGATAGGTTCAACAATAGCTCAGAGGACAAAACTTACATACAGTTCTATAAGTGTTGCTTATGTTGTTCTCTTATTAAAATTAGAGTTTTATCTTGATAATCTATGAAGTAAAGGTTTGCATTAAAAGAATTATGTAAATTACTGAGGCAAAACTTCAATTCTGATTGGAGAATAGCACAAACAACACCTATAAAACTGTATATAAGTTTTGTCCGCACGCAAATTGCATTTGAAAAGGTAATATAAGTTAATGAAAAAGTTTATTTTAAAATATTTTTCTTTGATAAAACAAG
Source organism: Spatholobus suberectus (assembly GCA_004329165.1). Taxonomy (NCBI): domain Eukaryota; kingdom Viridiplantae; phylum Streptophyta; class Magnoliopsida; order Fabales; family Fabaceae; genus Spatholobus; species Spatholobus suberectus. Next base: position 19,844,458 of record CM014736.1, read on the forward strand.
TTTACAAATTAGTCAAATAAGTTATAAATTAACTAAAATGACTTGTAAAATACAATGTTAATTTAGAATAAAATTTTAAAAATTATTAATTTAATAATATGCATATTATCTAATTTATTATTTCGTTTACTTTAAATGTACTTAATTGATGTGTATAAAAGTAAAAGAGTATATTACATTTTACTTTTTTGAGGAATGTTTCAATTGCATTATTTCTCTTATTTAAAAAGGATAAATTACACTTTTAGTCCACTATAATTCTTAATCTACAATTTCAGTTTTTCTATTTTTAATTTCACGATTTTAGTCCTCCTATCTTTAAAAATTCGCTATTTTGGTCCCCTATTTGTAATTCTGTGATTTTAGTCATTCAATTTTTAAAATCTACAATTTTGGTCCTTCTAAAATCTCAAATTTTCATGATTTTTAAAATTGTAGTCTCAAATTAGAGAACCAAAATTGAGAATTTTTAAAATTAAATGACTAAAATCACAAAATTAAAAATAGGGAGACCAAAATTATGAATTTTTAAAAATTAGAGGACTAAAATCACAGAATTAAAAATAAGGGGACTAAAATCGCATAATGAGTAAAAATTACTCATTCTTTTGCTTAGAGATTAATGTATCATGATTTAATTTAATCTACTCCTATATTATAAATATGAATCCTCATATTTGAATTAGAGTATTTTAAGGACCTAGTCTTTAATAAGAGTGTTTTTAAAAGTTATTTCTTGAATAAGAGTGATTTTAAAAGTTATTCTTATCTATTCTGTATATTAAATGAGAACGGCTATATTAAACGATAGCGTTTTTAGCAATTATTCTTGAACGAGAGCGTTTTTAACTGTTATTCTTCAATGAGAGTGTTTTTATAATTTTTTTAACCTCTTATCTCTTTCAATCTGTCATTTTCAATATCTTTTATTCTAAATTAAATTTTAATATTTTTTAAAAGAAATTATCAATAATTAAAAATTAACATTATTTTACAATAATGGTTTATTATAAATTTAAAATTAAGTTATGTTCAAAACATTTATTTATTATAAATTTTAATTATAATATAATTTATATATTCAAAAGTATTTATTTATTATAAATTTAAGTTATATAAAATAAATATTTATTCTGTGCATTGCACAGGTTAAAATACTAATTCTCATTGAATCACATGTCTTATCCTAATTATATATATTGAGTATTTAATTTTATTTTTAATTATTTATTCCTTTCTAATATATCTCTTAATTTAAATTTCAAATTTAATTTGATTAAACAACTAGTCCAAAAAAAATTTTCAACCATCTCAAATTATCCTCCTTTTATCTTCATTTGTATATTTGATTTTATTAATTGCTTATATATTTCAATCTATTCTTTTTCATCTTTATTTCTAAATTAAATTTCAACAATTTTTTTTAAAAATTGTTAATAATTAAAAATGACATTGTATTGCAATATAAATTATTTATCTAAATCCAAATCATAATTTATATGTTCAAAAATATTTATTTGTTATAAATTTTAATTATATTGTAATTTATACACTCAAAAATATTTATTTTTATAAATTTTAGTTGTATAAAAAAACATTTATCATGTGCATTGTATATGCTAAAATATTAGCTTATTATAAATTAAAATATACAATTTGAAAAGTGAAACTTTCACTCTCCTCACTTTCTCAATTAAACATTTTAATCTTTTCTTTCTTCTCTCTTTTGGATGTTCATTTCACACGTACGTAGCCCAAAAAAATCTCTCAACCATATCAAATTATTATCCTTTTATATTTATCTATATATTTGATTTTCTTAACTGTTTATCCCTTTTAGTCTATTCTTTTTTATTTATATTTCTAAAATAAATTTCAATATTTATTTTTAAAAGAAATTGTGAATAATTAAAAATAATTTCATATCACAATTTAAATTATTCATTGTAAATTTAAAATATAATTTATATATCCAAATATATTTATTTATTATAAAATTTATTTTTCATATAATTGTATATTAAAAATCATAAAAACTGTCCTATAAAATATCAAAAGGCATTTGAACTTAATTATTACATCAAAACAAAGTGCAATAATTCATAAAAAAAAATATATGAAATGGGCCTTAATTGATTCTTCAGCCCAAAAGTTAAGTAAATTAGTCAAAAAAATTCCAGTCTACTAATGCATTTTGAGTATTAAGTGTTAAACTCATTTTGCTCTCCAAACTATTGTCTTTAAGTTTGCTAAAATTATCCTCAAATTGTAACAATGAGACAATTCTTGGATTAGACTCTTGTTTAGTTGAACTTTCTTTAGCTTGCACCCCATAACTAAGTTTTGAAAAGTCTTTTAATTCTTTTAGCTCTTACTATAGTTATTAGGCCGTCCATCCATTGCAAAGAATCTTTGAAATTTTTGGACGTTGATAGATTCTTATCAAAATATTAGTTGGTTAATAATTTTAGGTGAATGATATAGCAAAATAAAATTGTTACAAACTAATAGGTAATTGATTTGGGTAGTATATTTTTACTTTTCTTTAAAGAAATTTGGATTTGATGCTTATTTATTTATAGAAAAAAAAAACACTATAACAATTAGTTGCACTATGTTTTAAATGTTCCTAACTTTAAAAAAGGATTACTTTCCATAAAAAAATAATTATAGTCCTAGGCAAAGTAGAATGATTAAATCACATTAATATACATTTTCTAAACATAAAGTATATATAGCATGAACAACTCATGAATGTTGCATTACTAGATGAATGACATTCTGATGATAAAGTAATTTAAATACTCAAATATACAATTTCAATGTAGATATTACAATTTTATAGTAACAAATCCTTTTATTTTCTTATTTAATATGATTAGTCTTAGGTTGATAAATCCTATTTGTTTAATATAGATAAAAGTTCATCAAATAATTTAGAATGAAATCTTGCCTCTGTTTAATTGTGTTTCTTGCTTTTATATTTTATAAAATTACTGTTAGAACAAGTTTAAAAAATAAAAATAAAAAACTATTTGAATAGTTTTATTTCAACGGGTGTAGTATGTGTGTAGTAGGTCTATAATGACTAATGAGGAAGATTTATATACATTTATAAATTCTTATTGCTATTATCTATTTTTGTCTCTTTAATTTTCAAACGAAAATCTATATATATTTATAAATTCTTATTGCTATTATCTATTTTGCTCTCTTTAATTTTCAAACGAAAAATTGAAAACATCAAAAAGTTACTTTGATTTTTAAATTTTAAAAACGCTTTTTTATTTTTTGATTTCTCATAATAGTGGATAAAAAAACATATTTCCAAACAATTTCCCCCTTTTTCTTTTCAAGACTAAATCATTTTTAAAAATTGACTTATATTATAAATTAGAATACATAACTTGAAGAGACGTATTATTAGAATTTGATTGATCATTGACTCGATTAAAGCACTCGATAAATGGGTCATTGGTTGAACCAGTGAATCAATTATTAAACCTACATGAACCGAAATAAATAAATATATATATATATATATAATTTGCTAACATAACATAGACTTGATTTTTAGTTGGAGTATATTAACAAATTATAACTACAATATATGTTAAAATATACTATGGTGTAGCTTGCTAATGTATTCTAACTAAAAAATAAGTGTGTGTACATTAGCAAATGCTTGGAGGGTTTGCTAACATACATGCTCTTGTTTTTTAGTTAGAGTATGTTAGTAAGCTATAATTATAATGTATCTTAAAGTATACTTACAGTGTAACTTACTAACGTACTTCAAATATGTATATGTATATGTATATGTATATGTGTGTATATATATATATATATGTACTTTTAAAGACTCAACCGTGTATGATATATTTTTTTATAACAAGGTTTTTTCGAAAAAAAACAAATGTGTTTATATCAGCTCAAATATTCATATCTTTATGGTAATACAAAGTAGGCTTTGTATTTGTTTGGGCAGTGCACAATTAATTTCATTCCTATTCAGGTAGTGTACACGCATGAAATATAGTCTAAATCCTAAATTCCTATTCGTAATACTTAATATAAAGATGTGTGCATACAACGGTTTTTGTGAAGTTTCATTGCCACCGATTTTTTTCTTTTTCTCTATGTATCTTCTTCTCTTCCTTGCGTCATGCTCCGCTATAGCACGATCCAGTCATGACATTCGCTCATTTCAATGCTTACATTTTTCAAAAATATGAACAACCTGTTCGGTTCATAAATAATTGACAAGTTGTTGGTTCCACTAATAATTGACCGACTTGCACCAATTCAAGCTGACGGGCAATCTAATAATAAGTTCGAACTAGTCAGGTGATCGGTTTCTGGGCCAAATGGTTGAAAACCAATCTAAGCTGAGTTTGATAACTCTATTGGAGAGTAAGACTCTAACTCTCCATGCTCTTTCAATTAGTCATTCTCAATAATTTCTCTTTTCTTCTTTAAAAATGCATTTCACATTGTCCTTGTAGCTGGACAAAAAATTTACTATTAACCATCTCAAACTATCCTCATTTTACCTTTATTTGTATACTTGATTTTTTTTAATTGTCTATCTTTTCAATCTATCATCTTTTATTTCTATGTCTAAATTTAATTTCAATAACTTTTTTAAAAAAATTGTTTATAGTTAAAATTAGCTTTAAATCTCAATTTAAATTGTAGATTGTAAATTCAAAATATAATTTATATATTCAAAGATATTTATTCATTATAAATTAATTATAATATAATTTATATATTAAAAATATGTATTTATTATTATTAATTATATAAAATAAGCATTTATTTTGTGCAATGCACAAATTAAAATATTTGTTATCATTCTAATTGTGTCACATATCTTATCTTTATCTCATATCTTGAGCATTTAATTTTTTATTTCTTTCAAATATACTTCTTAACTAGTATTTTAATATGTGCATTGTACAGAATAAATATTTATTTTATATAACTTAAATTTATAATAAATAAATACTTTTGAATATATAAATTATGCTATAATAAAAATTCATAATAAATAAATATTTTTGAATATATATATTATATTTTAAATTTATAATAAACAATTATTGTAATACAATGTTAATTTTTAATTATTGATATTTCTTTTAAAAATATTAAAATTCAATTTAGAACCAAAGATATTAAAAATGATATATTAAAAGAGATAAGAGGTTAAAAAATTTCTAAAAATGCTCTTGTTAAAGAATGACAACTAAAAACGTTCTCGTTCAAGAATAACAGCTAAAAAAGTTCTTGTTCAAGATAAATGTTCTACCTTATATATATATATATATATATATATATATATATAAATGATAGAGGATTTTAATTTTAAATTTAATTTAATTTAACAACTAGCCCAAAAGAATTTTTTTCTCGCCCATATGAAAGGACTCTCTTTTTATCTTTTATCCGTATACTTGATTTTCTTAGCCACTTATCTCATTCAATATATTCTTTTCATCTTTATTTTTAAATTAAATTTTAATATTTTTAAAAAATTACCAATAGTTTTTTTTTAGGGTTATCATAGTTAAAAATAGTTTAAAAAATTCAAATATGTTTGGTAAATCACAAAAGTTCTTGTAGGAGCTAGTAATTTTATTTTAGTCTCACATGTAAATGCTTATTTTTTATATAACTAATATTTATAGTAAATGTTTTTAAATAAATAAATTATATTATAATTAAAAATTATAATAAATAAATATTTTTAAATATATACATTATATTTAAAATTTACATTACGATAAACAACTTATATTATGATACAAGGTTATTTTTATCAATAATTAAAAATATCCTTTTATCACAATATAAGTTGTTTGTCGTAAATTCTAAATATAATTTATATATTTAAAAATATTTATGTATTACAAATTTTAATTATAATAATGTTTATATACTTAAAAATATTTACTATAAATTTTAGTTATATAAAAATAAGCATTTATCATGTGAGACTAAAATAAAATTACTAGTTACTACAAGAACTTTGTGATTTGCCAACCATATTAGAATTTGAATTTAGACATAACTCAACTCTAAAAGCCAACTTATAAAATTTGTTCATAATTGTATTATATGCAAAACTAAGAGAACTTCCACTTGCTTCACGCAGCTGTGTGAGCTCAGCCAACTCTCAGAAGATCTAAATTCATTTATAGTTGTTGCAATCTCAGATGTGGGGAGTTTATCCTGAGCAAGCATAGCAGCTGCTAGTTGAAGACTTGGTTTCAAGGTCTTTAGGACAACTAACTCCAACCTTTTCTAAATTTAATCCATGATCAATGTTATGTGCACGGACAAAAGTCTTCACATTTGAGATCTACTTGCTCAGAGCCCAAACTATTCTATAACTTGCACCAGGCGTTTCAAGAGTTACTATTGTAGCACATGCCCTTTCAGCCCCGACCTTACGTAGGACCTCTCTACTACCAGCATCTCCAAAATACAATGGGAGATCTAGAGTGACAAACGGAATAAGAATCTTTGGGCAATGATCTGCCCAGCTCTCCAAATCCACAACACAAATAATGATATGGTAATAAACTTCTAACATCATTCTGCTCAAAACAGGAAGCAATCAGCTGGCCTCTTGTTAGCCATGGTGTGATGGCTATTAAAATGCCCACAATAAGAAACACTAAAATGATAGCTGAGAAGACATTATGCCCTGATTAACAGCTTCATCAAAAGCCACAAATGTAAGCTCTCCACCGGGGTCAAGAATAAGACCAACTCTGATAGCATCACTCCCTCAATTGGGCTCAATCTTAAATGCTAAGTGTTGGAACCAAAGATATATATAGTGTTTAGTCCCTGATAACAAAGGTTATTAAAATTTATGAACATATCTAATAGTATGCATCGTATGGAATGTCCATGCGTTTCTTTTCTGTATTTTCAGAAAAATTACTTCTGTGTAATAATAAGTAACTAAGTTTTAAAGAAGTGTTTGAAGAACAACTCGCTTTCAAGTTTTTCAAGTGTTAAACACTAAGCGTCCAAATTCATTTTTCGAACCAAGTATTCAAACATGTTTGATAAAGAGGCATCCAACACACCTTTTGGACGATGCTTTTCAAAATAACTCTTTTCTTGCGCTTCCCTACAAAATATGCCTGAGATAAAAACATTTTTGAAAACCGACTAAGTTTGCTAAGATAACAACTCAACATTCTCTAACCTAAGTCTTTTTCTAATATATGCTTACTTTATCTCGAAAGAACATGTATGCTATGATCTTGATCTTTCTAAGCAGGTCAACATATCAAATAAAATACGTTAGTACTTTGTTACATGGTTGGTACAAGAGAAAAACAAAAGAACTTTCTTCAAGTCAGAAAAGAAAAGAAGGCTTTTATGGTAATTTGTCAGAGAACAAATAGACCACATTTTCTCTCTCCATTAGAAAAGACAAATCATGTTTGCTTAAGAAGGAAGCACTGCCTTTATGCATTTAATGCATAATTAGAACGGGAAAACGTTCTCTCTTAACTATTATCTCTTCCAAGTCTATAAATTGAAGACTTAAACGAAGGAAGAAGTAAAGAACAACATACGAGAATAAATGAACTAAGATATTGGACAATCCTTGAATACTTTCTTACGCTTTGATTCAAAGTTATTGTCTTGTATTAAAACTTTCATATTCTCGTATTGTGACATTGTGAGTTATTCTTCTGTTTATATTTTTAGATCATTTGATCTTGTGAAAGCTTGAAGAGACTTAGTGTTAAAGAATACTTGGAAAAGTAATCTTGGGATAAGATTACATGTTGTTATGTAAGCTTGAAGAGACAACTAAGAATACTTGTTGTAACTTCTTGAAGTTAGTGGAAAAACCTTCAAGTGAAAGGATTGGACATAGCTCTAAGTTATAGAGTGAACCAGTATAAATCTTGTTGTATTTTCATCTCTTATCATTCTCTCTTTAAAAGCGTCCATAGTTTGTTCAAACACGTTTTCGAGGTATCTTTCATAAACTTACATTATATTTTGTTTGCGAAAAGTTTTTAAAATCACTAACACACAATTCAATCTCCTTATTGTGTTTTAACCTATTTATTTTACTAAGATGGTATTAGAGCTTGTCCTATTAATTGTTGTTGGACTTATCAGGCTACCCATTATAGGACCACATGCAGATGTCTAGTTATGTAAACTTCACACTCAAAATGTCTAATCTTCAATATGAGGGGATTGCTTTGAAAATCTCACATCCACCAGTTTTTGTTCCTCAAAACATAACTAGTTTTGTTTTTAGTCCTTGATTTTTTCGTTAAGGACAAAATTTTCAAGCTCTTTTGGTCCTTGATTTTTTTTTTGTCCAGACAATTAGTCATTGCCATTAACTCTGAACTGTTAATCATTGATGTGGTAGCAATTTCGATACATTAGCACCTACCACATGAATTAGTAAGGTGAGGTGTCTGTCACATAACTAAATTATTGTTTGTTAATTAAATAATTATTAAATTGTTAAATTAGTTAAATTAATATTTCTAAAAATCAGAATCAAATTTCGATGTGGGAATTTGAAAGAGCGTAGAAAATTTGTTCTTCATCAGTTGCAAAGTTGCATCTGAAATCATTTTTCATCTTCGCCTCTGTAATCTTCTCGCCAACCACACTACACTGTTGCTCGTTGGAAAGCACAAAAATGTTCGCCTGGGTTGATTTGACTTTTGTTACACTCATCCCTATCTTGCTTAATTTCTGAATAACAAAAGGCCAAATTTGTTGCATTTCCTTAAACAAACATCGTGTTCTCTCTCATTCCTATGCTTCCGACTCAGTTGTCGAGAACTCTTCCATGGCGAAAATAAGAAGAACGTATAAGATTTATTAAGGGATAACAGTGAAAGTGTGTGATTGATTTTAGACATGCAAAGAGTGAAAAATAAAAACAGAACTCCTTCTCTCTATATTTAATAGTTGTCGATTCATGAGAACTTTAGTGGAGCGTTGTAAGTGGTGCTGTTAGAAATGGGGGCACATGGCACCGTTGTCAGGGAATGTGGAGGAGAGGACAACACCAACGTGTGGGAGAAAGAACGGAAGGAAAAAAAAAATGGATATCATGGAAGAAACTAGGAGATACATAGATGTCCAATGTTTTTAAATTTTCCACGTTACTCGATGAAATGCAACACATCTTATTTTTTATTATTTAGAAATTAAGCGAGATTCATATGAATGTAATCAAAAGTCAAATAAAACTAGGCGAACATTGTTGCGCTTAACAACGAGCGATAGCGTTGTGTGGTTGGAGCGGAGATTGCAGAGGAGAAGATGGAAAATAGTTTCATATGCAACTTCGCAATTGATGAAGAACTTCTTCTCACGCTCTTTCAAATTCTTACAACGAAATCTAATTCTAATGTTTAGAAATATTAATTTAATCATGTTAACAATTTAATAATAATTTAATTACGTGACATACACCTGATGTGTTAAAGCAGCTGCCATATAAGCAATTAACGAGTTAGAATTAGCAACAGGGAGTAATTGTTTTGAGGACAAAAAAAGAACAAGAGATCGAAAGTGCATAAAAAATTTATGAGGGACTAAAAACAAAATTCATTATATTTTGAAGATTAAAAATATATTTAAGTTAAAAATTTATTATAATCTCATTGACGCTTGTACAAACAAGGTTTAAGCATTGGCCATTCAATTTCCTTCCACTTAGAAATTTGCTTTTCCTACAGACAGGATCAGTACTCAGTAGTGAGGATCATATACTGCTAATCTTTATATATATTTATATATAAAGAAGGATTGCTGAAGCCATTTTTCTCGCCAAAAATAGGAGTAAACAAGTAATTTCAAACTATTGCATTTAATAGGGTTACATTAATCCTTTCAGATTTTGCTAACTTCAGTTTTTACGTTTCTTAAAAAATAAAAAAGTTGTTTTTAATGGGTTTTAGAAATTGTAAAGTGGGATACCAATGCATCAAGGAGGCCAAATCCCATTTATTTCATTTAAAACATTGCTTTAACAGTCTGGCCCTCCATCTTCCTCTACTCAAAGCGACACACAATAAATATGGAGCATTCACATTGTTCTATTTATATCGCCTAAACTGAAGGATCAGTGATAGTGAGTAGGATTTGCATTTGCATTGTTTGAGGAGGGTTTATTGGATTTGGGGCGGGCGGGGGAACAGAGTGAGCAAATCATCCTCATCTTCTAATTATGCATTCCTTGGCTTGGAAAGGAAAATAGGTCGTTGGTGACTGATATGTGAGTTGGAGAATATATATATATATATGTGTGTGTGTGTGTAAATATATACATATATTCACACACATACATTAAAAAAATTAATTCATTTTAGTCCCTTTATTTAATAAAATTACACAATTTTAGTCTTTCACTATGATAATAAATGAAAAAAGCAAAACATAAATACAGTACTTCATTGTTTTTGGTATTATTTTTCATTAAAATTAGAGTTTTATTTTGATAATTCATATAATTTTGTATTATATAATAAAACTTTAATTTTATATACTTGTTGGCACCTAGAAAAAATTAGCCACAAACAATATATAACTTAGCTAAAAAGGGAAAAGAAAATAGCCGAGGGGGGTCGTACTGATAAAGCATTTAGTCCCGTTAAGTTCAGATATCAGCTGAAGGAGAATTAGCTGTTTAGACTTCGGCTAGTCAGCCTTAACAGAATTGGCTTCGGGTAGTGCTAAATTCGGCTATTTTATAGCATTAGCCAATAGACAAATTAGCTGAAAGGAAGGAGTTAGTTAAAAGGAATGAGAAGTCAAGAGTCAAGGCTAGCTAAAGGATCAACTAATGGAGTAATGAGAACGTCTATGTTAAATCAGTTGAAGTGAATTATAGAAGTTGCATAGGACAAACTGAGGTTAGCTAACAGAGAATTCGGCTATCTCTCTTTTCGGCTAGCCGAATTAGCTAAGCATGGGACCAAGTGAATTGGATAAACTAAAAATACTTTTGTGGGCTTCTAGAAAATTTTCGAATAATGGTTTTGAGAAAATGACAGTTTAAACGATTAGAAGATAAATTTCCCTAAAAATAGGAAACAATTTTTATCCATTATTCAAAAATTGAAACACTAAGTTGTTGGCTTTTGGAAGGTATAGATAGTGCCTTGGATTCTAGGAGAAGTAAATATGGATGGTTATAGAAGATGGATGAGCCACAATTAATTGGGACCCACCTAGATTAGCCGAACATGGCTAGAATTAATTGAATTTGTATAGAATTAGCTGAATGAAGTCCAGACCACGTTTTAGGCAATTACTCAATAGAAAAAATGTGGTAGTTGCAGTCCTAAGGTTTGAATATGCTTTATACTAAGTTTTTAGAGACACACCAATCAATTCAATAAACCTGTTTATCTTGCATTTATTTACTATTTTTTATTTTTTTTTTACAGTTTTTATCATTTATCTTTCACGCAAATCCAATCTTCTTATTTTTCTGTATTCACCTACAACACTAAGCATTTTTCAAAGTAGTTTAGGGACCCATTAGCTGAGAAGTATATTTCTTTCTTAGCACAAATCGTCTGAGTATTTTGGGATAGTATTAGAGCAAATATAGTCGAGCCATTTGGCTAAGTTTATTTCACACGACAACAACACTTAAACTCTATTTAAAAGGGATGAAATAATATTGAAAGATTAAAACAAGGACAAGAAGGATCTTCATTACCTTTATTTAAAAATAGAAATTTTTTATATTATCATCTAAATAAATACCACTAATTTATTAAAAAAAGTTGAACTATCTTATTAATTCCTTAATAGTTTAACAATTTTTAATAATACATTATTATACGATAATGTAAAAAAAAAATAAGTTTAATTGTGTTAATGATTGTATAGGATATATTGAATTTTTTAAATAACGTAATAATATATCACAAAATAATAGCCTAAAATTGTTTTACATTAACGGGAATATATAGTCAAATTTATCTCTATAAGATATAATATAGTTGTATTAGTCTCCAAAAATAAAAATTAAAGTCTTTCAATTTGCATTCTTTAGTCAAATTAATATTCACACCAGGAACTAGAAGAATTGATAATCAATGAAATAAATATCCAGAAATTAATTTGACTAACTAAATGCATGTTCAAGAATCATAAGTATAATTTTTTATCATTCGTGATAAATATGGTCCATCGTGCATCTTTCAAGAATTAATGTGATTATTCACTCTATTCATTACGTATCAAAATAAAATTCCTATTTTTGCCGCAAAGGAAAACGTTCGTCTACTGCATAATTATAATCATTGCCTACAATCAAGGTCAAGTCTGATACCCAAGTACGGTTAGTGTTGTACCTATAGAATGTGTAAGATATCATGGTTTTTTTTTAAAAATAAATAAATTAAGAGGACATATTTGTTGTATGTACTGCTTCCATATTCTCGCTAGCATTCAAGTGAACCGGTGACAGTTTCCTATTCTTATAACGACTTATGTCTCATTTTTTCTTCAATCTCATGTACCCAAAATTTTTGGGTAGACTGTAATTAATTACTTCAGTTCACATAGGAATTTAGAATTAACACAAATGCAGCTATTATGCTATGTTTTTTTTTAATAAATGTTAATATGGCATTAAGCTAGCGGAAGCACTTTCGTTTGACACATTGACTGCAGTAACTCGAGTTTGTCCTTGTTCATCCATTTCTTTTCATTTTGTACAATATGTCATGCATGTTACATTATAATTCCTAGGACCTACTTGGCGCAACTTCATGCAAACGTAGGATCTATTAAGTGCATCTTCATGTATAAAACACTAACACATGAAGTTCCTGACTTGAACCGTTGTTAATCTCTCTGAATCACAAGCACCATGGTCAAAACATGTCTGAAAAAGCCCTTTAGAATGTACTCTGCCGAAAGGAAACGGTAAAATAACACAAGCAAGCAGAAAATAAAACAAATTCATACAGGCAAGGCAGGGTGAAGAAGTTAGGAAAAAGAGTATGGATGACACTTTTATTTTACATTATCCATAAGGTTTATTTTAATCTAATTAATGTTGGTCCCATTCCATCCAATTGGATTGACTTCCCACTCGAGGAATGCTGTTGACTCTGGCGAACTTATCAACTTTGAAGTTGGCCCCACACATGGCCCCTTCACTGTCCACCCTTGGCATTGCCTTCAGTTTGTTCATTGGATGCTCAAAGCTCATCAGACCTCCTTCACTGTGAAACAAACACCCTGCATTCCAACACCAACATGTCATGGATCCCATATCTAATACTATTAAAGTAGAGGAGTGCTAGCATCATGTTCTGACATACACTTTCTAATATATTATTTTCTATTAGTTAAAATTTATTAAAAATCACAAAAATCACAAGCAAGATTCATTAAATAATGTGAGACCACACAATTTCGTGATTTCCAACAAATTTCAGTCAGTAGCTAAGAGTGTGTTAGAAAGAGTGTATTGTATGACAGGATTGTGCTTCTAATTTTATTGAAAATTCATACTAGCTCCTAATTGTTGTAATTTCACTAATTTGAACGGTTTTTCAGGATAACAAACCAATCAGTGGTGGCTCAAAAGGTACCTGTTGGGAAGGGAGCAAAGGATTTGGCACATCCCTCTTTTATGACTTGTAGATCATCAGAGATTACCACAGATCCATCAGCAGCAATACCCCAATACAACTTCACTCCTCCATCAGAACCCTGCAAACCATGATCAACTTCTTTGGTAGATGCACTTGAAAAATTGAAAAATGGGCAAAAGTCAAAACAAACATGGTAGATTAGCATACCAGTGCTGCAAAGACACTGCCAACCTTGCTGTCATAGACAACAAAGGCAAAGCTGCCATCAAGGTCCTTGACAACTTGATCTGCCGGGTAAGGACCACGGTCACGGAGTGTCTTATAAGCTTCAATCACAAACATGGCCTCATCAGTGCTCTTTGACAAACCATATTGCTTGTTGAGTAAGGACAAATTGTTCAAGCTCCCCAAGAAGAGACAGTATATGTCATCAACCCCACAAAACAACCTGCAATTGTAAGAAGGCAAAATTAATTTTCCTTGTATACCTACCATGATTTAACACTAATTATACTTACACCTACCTTTACTTGATACTTGTTACTTTTTAAAAAGTATACACTTCTCCTACTTCTAGGTGATCATGTGCAAAGTGCCCTTAATAATAAACAAGGTAGGTGTAATTAAGGCTAAATTCGAGAGAGTTTAGTGTAGTTATCCTTGAATACTACTTGTAGGTAACATTAAAACGCATAGTAGAAGTATTGATCTTTGATCTACAGCATGAGAATGTTACATAACCTTTGATGAATAGAGAAAGGCTGATCAGGGCGGACATAAGCTAGCACAGCAGCATGACCAAAGCTCATAGAGCAAGTGTTGTGAGGATGATGGGAAAGGAAATCTTTGAGAGTTTCCTCCGGAACCTTAGGCTTCTTGGAACCTTTGTAAGATGCAGGACTATTCAGCTCTTCAGGTGGATGAGCAAAAGCCTTGTGGAAAATGGCCAACATTTTGATTGCGCACCAATCTCAGGCCTCACTAGGAGGTCTTGAAGTTAAAAAAGGAAATCAGGGATTCTCAGGAAGGGTCATTGTGATATTTATATAGTAATATGTGCTACCTAATACCTACCCCAAAGTTGAGAAATGGTTAAAGTGGCATTGTCTTCCAAGTTGTGGGGGTGGGTCCTAGTTTGATGGATAAGTATCACATTCCAAGGGGTATTCTATTAATCTTATCCTGGGAAATATTTTTCTTTTAAATTGATTGATAAATGTGTACCACCTTAATTATAATATTAGCAATATAATTAGAATATGTTGCAATGAATCATGATAGTCCAATAACAGTATAACTCATTTAGTCATTCAGAATAAGAAAAATATTTTCCTCTAGAAACAAATAAAAATTTCTCTCTTTTTTCTGTTTTTCTAAGACAGTTTTGGCCCCACGTGGTCACTGTCATCCTTCCAAAGTCCACGTTATTTGCTATTACCATGGGAGATTGCAAGCAGTTTCCCTTGTTTAGACACCAAAGTCACTCATTGTAAGCAATATGGCCAAAGGTAATGAATCTTTTAGCCTTCAACTTGGAATTTTCTTTTCATTTTTTTTCTTTTTAATAGTTATCTTTTATGTTTCTTTTAGGCTTTTTGTCTTAAAAGCAGATTGCAATTGCGTGTGGTAACAGGCTAATACGACCTTTCAAAATAGGACAAGATATTTAACAAAAGATGTGACAGGCTATTAATAATTAAGAGGATTAAATTATCTGTTTGAACTGGTAAATTATGTTAATCAATTAGTGAAAGTGAAAAGCAATTCGGACATACTTTGGCAAGTTGGCCTAAATAAATTATATTCGGATATATTCAGGCCATCCCGAAGATAGATAATTGTGACGCAAAAGTTAGCAAAGCCACTGTATTTTGAACAACCTGTGGGTTTGTAACTGTATGATACATTTCTTATCTTTTCTTTATCTTCTGTGAGCTTTAAGTTTAAATTGTCACAGGGAAACAAGCTCAACCGTACTTTGTCCTTTCTCATGGGCGGACACCACACCTAATGATTAATTCTGGGTAAGGTCTAGCCTCCATTCAGTGGTTCTATTGATTGCGATTTCCAGGCTTTCCCAAGGTTTTCTGATAAAAAAGAGAGCAGAAGTTTTGAATTCATCCAATAATTTTTAGCGTTACCTAAATATAATATTCTATTCACTAAAAAATATGACATAATATTGGTTATTTATTAAGTTTGCCTAATATAATTTTTATCTAATAAAAATCACATTATTATTACAAATACTGTAGGTTTATACTGACATTATATTAACAAGCAATTTTATTGATATAAAAAATTAATATATATTATCAATATATCATACTGTTAGTATAATATGTCATATTATTAATCTAAAAATTTATAATATCTATGTTATAGGTTTATCCCTGAAACTCAGACCCTTCAAGTCAGATGTCAGTCCAATATCCAACGACCTAAGCTAATAAACATATTAGTGTGACACCAAAGGAAAATAAAATCAAAGCAACAAAGAAGAATCAAGAAATATCTTATAACAGAAATCCAAAATTCATGGGATACAGGTGCAGGCGCACCATTCATGCACACATGAGAATGACACTGTCCATAAGGTAAGGTACCAAGAATAAAAGGGCCAAAAAAAAAATAAAGCACAAAGTAAGTTCCCATCAGTGCTGGCCCTAGGGCATTGTCCAGAGGTGCAATGACCTAAGGCTCATGGCTAGAAGGAGCCCAAAAAATTAGAAAAAAAAATTATATAGTTAGGTGATAAAAAAAATTATATTATTTTATGTTATTTTTATAAATAAATTAAAATTATTACCACTTATCATGTCTCTTTTTTTATATATAAATAAAAATGTGATATGTGATTATAAAGTACTATTATCTTAATTGTTAATTTTTTTTTTATGATGTATTACATTTACTAGTTCATGTTAAATGAATTTCTAGCTCATTGTGACAAACATGTAGTTGATATATAATAATGTGTAGACTTAAAGTTTTTATTTTTTTTAATAAAAAACACAAACAAAAACTCAAATTATAAAGGAATCTACTCCTACTCATTAATTCAAAAATCCCAACTTGGATAGTATAGCCCTCACTCTCTCAATTAGAAATTTTCAACCCCTTCTCTCCTTTTCTTGAAAGGTGCATTTCACACACATTCTCTACAATTAATCAAAAAATATCTTTTTCAATTATGTCAAACTACCCTCCATTTATCTTTTTGACTTTCTTCATCAACTATTCGTTTTAATTTAAAAATAACATTATATCACAATTTAAATTATTTATCATAAATATAAAATATAATTTATATATTTAAAAATATTTATTTATTATAAACTTTAACAAGAATATAATTTAAAATTTTAAAAATATTTATTTATTATGAATTATAATTATAATTATATAAAAATAAATCTTTAACTCTTACAATACATAGGCTAAAGTACTAGATTAAATTAAAAGTTAGTATATTAATAAGAGCAAAGATTCATGTAAAATTTAATTTAAGATGATAATATTTTGTCGATGATAGACGATATTGTGGAAGTAAATTAAATAAAAAAATATTATACATCTTTTTAAGATTTGTTAAAATTATGTTATTTGTTTAATGTGATAAAAATATCATTTTTAATTAAATTATGTGTCTTTTTTTTATGTAATATATGTTTACATTTTTGAATACTTATACATAAGAGGCCCTTATTTATGATTTCGCCTAGGACCCGTAAAATGTCAGGACCGGCCCTAGGTTCCCATTAATAGCAATACTTGAATCTCTCATATACTAACTTGATCGTTGAAGTCTTTACATATACCCATACTCCTACCTAGACATGGAGACGCACTGAAGACCATAATGCGATCAATCAAAGTTATGCAAATATTATATTCCTTAAACTAGTGATAAACAATCTATATTAATAATTTAAATTTTGTTGTCAGATAAAAGTTATACCAATAAAGATAATTATAGTGAGTGTTATATTCAATTAATTCAATAACTAAACAAAATAATTACTATGCTACTTTTGAAAGTTAAATTAAAAATCTAAATAATAATAATGTGTTTCTTTTAACTTATTTAAAAAAATTATTTTTCCTACTTCGAGAGATAATTTTTGAAAAACAATTGATTACTTGTCAAAATTCATCCAGTTTTCAAGTGTTATGAAATTTGGCTTGATTATTAATTTGATTAAGATATTGAATAACTAGGTCAATGATTTAAACCTATTGGGCTTTTTCTGCTCAAGTTATAGCCCAGTAACATTTTAAGTTTTCACAACAAAAAAAAGATACGCAAGATCATTTGTTATAAAAGGCAGAGAAGGGCTTTTTATATAATTGTGCATTGCCTTTTCAATTGCACTAGCGTTTCTTCTTTTGTTTACGCTGCGTGCAACGATGATAGTATTATTTTTTAGTGGAGAAACTTTACTTATTATGAGATCGTTTTGGGTACTCGTTGTGTGTGTGTGTGTGTATATATATATATATATATATATTTAAATTTCAGAGTTTTATCCTCAGAATGTGAGCCTTTTATTTAAAAAGCCAAATATTTGTTTATTCGTCATTTTGGCTTGTTGTTGTTAAATTATTTGTAGGTATTTATTACTGATTATTGCTCTTAGTGATTTCTACTTTTTTCTTGGTAGTGTGTAAGGGTGATTTATGATATCTTTGTTGATTGGAGAACACTTTGTTATGCTCGTTTTTATAGTGGAGATTTTTATGGATTAGGTCTTGTGGTTTTTATCTCTTATGTTGAACGAATTTTCTACATTAAAAATTTGGTGTCCTTTTAACCATTACTTAACTATTTATTTGTTTGGGTTTTTGGATTTTTTTTTTTTTGTGGTTGTTAGTTATGCTTCTCACAAGTTATCTCAAGTGGGAAAAAGTTAATTTGTCCATTTGTTATTTTTTTTATTGCTTCAGTTGTGTGTGCTCACCTTTCCCAACAAGTGGTATCAAAGCAGGTTATTATTATTATTATTTGTGATTTTCTTGATTGAATGATGAAGTTTAATTAAAGTATAATGATAAATCTGAATGACATTAATTACTATTAGTGGAGAGGTAAAATGAAGGATTTGCTTCTTATGAATAGATTACACCTGTCTATATTTGCTTGTTAAGAGCTAGATAATAAATTTGATGGAGAATAAGTTTTTGAGCATGAGATGGTTTGTGGCTTTATTTGGCAATGGGTAGATAGTAATATTTTGATTAATATTGCCAAGGATTCACATGCTAGAACATTGTGGAAGAAACTTGAGATATGTATGCCTTTAAATTTGGTAACAATAAATTCATGTCTGAAATAGACTATGAATTTGTACTACAAAGAGGTTACTTTTATTGTTGATCACTTAAGTGAATTATAGAGTTGTTTTGACCACTTGTTTAAAATGAGCGTTAAAATTGACGATGAGATTATGACTCATTGATTACTTAATACTTTGCCTAATTCTTGGGAAAATTTATGTGTATCTATGATTAATTATGCTCCTAGTGGTGTTGTAACCATGGATAATGTTAAAAAGCTACTTTGAATGTAGAAATTCATAGGAAAACTCTGTAGGCATCCTTTTTGTAGATTAGGGGTTTCGGTTAATTATGATGCAATTTATGATACTATCAAAAAAGGTAATTTCCATCATAATTAATCTAATTACTATTGTTGCACCTTTTTCAAAATTATATCATAATTAATTCAATTATTATTAAAAAGTGTAATTTGCATCATAATTAATATGATTACTGTTAAACAAGGTAACTTGTATTGTAATCAATTTAATTTCAATTAAAAAAAGGTAATTTATATCATAATTAATTTGATATTAAAAGATAATTTTTTTAAAAAAGGTTACTTATATTGCAAATTAATTACACAATGTTAAATTTTAAAAAAAATAAAATTAACACAATAAAAACATGTTTTCGTTAATAAAGGAGGAGGTGGGCAAGAAGTATAGAAAAAGAGAGAGAGTAAAAAGAAGTGAAGGCAAAATAGATATTTCACACTTTTTTGACATAGTAGGGGTGAACTTAGCCAAAAAAAAAGAGAGGTGGGAATAGCAGAGTCCAATCATAAAAGGGGGCTTACTATTTCCAGCTCAATTTTTGCTCTTTTTACCTCAAGATTTGTTTGTTAATTTTTTTTTTCAAAAATACCTTTTGACGGAAAAGAATTTTCATTGTGTACAATACACAACAGAAACACGCTTCCGTTGTGTTAGGGGTGCGCCATCCATACACAACGGAAATGCGTTTTTATTGCCCATAATACATAGCAGAAACGTATTTTCGTCGTGTATTGAATTTTGATACACATTCAATACACAACAAAAACATGTTTCCGTTGTGTTAATTTTTTTTTAAATTGAAATATTAATTAATTATGCTAAGTTACCATTTTTAAGAGTAATTGAAATGATTATGATGCAAATTTTCCTTTTTAATAGCAAGCAAATTAATTATGATTACTATTAAAAAAGAAAATTTGCATCAAAATTATTTCAATTACTATTAAAAGTGATAAATTGTATCGTAATTAATTTAATTTCAATTAAAAAAGGTAATTTATATCATAATTAATTCGATTAATATTAAAAGAAATAAATTATATCATAATTAATATTTTAATTAATTTTTTCAAAAAAATTAATACAACAAAAACATGTTTCTATTGTATATAAAATACACAATGAAAACATGTTTTCGTTTTGTAGTTACATAATGAAAATGTATTTTCGTTAATAAAATACGGGTGTGAAGAAGAGAGAAAAAATAAAAGAAAGTCTAGACAAAATAAATATTTTACACTTTTTTATAAAAGTAAAGGATAAAAAGAGCGAAAAAGAAAGAAAGGGTGGGAATGGCAGCCCCCTCGTAAAAATTAACATATTATGGATGAGCCCATCGTAATAGGTCCACATTAGAAGATCCACAACCAATCACTCTCTGTGTCTTACTATCTTACCGTGGAAAAAAAAATTGTTATTGTGCAATAAAACAAAAGCCTCTATTGACTCCGGTTTATATCTGGCAAATTAACCAGGCCATGCCATTTATGTTTGGGCCTGTTAATCTAGTCCAGTTTAATATGGATCATTGGGTGGACCAGTCCATCAGCCTCCCATTTTTTAAAAAAACCTATAAATTAAATCTTTTAAATATTCGCATTGATGAGAATTAGGAAATTTAATCAACTTGGCTTAAATCGAATAAAAAAATTAAAGAAACAAGCCTATTTGTCAATTACAGTTCAATTCTTCAAATAAAAATTAATAAAGTACTTTTAGATGATACGTTATAAATTAAAAAAATGGATTAGAATTTGGGACAGCGTGACTTCGAGCTCAAGTTAAATAGATCTTAGTTGAGTCAGACTAAAAAAATCAAGCCTAGTCTTACTAACCCAACCTATACATTTCATCAAGTTACAAGCAAAAATTGTACATGATAAGTGATTCTCTTGAAGAGAAAGATGCAATTTTGTCACATATAAATCTGTGGTTTTTTTAACCTAAAGGTATAATTGAGTTTTAGGTGTATCAAGTGAAAATGTCTTATTGTGAGAAATAAAAATTATAAATTTAAGCTATACAATAATATATGAATGATCAAAATTAAAAGTTAATTAGTAATCACACGACTACTTAAAAAAATCACTTGCATTTTTTTATAATCTTAATCATTCAAATATAATTCAATGGTCTATATTTATAATTCTTATTTTTTACAATAAAAAAAAAGTTCTCATTTGATACACTCTTTATATAAATGACGACAAACATGAAATGAATTTAAATCGATATATAATAAAAAAAAATTATTTCCTAAATTGTGTTTTAGAACGACAACTTCTTATACAAATACTGGTACAAAAAATTGTCATATGTCATATGTGAGATCATAGGTTCTAATTTCAGTGTGACTATTATAGTAAAAAAAAAAGGTCATGTGTGAGACCCATGACATTAAAAAAAAAAAAAAAAACTGTGAAATCGTGTGTTGAGACCTTTGTCATAAATCACAATGGATTCACTGCTCGTTCAAAACACTGCACCAAAAGTTTGTAAGTTGCCTCGGCATGTTAACAGGCCCCAACATTATTACAGTGAAAATGTCTGACAAGAAAGAAAGAGGAAAAGGTATGTGCATTGCGCCACAGTGATCTTGGGTCGATCTAAATTTTTTTGGGACCATAACAATTACCGGAAGATGGCATTAATAAAAAAAATACATGAGATCAAAGCTTTTGACTAAAATTGATCTTGTGTTGATATTAAAATTATTTCAAGTGTAGAAATGTATTCTATTTTTTTGAAGTATTCTATTTTGAGAGAAATTTATTCTATTTTGAGAAAAGTATGATTGAAAGGAAGATAAGAATGTAGAAGTTATTAACGGGGATGAATAATAAAAGTTATTAAAAATAGTTCTTAGGGACTACTTGTAATTATGGTCTCTTGTTTATAAATATTACTTTGTACTTTGTACAATGTAATAATAGTTAGAAATTTTGTCGTTGATCTATTGATCAAAGGAATAGACCAATATCGAACAAGTTCTCAACCACACCGTCTTTTTTCTTTCTTTCTTTCTTTTTTGTTTTTTATACAACAGAGCTTGAAGTTCAAGAAACTAAAAACCAAGAAAACAAATAAACAACTGAAGCATCAACTAATAACTTGATCTGAATCCAAGCTGGAGGCCTATCGAAAAGAAAACATGCAAGCATTCTCCCATCCCAATTCCCCTTGATTTGCCCCACGAAAAATATGCTGACAAAACACTACTGGTAAAGAAACCGACAAGTCTACAATGCTATTAAGAAGCGAAAAATACAACCCACTAAGATCGGCCTAATAGTCGAAAATTAGAATAATTTGCATAAGACTTTAAGTTTAAACTTTTTTACTGTCATTGTATTAAAAAAAAAGAAGAAGCAAAAAACACCTACCAACTCCATTATTCAGCATCTGAATTGCTAAAGCGGAGTCAGTTTCCACGTGAACATTACCCTGAAAGCAAGCGGAGTCATTCATACCACCATTTTAATTCCAATCATTTCAATTTCATTTTTCTCTTCAATTCTTTTTGTTTTTTTTTTTGTAACTGGTTCTCTTCATCAAACAATAAGTCACTATGATTTCCTTTTATCTAGAGTTACTCAAATATTGAAGAATCTTTAGAGGAAATGATTCCATCCTTTGAATTAAGATTTAGAATCTATTTTCAATGAAAGTTGCAAAATTATGATGGAAACAACACAAATTAGCCCCTGAAATTATAAGGACAGGTCTTTCATATTATAAAAAAATAAAAAATTCTGACTTTTTACAGTAGTCAATCAATTTAGTTCAGAAAATTGATACTATTAATCAATTTGATTCCTAAATTTGACACCTACCACTTACCAGCAGTCAATTTATTTTCTAGTAACAGGGACCAAATTAGCTTATGCACGACAAAATTAAATTGAGTGATGTATACTAAACTTAGGGATCAAAATAACTATAATTGTCAAATTAAGAAATCCATTTGACATCCTTAAAATTAAGAACTAAAATGATTATAATTTTAAAGATTAAAATTTCTTCTTCTTCTTCTTCATAATTTCAAGATCACTCGACCAAAAACATTATGCTTGCATTCGTCCTTCGTTTTTACTTTCTTTCTGTTTACACCGGGCAGTGTCTTGGTTCACGTATATAGATAGTGCAGAGGTAGGATTCATTGCTTGTAAGTTGTAACTAGAAAAGTAGATAGTACTTGTTTTCCAACTTCCAACGAAGCACGTGTAAGAGTTTCAATTAATGTTGTTGGCAAAAGTGCGAGAAATGGGGGGTCTTCGATCGTAAGTGGGAATAACCTCACTCACTTTTACTGTTACTGCTATGTCTGGACTCTGGACCAAACATGCATAGGCATTCAGATCTGTCCACGCTATCGAATTTCATGTGCATCTAGAACTAGATTAATTATTGAAAAGTACATAAAAAAAAATGCATTGTTTTATAAATTTTAATATGTTAATGTCCCGATATTACTTAAAATGAAATAAAGACTGGATAAAGTCATTTTAAAGGAGTCCTACAGACTTTGCTATGATTTCAGTGATGCATGCAATTCAAACAAGTCTCGTACAGAGTCATATTTAGAAAAGAAATTATATTTGTAGTACATGTTTATATAATTTTGTGCACAATAAAGAGAGAAATAAGAATAAAAGAAAGACAGAAGTATGAAATAAGATACTTGATAAAAGGGAATGAAAAAAATAATATTAAAGTATTATATAAATAGTATAATTTTTATTAAAATATGGATGGAGTGTCTTCGATAAGTTTGTACCTACCAAGGACAGCCCCTTTATGGCACAAGCATAACTAAATTATTGGATGGGTTCGTCGGAACCAACCATTTTAAGTGAAATAAAGAATAACTCAATTCACTATACCTGCATGTTACTTTAGGAGCCCAAACCTGCACGTTTAACACGTACGTTTGTTAATATTTTCACGTCAAATTACGATTTTATGTAGTGCATGTTTGGTTTCACAGTTTGATTCTTCATAATCATGTTGAAATACCAGTTAACGTGATTTTAAATAAATATTTACATGTTTATTTTCACGTTAGAAAATTGATTCTGGTTCTAGAATTGATTTTAAATTGAAGTAACTTTAAGTAGCTTTTGCGTTGGATCAAAAAATTTACACTGAATTTGACTACTAACTTGTTTTTAGAGTAAAAATATCCAAACATAAAACACATCACTTCAAAATTAATTTTAAGGAAAATCAATTTTACAAAAATTAATTTCATTCAAAATTAATTTTAACAACGTTCATCCAAACACACATGTAGTTACTTCCGTCTTGATGTAAATTTACTTTTATCTAACATTAAACCAAACATGTTTTAAATTTCACGTGGCATTGATTGATGACACTCTTTTCCTCTAAATGCACAGAATGTTGCTTTAACTTAGTAAAAAAAAATAAAAAGATTATTTAGATTCACACTTTTTTAGAAAATGAAAAAGTCAATTTATGAAAAATGATTGTAAACAATATGTAAAACGTGTATAGTCGAGGACGTGTACAAAAGGCGACTGTAACTTCGATAGTTTTGGTTATTCTTTTGTGCTTCATTTTCAAGAATGCGTCCGAAGATATTCTGAGATAGTTTTGGTTATTCTTTTCACTTTCATTTTCATAAACACATCAGAAGATATTCCAACTTAGTGATCGCAATAGGAATTTGAATAAAGTTACACCTAACTTAATCCTATCATTGGTAGGATGAAAAGAAAATAAGAAGAAAGAGAAAATTTTAAAATTTAAATTAAAAATAAAATAGAAAGAAAATAAAATAAAAATTTGTGTATGCATAAATAAACTTTTTTCTCTTTTTTAATTAAACAAAAGAAAACACATTGTTGTCTTTATTTATTTTTTTGCTCCTTTCCAAACATACTTAAATGGTAGTATTTATTTTTATATAAAAAAGTAGAATTATTCTCCAAATTTTCATAGCTGTACAAAGCAATTCAAATTACGTTCAACGTGAAATTTGATTATGGAGTTATTGGGCTTCTAAAAGAATCGAAGGCTGGCCAGGGTTATAAAGTTATTGGGCTATACTTTGTTATTGGGTCCGTAAAAAACAGTTTTTAGCTGGGATTAAAAAGTATATACACATTATGGGAAAAGGCCATTTTAATTTAGCTAGGTTTTGACCAATCAACGAGATAGTAGCCCTCAAATTTACATATAATTTTAATACATAAATTTTTACAGGTATACAAGAAGTACTGGCCGGTAGAATGTAATTAACTTTTCGGCACAAAATATTTATTCACATTTAATATTTCCAGTACTTATGAAAATTAGACCATATACCCAATCCTGATTATATGAAAACTCACAGAAGTTTATGTCAAAAAAAAAAAAAACACTCTTACAAAAGTTAAGTATATTTAATTCTTGTTCTGGTTATCCTTAACGCGTGAAGTGTGATCTTAAACAAATTTTTTTGCAAGTGCTAGCTTGCACTGTTACACAGGAAAGGGAGAGAACTTATCAATAAGATGAATAAGGAGACCATGTACAGGACGATTATAACGTAGAGGTAAAAAGAAGAAATGACGAAAAAACGAATAATAAATAAATAAATTTTTAAGTTATTTAGATGAAACAAGATGAAAAATTTAATTTTTTTATGTCTTTTGAAGCAAATCTGCTTAAGCTGGTGTTGGAGTCCCGTGGAAATTTTTCTAAGTTCAAAAGAAAAGCAAAGTTTTCGAGAAAGATGAATAACTTTGTCCAAAAAGAGCAGAAGATCGAAATAAGCTCAAAACGTCTAAGTACCAAAGTTACACGAAGACAATTTTCAAGTAGATCAAAGATGGATGCAGTCGAAAAGAGTGATTCCTTGGATTTGCACCAAAAACATGCTCAAATAGGATTCCAAGTAGTTAGGAGCAGTAGTCTGAAGCAATGAAAGCACAACAAATGGCAGCATCTTAGATAGTCATAAATTACTGTACACGTGTCAAAATCTTATAATTTGACCTTTAGTGTAGTTTGACTATAAATAAGAGATCTGTGTAGCAATTTTTCTCTTTGATTAAAACACTTTACACATTCCTGTAACACCACACACGCCTCACTCATATAGCTATGGTTTCAAGAATTCTATGTATGTTCTCACCCGCTTTTTAATGCAATTTCATTTTCGTTTCCTTTGTATTTGATTTTATTTATTGCTTTTGTTTTCTTCTCCCTCAATTTTTTCTCCAAACTTTTACTTTTTCACTTCTAAACCACCATTTCTCCTCAAAACTTTACCTTTTCACTTTTGAACCTCCATTTCTTCTCTAAACTTTAACTTAATCATTTCTTAACCCTAATGCTTCTCAAAACTCTACCTTTTCATTTCTTAACCATTATTTCTTCTCCGAACTTTATTATTTTCGCAAGTCTACTTCTTTGTAATATTTCGAATAATTCAATATGTTGGTGTTAGATTCAATATAAATGCACTTCATTTGAATTTACTTATTTGTTGATATTTGTAAATCACCAAACTCATTTCAATTTCAAGTAGTCTGTGTTAGTAATAATATTAAATTGAAGCATCAATTAAAATTCAATATATCTTAAGTTGAAAACTTTACGTTGCTTGTTCAAATAAAAAGAATTAACAAAGTTTTTTTATTCTAAGTCTCATTAATAAAAAATCTCATTCGTTAGAAGCATTGTGAGAAGTTATCTTCAAGAGTTGTAGTTAGTTTAATTCTCGAAACGAATTTCCACCAACTACAATTGAATAAGACTAATATGTATGATAAAGCTCTCTCCCTAAATATTTAATGCAACTATATATTTAGAACTCAAACTTAAGACTTGATTAAATTAAAACAATCATGTGTCAATTTGATTAAGTAAATGACTTTTTAAACTTTATAACAAAATAAAATTAAAGTGAGAATATTTTAATTAATTTAATAAATGTTCTTTCTCTTTCCTTTATTTTTTCCAAGATGGGAAGATTATGTACAGACATATCAGAATACAATGTATAGAAGTATCATGCGTGCTTGAGCATGTGAGAGATTCCATGGGATGAATGGCGACCAAAAAAAAAGAAAAAGAGAGAGCCTATACAGTAGATAAGATAAGCCAACTCTCCTTTCAGTATGCTTTCCAATTTTGTTTTTCAAAACATATAGCTGCACGTTAAGTCATTAACCAATCTTTAAAAATTTTAAAACAATAAACATCAGGCACATTAAATTTTATATATAAAAAAATATAGATTTCAAAATCAATGTAACTTATATTTATCATTATGTAAAAATCAAGTAAAACTTTAACAATTTTAAAAATTAATTTACCTGTCTCTAAATCTCTTACAGATTTTGATATTTGCTCTCTTGCTTCTATGTGATCTGAGCATTCAATCCAAAATTGAGTCTCTATCAACTCGTTTCCATTAACATTATCGATCCCGCGGATCTGGTCCAATTGACTTATTTGCATTATATGATTTTTGTGTCGGTATAATATCAAAGGACAACGAAGGACCACTGAGCCAAAACTAGCATAGAAGAGAGTCAGAGACGTGTTTGGATAAAACACCTAGGCAGAGCATAGCCTCAACATGGTTTAATTACTTTTTTTTTATAATTAAAAATAATATATTTTAATCTCTACATATGTAATTTTGATATTAGTTTAATCTTTGCCATTAAATGTGTCTTAAATTTGTGAAATAAAATCATCACAAAATAAAAATTAAACAGTACAAAATAAAAACTTTGACAATTTAAAATGACAAGAACCAAATCAATATAAAAAATACATGTATAAAAATTAAAATAAATTATTTCTAATTAAAAAGACAAAAAAAAAGAGTGCATAACTATAGGACAAAAATGTAATTAAACCCTCAACATTATTAACCTAACAGTGACATATAGAAAGTCAGTTGTCCCAGTTCATCCTCCGTCAAGCTAGCAATCACTTTGTACTTATTTGTTGCATGTGAAACGTACGGACAACGAATCACAGCTCATGTGCTAGGTGCTGCACCGTTCCCTCCTGTCTGCTGACTCGATCCATGTGCGCCTCTGATGACCTTTTTCCCTCTCACTATTTTTTTGTTAGACTTTTCACTAGTATGTCCAAGGATCAGATGTCTCTGAATATCCATCCTTTAAAAAATACAACGAGTTTTGAGAGGTCCACGCGTTCGGTCTGTGTTGTTCTATGTTTAATCGTATAATAGTTTGCGCCAGCTAATGGATATATAGTACTTACTATTGGCAGCACGAATTCAATCATAAAGATTCCCGGCCCCACGACGGTTTATGTATATGGTTGAACATGCTCACCGATCAATCAGTAGGTGTGGGTGTGGGTTTTATAGTTTCACTTGATCTGAAAATTAGGAATAGAAATGTTTTGTCGTCATAAATGGGGCGCATACTACGGTTACTAAACTCACAGGGCTGTTTTGGGAAAATGCGAGTTATTCTTTTGGGATTTTTTTTTTATAATTAAAATACGTCAACTTTGGTTATCTTTTTTAATTTTGAGAAAGTCCCATATAATGTGGTTTACGGGTGGATCGACTTAAAATTAAAAATATTATTTTTTAATAAAAAATAAATTTTTATTTTTTTAAAATAGATACGTTTTTATTTTTTTTAAATAGTTTTATTTCTTATAAAAATAAATATTTTTTATTTTTATTCTAAAAAATAAAAATATATATTCATTTTAAAAAAATAAAAAATATAATATCTTTAAAAAAAAACACACAGCATAATGTCAATGCAAACACAAACACAAATCCAAACTCTGACGACCGGAACACCGAAGCTCAGGCCAGACGCCGCTTCAACTCAAGAACTCTCTCGCCGATTCGATCCACCCTTCGACAAAGCCCAAGCCCAAGCCCAGCCAAGCCTTACCAGTCGTGTTCGAGATTTTAGTGATCGATAAAGAGAACAATCTGATTGCCTCTGTCATCATGATTCTGGCGACTGAGCCATCGTTGGAGCTTAGTGCTATCAAGAAGAAGCTTGAGAGGATAAGAGTGAACAAGGAGAGAACGGAGAAAAAGCTGAACGAGAAACACGCAATGCTAGACTTGAAGATAGAACAGCATGGGGAGATTCATAAGAAATAAAAATATATATATATATTTTATAAAAAAGAATATTTATTTTTTATTAGAAATAATATTTTTAATGATGTTTATGATGTTTTGAGTACTAAAATTTTCTTATTTCAATTTTCATTAACAGTTCATATCATGTAATTAATTAACAACAATATAAGTAAAATATATGTGATAAATATTCAAAAAATATGTTAGGAATTAATTTTTATATTGTAAATTTAAGGCTTCATCTTTTACATATGAAAGTATCTTTTATTATATTAATTAATTCTTGTAACATACATTTTCATTATTATTCAACTCTTATTTTTATATTTTTTAATTTTTATTTTATTAATTGTTTTATTTTTTATATTAAAATTTTCATTTATGTTAAGATTCTAAATTTTAAAATATCAACTTTAGTGTTTTTTTAATTTTTTACATTAAATTCTTTTTGTCTTAAATCTTAATTATTTATACTCTGAAATTAATTATTTTTAAATTTTTCTCTTTTTCTCCTAAATTTAAGCTACATATATTTTTACTTAAATTAAAAATACTTATATAATATATGATATACTTATTATTATATTATGATATGATGGGGATTTGTTTTTAAAATAGAAAGTTGAAAACTGTGCAAAGATAGTTATTTGTCACGCAAGTTCTTGTGAAAAATGAATACATGTAATATATAGGGAATTATTTGAACCATGATAATAATAATAGTAATAATGGGAGTGGGAGAGATATTATCATGTAAGGCAGCTATATATATATATAGTAGATTTTAAAAAAAAATTCAAAATATAATGTTTAAATAGTATAGGTTCTCTTTTATTTTGGGGGTGGGGGGTGTTTGTTCTTGTGTGAAGCTTGAAAATAAACATGAAAATAAGAACAAAAGTATGAGAGATATTGTGATGTAGAAAGATGCTAGCAACATAACTTTATCTAAACTCATGTGAAATTTATCTATAATAATGTGTATTGCTACATTTTTGTCATGCATGTAATAGAGTTTGTTAGTTTAGCTAGAGTTTGTTCCATAATACAATCAAGCTCCGAGGGCAAGTGAATCTTCCAAAACACCATGAAATTATATAGGGACAGGCGTGACTCTTGATATTAGAAACATGATATGATCACTTGGTTAAAGAATCGAAAATTCATTCCAGTAGAACTAAAACATGTTAATAATATATTTAACTCTTTTTATTTGGTAAATATAAACATAATGTTAAATACGTAGTGTATTGCTTAGGTATTTTAAAATTTAAGTAAAATATAAAATATAAAATAGTAATAGGGCTCTAATACCACTACGAACCAGGAGCCCTATTACTATTAATACAATCATTAGAACTTTCACAAGTCGAACTTTTCGGCGTTTTAACCATATAGCCTACTTTCTCAAGACCTAGTTACTTGTTCTAACAATCATATTAATAATAACAGGGACCGTAGTAATGGATCATTTTGCTGGATATATTTCTGATACACAAGATCCTCAAAGAGGCGAGTGTCGAGCATACTATATATCTCAGATAGCCATTTCTCTATTTCTTTCTAAACGGCTCACGACATAATTAAAAGATTCAAGCTTTCAGGAGGACGAAAAAGATTTAGGAATTCATATGGAAACACACTAATGTTTATTTAGTGGAGGATTTCGAATATTTTACAACTGAGAACATGCATCCCTTATATAGAAGAGGGAGCTCATAACATGACAAACTTGCATATCTTACAGGCTTGCCGACACTTATCATACAAACACTTTTTCTAAAGCAGGTTAATTACTATAATAGACTTTTACATGACAAGACAAATTTGCTTTTGAGTTGTCCCTTGCTTTAGTCACATCGGCTAATCTTTTATGATGGGCTCGTGACTCAGAGAGAAGTTAGGATCATCGTCCAAGCTATCATACGTGGATGTACCCAAATGAGAGTAATACTAATCTTCAAGATCATCAGTATCTTTCAAGACTGTTTTAACAATTTTGTTCATTATTATCTGTCCTTGAATTAGGGCACTTTCCAGCTATAGATTGCAAGCCTGAGTGACATTGATTGGTGGTTGGACTTGAGTCACTTGACTGTAATACTTTTCTTCATCGAGATTAGGAGGACAAATTACGTCAAGTGGTCTAAGATTTGCACAAGTGGAGTTTCTGTTTACAACTTTGGCAAATGATCCATTTATCCTGTGAAGCTCAATTATTAGATCACTCTGATAAAAAGGTACTTTGTCTTTTTGTGTAAAAATCTTCAGATGAGGAAATGTTGACCAACTTCTGGCTTGATTTTGTGTCCAAAGCATTCCGGTGGATGGATTTTTAAAATAAGGGCGATGGATTATGGCTATTGTGACACATTTGTCCATTTCTTTTTCAGAAATAAGCAAATTGTTTGTTATTTTCTGAATTCTTGTCTTTTCAAGCTCAAGTTCCAGATCCTTTTTCCAAAGTGATATTGGTTGATACCAAGTTAAGAAAGTCCAAAGCAAAGAGGTTCTGTTTCCTTGGAAGCTAACGAAATTTAACATTTTGGTGGTTGGGAAGATAATAGCATAATTATCGAGAAATGAGACGCACCATAAATCTTCTTCAAGAAATGATTCTCCCATTAAAAGAGAAAAAAATGTTCAAAAAAGGGGTATCAGGATTAAACCAGTTTGGTTTTGGTATAATCTGATGATTTTGAAGTGACAATGTAACATCTCGGGCATTGACGAGGGTGGGGAATGATCGCCAGTGCAAAAGAGATAAGGCACGGACAAGGAGCGGCTCCTGGCAGGCTTCCAGCGGGAGGGGTGCATGAATGAATTGAATACACATCGGAATGAAAGGGATCCAGAGGTTGTGCAGGTATAGGACTGTACAGTTGAGGATAACTTACAGGAATTAATAAGTGCTATCTATACTAACAAGATGCATCTACTTTTCGGTAGCCTATCACTTAAGAACTCCATAATTAAGCGTGCTTGACTTAGAGCAATTATGGGATGGGTGACCTCTTGGGAAGTTTCCTAGGAAGCGTGTGAATGAAGACAATGCACGTTGAAAAGTCTTGAGTTGGTTTGTGGGAACAGTCTTCGATCCTGAAAGCGGTCAGGCGTTACAGAGAAGGCCAAATAGTGAAACATATGTTGCCTGACAAACTATTGTAAAGTGGCAGGGGTGAGAATATAGTCTAAAGATATTTCTAGAGGAAAGTTTTTTGGTGTTGGCAATGATGAAGATGAGGATGCTTGCATTAAATTAAGAAGATACAAACATGTAGAAGATATGATATTAACAGGTTGGATTTTTGGGGTAATCTTGGGTTTGGACAAGTAATTAGGAATGATGTTTTGGTTTCCTTTAATATGTTTAACAGAAAAATCATACCTAGAAAACCATTCTTTGAGTTTGAGAATCTGAGCATTGGGAGGAGTCTTGTTTTTGAATTCAAGCATTCGTGGGAATGATGAATTATCAAGTTGAACTTCAAAGTGATGTCCTCTAAGATGGAAATCAAATTTTTGAATTCCATATTTGACTGCGAGTGTTTCTTTGAAAACAGTATGATAATGAAGTTCTGAATCTTTAAATGCTCCATTAACATGTCCACAATAGAACTTTTCTCCGTGAACTTTTTCTATCAGAACTGCACTCCAGTAAAAATCACTTGTGTCTATCTGGAAAATCCTTTTTTCATCTCTTGGAATCTTTAATGGGGGAGGATTATGAGCAACTTCTTTAGGAATTTCACAGCTTCAGTTTGTTCTTTTCCCTAAGATGGTGGATTTTTTTCTCAATAGCTTTGAGAGCTTGGATGTGTGTTTTGAGATATTAGGAATGAAATTCCTAACATAATTTAGAATTCCAAGAAATTGTTGAATCTCTTTGACAGTCTTATTTTCATCTGGAGAGCTTGGGAGATTTTCAAAAATATGTGGTTAAGGAACATATTGTCCCTGTGCGAAATGCATTCCCTAGGAAATCTACTTCCTTTGTTCCAATTTCAGATTTCCTAAAAGAAAGCATGATTTCATATTTGTCACAGAGGTCAAAAAATCTCTGGAGGAGACTCTTATGACTTTCTTCATCAGGAGAAAAAAGAAGGATATCATCAATGTATATTAATGTGTTATACAGTATGGGTTCAAACATTCTGACCATGGCCTTTTGGAATAGTGATGGAGCAACTTTAAGGCCAAATGGAAGAACAGTCCACTGGTAATGGGCATTTGGAATGCAAAATGCTGTTTTAGGTTTGTCTTTAGGATCAAGTCCTATTTGCCAAAATCCAGACTTTAGATCAAACTTTGAGAAACAATAGGCATCCTTGATGTAGGAATGAAGTGAGTAGATCTTTGGAAGAGGAAACTTGTTATCTTTTATAAAAAGATTCAGGGCCCTGTAATCAATAACAAGTCTCTTCTTTTGCCTAATTGTTTTAGATCTTTTATTCACATAGAATGTTGTGCATGCCCAATCAAATGTTGTTGGTTCAATAAGCCCTTGTTTTAGCAATTGTTGACATTCTTCTGTTGCTGCTCGTAGTTCAGAGGGAGACATTCCTAGATAGGTTGCTTTTGTGGGATTAATATCTTCATTCAATTTGAAAGGTAATTGAACAAAGAATTCTTCTCTTTTCCACAAAGGATTTGGGTGATGAAAAATATCATAGCTATCGGAATAGAGTTTTAGCAATTTTTCTTTGATTTCTTTATATCCTGAGGAGCTTCTGCCAGAGAGAATAAGTTTGGAATTGAGCAGAATGGTTTGAAATCTCTTCTGAATCTGATGCCATTCACCAGGATTTTAATTTGGTTGTTTTGCACAAGTACATCTCTTCCAATTAGTATATATTTTCCATGAAGATCACTTCTAATGACTTTTGTCCAAGTGACACAATTTGGGAAAAAAAATTATCCCAATTTTGTGGCTTGTCATTATATCAGTTTAGAAGATTTCTCCATTGGTTGCTTTGAACCTTTTTATTTCTGTTTTCCAGAATTCTATTGGCAATATGGCTAGATTGAGCATTGTGCATTGGGATCCAGTATCTATAAAAGCGATAGCTCTTATAGGAACATGATATTTGGATGGCAGAATAAAGACTTCCACATTTGGCAATGGTGGAGATGCAGAATAAACAAGAACAATTTCTTCTTGAATTTTCAAAATAGGAAAATGTTCTGATTCTAAATCTTTTGTTTCAGATGAATCTTCTTCTTCTTCTTTTTGATTGTGCCAGACCAAATACTGTGAATTCATCTAGAGTCTCCTGTTCATCATAGAGTGATTCTACATCTTCATCTTCTCCAATCATCAGGGACTGGACCAACTTGACAGCTTTGTCTTGTTTTTTAGGACAATTTTTGGAAAAATGTCCTTTTTTCCCACAAATAAAACATCTTTTGTTGTTTCCTTTTCCTTGAAAGGGCTTCTTCTTAAAGAACTTGAATTTTTTCTTTTTTCCTTTTTTCAAAAAGGCTTTCTTTAAATTTTTCTTTGAAGACTTTATCTTACATTTGCAGCTTTCATCTGCACATTTGATCTTTAAAAATCCTTTTTTGCAAACCTTCTTGTATTTTTTCTAGTCCATCATCATTCTTTCAAACATCTATTGTGACTTCTTTATTCATAAGTTGAAGGATTCTCCACATCTAATTCTGTAATTCTTTGGGAAGAGAACTGACGTAGGTATTTTTGAGACTGAGATCATTAACACCATTCAGCTGATAAAATCTTTGAGACACTCTTTGATAATGTCTTTCAAGATCTCTTTTGTCAAGTGAGCAGCACTTCATCTCAAAATATTCTCTTCTGACTTCTTTGTCTAGGAGGGTTTAGTCTCCTAGGAAGTGAAATTGCAAAGCTCCTATAACTTCATCAATAGAAGCCTAATGAAGAGTGTTCTAGTTTACTGGTCCAAGACTTGTATACCATTCCTTCAGAACTCCTGTTGTATGGGCACAAAATTCTTCAATAATTTTGTATTGATCAGCACTGACATCTACCATCTTTGCATCCATCCAGGCTTTAAAGTCAAGGAATCTTTTCCTCCATTAAGATACAGGAATATCATCAATAGAAAATAATGGAGAATTTGTATGGTTGGGTATGTTAACTTCTCTTGGATGTAGTGTGAAATTTGAGGACTTTCTTCTCTTATATTTATGGCCATGAGACTTCTTGTAATATTTGCATATTCTCCTTCAGATGAACTATTAGTCAGTATTTCTAGACATTCTTCTGAAGACACAACTACGGATTTTTGGCTTTCTGAATCTTCTTCATTATGAACCATTAATGAGAGATGAGGAGTGTTTTGAGGAGATTTGGGAGAATTTTCTGTAAAGGCTATTTCAGTTTTCTTTGGTGAAGGTTCTGGGGATGGAGATCTGGTGGGAGTTTTATTAGGAGAAAGTTTTTCTTTTCTTTTTTCACTTCTACCAAAAAATTAGGAGCTAGTGGCAGGTTTTGCTGGAGGAAAAAGAGGAGTAGGTTTTGGGGAACTAGGAGTAGTACTTAGGAACACTTTTGATGGTATGACAAAGTAAGGATCTATCTCAAGTGGTAAACGACTTTGTCGACTTTCAACATACTGTTTGAGTTCTTCATACTGCTCCTTAGTCTTTTGTAAGTCTTTTTTTTTGTCTATCAAGGCGAGACTAAATCCGCAAGTTTTCTTTAATTCTTTTGTTTGGAACTCCAATGCACTAATTTTGGTGGTTAGCTCCTTATAATGAGTCTACATCTTGGTGGACATCTTTTTGATTTCTTGCTCTAACAAATCTGCAATACCATCTAACTTCTTGTCTATTTTTTGTAAGAAGTTATTCTGAACAAATGAGTTTTCTATCTGCCAATTTAACACTTCTTCTGCTTAAGTGATTGACTTGAGGGTTCCATTGTAACATCCCTACTTTTATATATTAAATTATTTTGTATGTTTAAAAATTTTTTTTAAGTCATCAATGTATTTAGAACAATTAATAATAATTTTAGAAATTTTTCTAGAATTTATTGAGATAATTTTTGTAAAATGACAAAAATACCCCTGGTTGACTGTGGGAACCAACCGGAGACTTTTTGACCTCAAAATATTTTGAAATTTTCATATTAAGTGTCTCTCATTATAAAAACTTTATTTTGAGAGAAAAGTAGTGAAAAATATAATAATCCTATTTCAATACTTCCACTGTTTTTTTATAATATTTAGCAATACAATTCTGAAAAATCGGAAAGGAATTTTGAAATTCTGACTCTGACCATTTTACTCAAAATTTCAAGAGCTATTTAATCTTGATTTTTAATAATTTTTCCGAGCCGGAGCCCGGAGAAATTAGAAAATGACAATTTTGTCCTTATTTCTCAACACTAAGAACTGACATGTGGAAAAGATTCAATTGACATTAAAATGTCAATTTGAGCTTGGAATTATGTCATATATATAAAAATATAATTTTGGAAATTTTTGGGAATTTTCTAGAATTTCTGTGTAAAATGACCAAAATGCCCCTACGTGTCTAATAAGCCAGCCAGTACTGGTTTGACATTCAAAAAGGGTGAAATGGTGATTTTAGTTTAATTATGGGTAAAATATTTAATTTTATAATTTTGATAAAAAATTTGATATTTATTGAATTAAAATGGATTTTCTATGAATTTTCTAGCTTAAAAATACACAATAAATACATATAATTTGAAATAAATTAATAAAAATTAAAAATTATTATTAGAAATTTATTTTTGATGAAAATTAATGTATTTATCCAGTTTTGCATTAAAATACATTATTTTGATATTAAAAGCTAATTTTTCAAGTTTAGGCGTTTTTGTCGGTACCGGTTAATTCACCTACAGATAAAATTTGACACATGGAGGCTTGGGACAGCTGGTGGAGCACGTCCCCAACCCTAAAATAGGTGATTTACCACCTATTTGAGATATGTGTCCCTAAATTGGATTAAAAATAAATAAAAATTGGATTTATGACATAATTGTGACATAATGGATGATGTAATTATTTGGACACCTAACCCCCCTCCTTCTTCTATAAATAGGCCTCAAAGTTTTCAGATTTTCACTCATCCTTTCCTCTCCCAAGCTAGAGAGCTTCTCTTTCTAAGTTTTCTCTCTCTAAAATATTTTTTTTTATCTAGTTTTTATGTTAAAATTTTGCTAGTTTGCAACTAGTAGAATTTCTCCTCTTAGAAGCTTTGCACCAACAATTCCATCCTCTTCATCAACTATCTTAGAGGTAATGGGGGGAGTGGGGTTGGTTCTAAATTACTTTCACTTTGCATGTTGGTAGGAAGGGTTTTCCCCTAAACCCGTTTAGGCTTTAATTTTAGTATTGTTATTATTGTTTAAAGTTAAACTTTAATTTTTACTAAGTTGTTACTCTGCCCAAATTTAAATTATTAAATCATGATTATTAAATTGTTACTCTGCTCAAATTTAAATTATTAAATTTTACTTGCTAAGTTGTTACTCTGTTCAATTTTAGAAAATAAAAATACATTTACTAAGCTGTTACTCTGCCCAAATTTAGAAAATCAAAATGCATTTATTTAGTTGTTATTCTGCCAAAATTTTAGTAATTATACTATAATTGTTATATCGTTATTCTTTTGGTATAGTGCAATTTCTGCAAAATAAGGCAGAAATGTTGATTATACTGGTGCTCAAATTAAATGAGACCAGGGAAACCTCTGTTTGAGAAATTAGGAAGTGATAAATTAGTGAGTAATGTAAAGCAAGTGACATGCAGTGGCATGACACCCTGCTAGGGGAGCCACAGTTTGGTACGCTGAGGAATGAAAGGCAGGGACCCACTTGCGGAGGTCTTGGGGGTAGGCATCGAGTGGTGAAAGTCCCAATGGCCAGGGTAGCGCCCTTGAGCCGGGATATTCGCCTGACCAAACTCGATAACCCTGACAACTGCTCAGCATTCCAGGATTGGTTTGAGAGTATACCTCTATAAATGGATATCCTAAATTGTTATTTTGTTCCTCAATGATGACGAGGATTGTACCATGTGATGGTGTTGAGAGGGGTATATGTACTCCCAGTCATTTCCCAGGTTCTGTTGAGAACTATTACCCACTAATGGGAAGTATGGATCCATACCTAATCAAGGGTAGTCGGATATAACTTAGAATGAACCTTAGGATCTCTTGTGTTGTCAGTTGTGTTTTATCTTTGTTTTATGGTAGATTTTCTACCGCACATGTAAAAGTGATTTTAGAACAAAACATCTCACTCCATTATTTTCTTTTGTGTATGATTGGTCGTGATTATTGAAGACGACATTAATGCTCTGTGATGCTGAGTACGAGATAGAGAACATCTCAACGGGGGAAGACCTGAAGACCTATAGTATTTTCTTTTGTATAAGGGATAGGGTAGATAAATACTGCTCTGTATAGGATCTTTTTTTATATATATAGTGGGTTAGGTAGTATATGTATTTCGATGTACTTTTGTTTTCTGACTGTTATGTATTACTCAAACCATGATGTACATTTTTATGAAATATATGTATATATCTTTCATATTTTATTACCATTTCCAAATCTGTTAAGTTTGGAATTTCTTTTAAAACTGGAAAAGTTTTACACGCATTTTTATTTACTTAAACTTAATAACTAAATTAATATGAATTATATTTAAAATTAAACGGGTGTTACATCCATCAGGCATGACTTCAGAACTAGTGATAAAAGGCTTTGTGTGGACTCTCTTTACAAGGTCTACCTTTCTTTCTAGGGTAGGAAAGTCTTCCTTCTCAGTAAAGGATGACTGGGAAAACATCATGCATTCTCCTATTTTGGGAAGAGGTTTTTGAAAGGAGAATATGTTTTCTTCTTCTCTACAACTTGAAGGAAGAGGCCATGTAATTAGATCTGGATCATTTAGAGGAGGAAACTTATCTTTTCTCCAAATTTTTATCATCTTATTATAAAGAGGCAGAGGTTTTGGTGTTTATTTAAAGGCAATCCAAGGACGTGCCTTAGGCTCAGGCCTTCTGGGTTTTGGAGGTGGTTTACACAGACTTTTCCTTTTTTGTTCTGATTCATCTTCAGTAACTGATGAATCCCACCTGTTTCTCCAACAGTCACATTCAGGATCACACATTTCCGGGGGCAACATCCCAGAAAAAGTAACCATTCAATTTATCTGAATAAATTGGTGTTCTGTTTGGACGGAATGAATACACAGGAATAATCTTCTCCTTTTTTCCCAGAGAAATCATCATGGTGGAAAATACTGGGCCATTTGAAGAGGATGGTCTATCTTCTTTTTTCTTAAAAATGATTTTGACACTCCCATCAGGAAGTCTTTTGAAAATTGAGTCTGAGGCAATTACTGGTGTTTGGGCTTTTTTAAATACCTCATAATTATTGATCCACTCAAGAGGAATCAGCTCTTCAAGTTCCTTTCTGGGAATTTGCTTTGGAACTTGCACAATTGAGGGAATTTGATCCTCAAAGTTTGCTATCACCATCAGAGCATTTTCTGAGAATTGAAAGTCTACAGGAAGATCATAACAATGATCTTGGACTCTAAAGATCAGCTGGTGGTGGAGAGTAGCTGCTATGGCACTTTCGTCTTGTTCTACTCCAATCAATTGGACTTGTACTTTAAATCGCCTTGGAAGAATGGGATCTTGAAGTTGAACATTGAAATTTGGGAACATAGTTAAAACAACACTTCCAGCATTAAGTGTCGTTAAAACAATTCCTATTACAGCATGCTCATATTTTTGAAAGATAGAGTCTCTAGCTGTTACTGGGAGACTTTTTCTTCCATGAAGGGTGAGAACCATTCGAATAGCTCCAAAGTGGTGAGCAACATAGTTTTCTTGTCGCCATAACTTTATCAAAGAAGGATTTATCTCCAATTCTACATACAGTTCAACAGAGGTAGCATTTAGAGGACACTGATCCAGTTTAGTGGTTTGAATGAACTCCTTTACTCCTGGTCTAGGAGTAGAAATGAGTTTTCAGATATTCTAGGTGAATCTGCCTTTATGTCTTCGAAAGACATTATAGGGGTTAAGAAGTGGAGGAAGGGCGCTTTCTATTTGAGCATCCTCTAGGACATAGGAATCTCAATAAGGTTTTCTAGTTTTGAGGCTAGGGTTTGTTTACAGGATTTTGGGATGGAAAGATTTATCTGGGAAGTATGAGTGAGTGGAGGTCGAGGATTGTCTAGTTGGTTTTCAGTCATGGTGTTTACTGTACTCCCTACTTACTCTCCTTTTTATAATTATATCTTGTTCTTGAAAAAAAAGAAGTAGAGAAATAAAGCTATATATATATATATATAAGAGATAAAATGTTTTAAAGTATAAAAATTACGTAGTTACTTTTATGCATAACTACAAATTACAGGTTGAAAAATTAAAAATATATGATATATATTAATTTAAATAATTTGAAAACAAAATTAAAAAATTAAAATAATATATTTTAACAAAATTTAAATTTAAATTATTTAAAAATATCTTAACCTTAAGTATTTGTTGTACGCTAGCATAGTGGCTGATTAACCATTTTTGGGGCACTTTTAAAAGCAAATTACCAAAATGGGGTTGTTCTAAAACATATTACTAGCATGAGACTTTTTTGACTATTGATTGGTCAAAATTGCTAGTTTGACTAGCGAGTTTTTGTCTACGTCAGATTTTTTTATTTTTTAAATTACACGTAAGTGCTAATGTGGCACCTAAAAATGCAATTGGCAGTAGCGAAATTATAGGATGACGACACATGGCATCTTTCTATGATTTTCGCTAGTAGCATTAGCAAAAATGACAGCGACGGAACACGTGGCATCACCCTGGAATTTCTGCAAGTAGGACTAGCGGAAATGACACAGAGACCACACGTGGCGGCGTGCTGCAATTTTCGCTAGTGTTACTAGAGGGAATGAATATTTTTTAATTTTAAAATATGTATATATAAAAAATTGAGCGAGAGAGAGAAATAGAGAAAACCTAAACCCTTTCTTTTCGGCCACGATGATAGCCTTACCGGTGGCAACCACTAACACCGAAGACGACGTTGCGCAAATCGTGTTCACTAGGCGACACTGCATATCCTCCTGCTTGTCGTGCTACATTTCTGAGACAACGTCGTGGTGGTGGGAGAATTTGTAGCCGTCGGCGACCAAGGAGCAGTGGTGGTGTCGGCGGTGGAATTTGGCGAGGGAGTGGAAGACCTTCATTCGTTGCTTCAACAACAACAACTACAAGAAGCACTGCTCGTTCCACTACGATCCCTTCAATTACACGCTCAACTTTGATGAAGGAAACGTTGTCGGAGAAGACAGTTACAGCTACGTTCGCTTAACACACTTTTTATTTTTCATATATACATATTTTAAAATTAAAAATTATTACTTCTAATTCATTCCTGCTAGTAGCACTAGTGGAAGTTACAGCGTGCCGCTACATGTGCTCTCCTTGCCATTTTCGCTAGTCCTACTTGCGAAAATTGCAGGGTGAGGCCATGTATTCCGTCGCTGTCATTTTCGCTAGTGCTACTAGCGGAAATCATAGAGTGATGCCACGTGTCATCATCCTATAATTTCGCTATTGCTAATTACATTTTTAGTTATCACATCAACACTTACGTGTAATTTAAAAAATAAAAAAATCTTATGTGAACAAAAACTCACTAATCAAACTAGTAATTTTGACCAGTCAATAGTCAAAATAGCCACATGCCAATAATATATTTTAAAACAGCCTCATTTTAATAATTTACTGTTAAAAATGCCCCAAAGTTAATCAGTCCCAGCACAGTAGCACTCATAAAAGGAAAAGTGGTCCTGCTGGCACATGTAAAAAGAAAAATTGCATTCCTCCAACGTTAAATCGAGGATCCCGAGTCCCGTCAAGAGCACGCCCGAGGAAAGGTGCAAAGAAAATTCAACGCCTTGTTGCTAGTTGTCAAACTTTTCGCTCAACATATATAAACGTAAAATATTCAATTTTCTAAACCTCACTACGGGTGCGTTTGGTACGCGAGAAGTAGCACGGAAGTGCAGCGAAGACGAAAGAAGTGCAGAGAAGTGTATTATTTTCGTTCGTTTGGTAGAGCAGAAGTAGCGTAGAAATTTTAAAATCAGTGTGGGCCCCACGTCGAATTTGGTCCGCTCAATTTTGCGAAGAAATGCGAAGAAGTTGTCTTTTTTCGTTAAATGCCTCGAGCTTTTTTATTTTATTTGTCTCCAATAATACTATATATTCGAATATGGGTTTACCATATTCGAATATTTGGCCCCCATATATTCGAATATGGTAAACCATATTCGAATATATGGGGGCCATATATTCGAATATGGTAAACCCATATTCGAATATATGACCATATATTAGAATATGGGATTCCCATATTCGAATATATGGTTCCCATATTCTAATATATGGTCATATATTCGAATATGGGTTTACCATATTCGAATATATGGCCCCCATATATTCGAATATGGTAAACCTATATTCGAATATATGTAGCATAATTATATTTTAACGTTTTTCTGCAAATAATTTAATTTAAAAAATTAAGGGTATAAGTGTAATTTTATTTTTTCATTCTAAATCCCCAAAAGTCAAAAAGTAAACTTTCACTCTATTTCTCCTCTACTTCTCTCCAACCAAACAATATCTATTTTCATTCTATTTCTTACCTACTTCCCTTCTCTTCTCTTTCTTCTACTTACTTCCTCTCCCTCTATTTCTCTCCTCTCTACCAAACACAGCGTACAACGGAGAACCATGCATGGGTTCTAGCTAGCTGGTTAGCCATCATCAATGTCATCTCTATTCTGTCTATTTTCCAGCTTGTAGGTAAGTAAGTTTAATTAAATTGCAATGAATTGTATGTACA
Source organism: Spatholobus suberectus (assembly GCA_004329165.1). Lineage (NCBI taxonomy): Eukaryota > Viridiplantae > Streptophyta > Magnoliopsida > Fabales > Fabaceae > Spatholobus > Spatholobus suberectus. The sequence goes on from CM014736.1 coordinate 19,887,699, forward strand.
CTTGTCTTTGACTAAAATACAAACATCAAGATAATAATTTTTAAATAACATTTACATGTTATATATCGTACGGATCTTAATATTCAGTAATTTAAATATTTAGAAGCATCATTTCGTTCATTATACAAGCAGTTCTTCGGAGTCCGTAATACATTGACCAGTCGTGACCAGTCACCACACATAGCAGATTATTATAAATTAGGATTGGAAATTAACCACTAACGTGGACCTTAGCTGGGCAGTCGCTTAATTATTAACGTAGATCGCAAAAATATTCCTCCTTGAACTATCTCCTTATTAATTATTGAGAAATTTTTTACTATAGTCTAAATAATGTGTGCTATAGATTAATATTATTAATGAACGCCGCACCCAATTGAGAAAAGGTCTAAAATTAGGGATGAGTATGACTGGCTGCAAACTCTTATATGGAGTATATTGACTTGATTTTTACAAGTTAATTAGAGCACGTGAGAATATTCCTGATAAAAACTATTATATATAAGGATGCTTGCATCGATCCTATATATGCGATCAGCAGTAAATCACCGCAACGTCTTATCAAACAAAAAGTCAGATAAGTACAACAAGAAAAAAAAAACAAAAATTTGGTAAATAAAGCAAACTGTTCGATTTTTTGTCTTTCTGTTTATTTATTTATTTGTTTATTTATTTATTATTCCTCTTATGTTTTGCTGTATGACGACTAAATAATTATTAATTTCAATTATAAATAATTAGTGTTAAAAAGTTGCAAAATGATTTTTTTTTAATTGAGAATCTTTTATAGACTAAGAACATTATTGTTAATTAGTTGTTTGGTATGGAATGGAAGCTGGCTTCCGACATTAATTTGTTCCTAGCTAGTTGAGGGTTGCAGCAGGGTATCCGTTATCATCACCTTGTTTGTTTTGTGTGCAGAGAAGCTAGTGTTACATATTTTTTAAAAATGAAGGACAAAACTTATATCATAGTAATCAAAATCAGTATTTCGTTTTTTTAATTGTTATTTTCATTTCGGTATAATTAAAATCGATAATGATTATTAAGAAAATATTAATTTTGCGATTTTGGAAAAACAATATTGATTATTATTAATAGTTAGGATATGTTTAGTCAAAAAGTTAACTACGATATTTCACTTATGATAGCTGGGCTGAAGTGGCTTTGGACAATAAAAACATCAAAGGCCAAATGGATAAGTGGGCTAAGATGGGGAATCAAGAGGGGACAGCCCACGGAAGCAACCCCAGCTAAATAGTAGAGAAAGGAGCCCAAGTCATTGCCTAGGAAGCTGAAGAAAACAAGGATCAAGCTATAGAAGAGTCTCGCAAAACTCGTGAGGTCAGGAAACGTGCCAAACCGCGTTGGCTCAGGGATTTCGTTATGATGTGGGGGCATTGAGGAGATTTGGGAAGCACTAAGCCATAACCGTTTTTGTTATTCCTTTTTGTGTTTTTTGCTTTTCATATTTTCTGTTATTTCAAAGAAAGCTAGTGATTATATAAGCGGAGGGTGTAATTAGGGATGCGAGATGATGAATATAGAAATACCCATTTGAGGAGTTGGGCACTGACTCGAAGAGTGCGATTCTTTATTATATCATTGGTGCTTTCATTGAGAGATATGAGGAACGAGGACATTGCTAAAGCCATGAAGGCTATGGAAGCAAGCTTCAAACAGCACACTGATGGACAATTGGTTAAGTTTATAGCCCTACTCGAACAATACATGGTTAATACCGAGGCTCGACTTGCTTTAATCACATAGGGAAGCATGAAGGCAGAGGACAACCCAAGCGGAGGATTAATGCCTCCGACTGATATCAACTCCATTTTGAAGATATTACGAGTGAATGTACCAAGGTTTAACGAAAGTGATGTAGAGGACAGGATTTATAAAATTGATCAATTCTTCACCGATTGGCCCTAGAGATGCGACTAGCGGTGGTGGCCTTCCACCTGGTATCAGTGGATGGAAAAAAGGGGTGCTTTAACCAATTGGGGCGTTTTCCTCCAGGAGCTGCGAAAGCGGTTCGACACATCAATTTATGATGATCCTCTAGGACGAATCTCCAAATTGGTTCAAAGGGTACGATGGCCAAATTTCGTGTAGAGTTTGAAGAACTAAAGCTTCGAATCATAGGTGTATCGGAGCCCATGTTCATCAATTTTTTCATATGGGGTCTGAAGGCAGAAATCCGGCCTGAGTTATTGATATCCCCACCCCTGAGCTTGACAGACGCCATGGCCAGGGCCCAATTATTTGAGGACTTCTGGGGACGACTACTGAGGGAAGAATATAGAGTGACAGAGACATAGACAGAGACACGTGGTAACTCAGTGATGAATTCTGCAAGGTCCAAAATCGGCATACAAGGTACCATAGCTAGGACACCCTCACAATTGACAAGAATGCAATTCGAACCTACCAAAATGCCGATAAAATGCTTGTCTCCAGCAGAGATTTAGGAGAAAAGAGAGAAGGAACTATATTTTAGTTGTGATGAGAAATACTATGTCAATCACAAATGCAAGAATAGGGTGTTGATTATGCATGGGGAGGAAGGGGACATCGAGGAGCAAGATGGGATAGATATAGGCCAAGTTGACAACACTGATGAGGAGGAACCCAAAGTTAGTCTCAATACCCTCTCGAATCTAGTTACTGCTCGCATCTTTAGAATATTGGCGAAGCATGGAGGAGAGACCTTAGAGGTGCTCATTGATACTGGAAGTAACAATAACTTCGTCTACGAGGCATTAGTTAAGAAACTTGGGTTGAAGTGGGAGGTAACTCAAAGATTCAAGGTCTATATGGGGAATATGCAGCATCTAGTGTGTTATAAGAAGTGTGTTGGGGTTGAATTACTGATGCAGGGACACTGTTTTGAAGTAGATCTTTATGTGTTACCCATATGGGGTTTAGATGTTGTTGTTCTAGGAATGTAGTGGTTAAGGAATCTCGGACCATGTGTACATGATCATAATAAATTGACCATGGAGTTTCAATGGAAAGGAAAACAAGTGAAGTTGGTAGGTAACATGCAATTAACAGCTCACCAAGTCACTTTTATCTAGTTTAGAACCTTGATTTTGGAGGATGACATGAGGGTCGTGTATAAATTGAACATAACCAAACCCAAGGAGAAATAGGATACTGACACCAGAGCTAATGAAATAGCCTGCTTGGAAATTGTTTTCCCACCAGTAGGGAAAGGACTTTTGCAACATCATCAAAACATTTTTGAGAAACCAAAACAATTGCCGCCTATTCGCAACATTGACCACCAAATTCACTTACAGTCAGGGTCTGCGCTAGTGAATGTAAGACCGTATTGTTATCCCAATTTTCAGAAAGATGTCATGGAACAATTGGTAAAAGAAATGTTCGGTGTGGGTTTATTCAACATAGCAACAGCCCATACTCCTCTTCGGTGTTGTTGGTGAGGAAGAAGGATGGATCTTGGAGGTTTTACGTCGATTATCGAGCACTAAATGGAATCACCATCAAGACTCGAACTATTGATGAGCTTCTGGATGAATTTGGAGGGACTGTGATTTTCTCTAAATTAGACCTCTAAATAGGATATCACCAGATCAGGATGGATCGACAGAACATCCACAAAACAACCTTTAGAACTCACGATGGTCATTATGAATTTGTTGTAATGCCTTTTGGGTTATCAAATGTGTGACACCCATTCACATTGAACATAACCCATGCTTATTTACTTATTTAAAAATGCGAGTAAAATTTTTCTCTATTTTTAATAATAGAAAATTTGTAAATTTAATGTAACACCTTAAAGGATATTACTGTAACTAAACCTAGATTTCTAAAAACAAAAAGGAAAGACTTAAAAACATAGAAACAACATGTGGAAACTACTCATAAATATAATTATATTTATATAAGAATAATACAATAAAATACCATACGTGCTTAATACACCTCATCTATCACCCAAAGGTATAGTACAAAACACAAAGAGGAATACAATGAAACAATATAAACTAGACTATGTCTTCTTGCACGTGACTCCAAGCTCCATCTGCACACGTCTTCACTTGTATCCTGAAAAAGGGAAAAACTTAAAAGAGTGAGACATAATGTCTCAGTGAGTGCTTTAAGGGTTCTACGGCTAGGTCAGACTCTTCTACTCGAACAACCTTCATCACTTATCTCTCATGGCTTAAGCCTCACTAGGTCTCTCATAATTCTCCATACCTATGGTCGGGTCTATACCTTTTAATCTTCAATACTTCCTATTAACTGCTCTCTCATTCTCACAACTATTATATTGGTTTACTATCTCATTCTTAACTTAAGAACTCTTTCTTACCTAAAACCCTCCCTAGTATTTAAACCCTTCATGTTTAGATTTTACTCTTCTTCCTTTTGATGTATAAAGTTATCCTTTAGGGGTCAAGTCTAAGGTCACAAACATTCTAAAATACTCTTAACACCCCTTAACACCCACCTTAATACTCTCATTTGTTCTCTCTTACTTGTCTTATACCTTTCTATTACGTTGTTTGGGAATTCACCCTTTCTCTATCTCATTCACAATTATTATTATCCAACTAGAACCCTTATAACACTATTCTAGGCCTAGCCTCTCACTTATCCATAAAGTAGCAAACACAATTCTAATTATAAGCATACATTTATTTCACATCTTTTGTCTAGTAACTAGACATATGCCTTGTTTTGTTTCATCAAACAAGAATAACACACATGCATAACATGAGCACATATACATAATCTTGACACCTCATCACAAGACACAATTACATTTTCACACATGTATACATTACATCAATCGCTCATGAACAAGGTCATACAGATTTCACATAGTTACAACGTAGCACACTTCAAAATATCACACTATAATAGGATACATATGCATGTTATGTTCTTAAATCACTACTCATGCATATGTGGTACTAACTTAAACTTGTCGGAAAGTAGATTATGAGTAAATGCAGGCCATAAGAAGCGTCATCGATATTGATGCCTTCAGCTTTCGCACCCTCAACTAGTATGATATCTCTCGGCGACCAGTTAGGGTTATCCAATTTTGCCAGTATGCTCCGACTCCATAAGATCAACATGGACCATTGGAGTTTTTCCAACTGGATAACCCCCAAGGCTAGGGTTAGACAACCCATCATGGCCTCCACCAGCCAAATTCCTACATACTTTTCCCATCACATAACTCAAATGTTATGATGCATGGTCACATACAATGCGTATAACTTTTCATAGGCTTTTATCATGAAACATTGACACAAGTTCATATTACACTCAGTCTTTTCAAGGTAAATAACAATCACAAGTATAAACTTAACGAGGCATTAAAAAGAAGTAACAATGAATTAAAAAATGCAAAAAGAAGTTCATAGGCACAAAAAATGGAATAACTAAGGTCGAATCTGCTCGGCGTGACAGGTGGTTCGCCCAGCGGTCACGCCCAAACTAAACCCGCCCGGCAGATTCTGCATCCCGCTCGGCGGATCCGCTCTAGGACCCAACACACCCGGCGGGTTGTGCATCTTGCCTAGCAGGTCTGAGCGCCCGGTCAGTCGCCCGGCATTAGCGTAAAGTCCAATTTTCAGAAAATAGCTGCCCAGTAGGTTTCCAACCCTGCCGGGCAAGTCCGAGGTACATATTCTAATTTATTTTTCCTATTGTCTTTGGCTTCTAAATGCTCCAAAACAAATAATTAAATTCTTGATTACTTCTTCTACCTTGACAATTGGTTAATCTAATCTATAAACTCTTCACTCACTCACAATCCTCTTAAAACCCATCAAATCCCTAACTTAGGCATAAAAAGGAAGAAAAGATAAATAGATAAACAAGCATAACATAAAGGGCAAGGAAGGACATGAGGGAGAACACTCACCTTTAGGGACATGCAAAGTTGAGTTATAGGGCTTGGGTTTTCCGGTTTCTATTCCTCTTCTTTCTCTCTACCTTCTTTCTTCTTCTATTTTGTGATGGCTAAACTTAATTCTCCTTTTTTATTCCCTTCTTATAACATGTGAGTAAGTATGTAACTTAGTGGGTTTTAGTCCCCTATTGGGCCCTAGATGCTCTTTTGGGTTCTTTGATAATATTCCTACTAATTTCTAATATTAAGGTGTTAATAACAATAACAATAATAACAACAATAATAACAATAAATATAATAACAACAACACAACACAAAAATAATAATAATAATAACTGCTACAACAACAACAATAAATATAATATTAATAATAATAGGAACAATAATAATAATAAATATAATAACAATAACTCTTAAGGCATCTTTTGTCTAATAACACAAAGGAGGGTCCTACTAAGAGCTACTTGGTGGTATATTTCTAGTACTTGAAATTTGGGGTGTTACAAACAGAATTTGAAAACGGTAATTTAAAAAAATAAAATCTATATGTATTCATCATAGAAGTGTACATCATGATTTCATAATTAGAAAAATTACTAAAAGACAGGGAGATTAAAATATACATCAAAATAGTTATTACTTATTTCCAGTACATCAAAAAGATCCTAGTTAGAGCGGTGTCCGTCTACCCTATCCTACAAAATAACGAACTATCAGACTAGCCCTATATGTCCTCATCAATAGTTGGATCTTCATTAACCACGATCAATCATGCATAAAAAGAAAAATAATGGAGTGGGGTGATTTGTTCTAAAATCACTTCTATATGTATGGTAGGAATTCAATTATAAAATATAAATAAAACACAGTTGACAATAAAAGGGGAACCTAAAGTTTATTCTATGTTATAATATCCTTGACTCGGTATGGATCCATACTTTCCATTAGTGGGTAATAGTTCTTAACAAAACTTGGAAAGTGACTGGAAGTACATATACCTCTCTCAACATCATCACATGGTACAATCCTCATCATCATTGAGGAACAAAATAACAATTTAGGATATTCATTTATAGAGGTACACTCTCACCAATCCTGGTGATGCTGAGCAATTGTCAGGGTTATCAAGTTGGTTAAGTGATTGTCTCAACTCAAGAACACTACATTGACCATTAGGACATTCACCACTCGATACCATACCCTCCAAACCTAACCATGGGTCTTTGCCTTTCATCTCGCAGTGTACCAAACTATAACTTCCCTAGTAGGGTGTCATGTCACTACATGTCACTTGCTTTACATTACTCACTAATTTATCACTTCCTAACTTCTCAATTAAAGGTTTCCCTAGTCTCATTTAATTTGAGCACCAATACAATCAATATTTCTACCTTATATTGCAGAAATTGCACAATACCTAAAATTTTAACAGAATAATGACATAGTAATTATAGTTTAATTACTAAAATTTTGATAGAATAACAAATAAAAAAATACATTTTAATTTTCTAAATTTGAACAGAGTAACAACTTAGCAAGTGCATTTTAATTTTCTAAAATTGAGCAGAGTAACAAATTAGCAAGTATAATTTAATAATTTAAATTTGAGCAGAGTAGCAATTTAGTAATTATGATTTAGTAATTTAAATTTGAGCAAAGTGATAACTTAGCAATTATAATTTAATAATCTAAATTTGGGCAAAGTAACAACTTAGAAAAAAATTAAAGTTTAACATCAAACAATATAACAACAACAATAATAATAATAATAATAAAACTTAAGCCTAAACGAGTTTAGGAAAAAACCTTTCCTACCAACATGCAAATTGACAATAATTTAGAACCAACTCCACTTCTCCCATTACCTTTAAGGTAGTTGATGAAGAGGTTGGAATTGTTGATACAAAGCTCCTAGGAAAAGAACTTTACTAGTTGTTGGAAAACCAGTAAAATTTTAGTATAAAAACAAAGTAAAAGAAAAAAATTTCTAGAGAGAAAAGCTCTCTAAGAATTTGGCTAGCTTGAGAGAGTGGAGGATGTGTGAAGAATGTCCAAAATACATGGGTATTTATAGGAGACAAAGGGAGCATAGGTGTCCCCTAAGTGACATAAGTCATTATGTCATAAATAAGGTTTATGATTTATTTTTAATACAATTAAGGGGCAAATATGCAAAACTAGGGATACATATCAATTTTAGGTGGTGAATCACACCCTTATAGGTTGAAAACATGCTGAGTAAGCTGTCCTAAAGCTCCCCAGTATAAATTTTAATAGTAATTGATTAGCTGATACCCATAAAATCACTTAAATTTGAAAATTAGTTTTTAATACCAAAATAATGAAATTTAATATAAAACTAGAAAATTACATTATTTTTCATCAAAAATAAGTTTATAATAATTCATTTTAATTTTTATTAATTTATTTCAAATTTTATCTATTTATTTTGTATTTTTAAGCTAAAAAATTCATAATAAATCCATTTTAATTCAATAAATGCCAAAATTTTTATGAAAATTATAAAATTAAATATTTAATCTATAAAAAAACTTAAATTACCATTTTCATCATTTTTTGATGTCAAACCAATATTGACTGGCTTATTGGACATCTAGGGGTATTTTAGTCATTTTACACAGAAATTCCAGAAAATTTTCAGAAAATTTCTAAAATTATATTTTAATATATATTACATGATTCCAAGCACAAATTGATATATTTTTTTCAATTGAAATTTTCTCATGTCAACCATTAATATTAAGAAATAGGGACAAAATCATTATTTTTTAATTTCTCTGGACTTCAGCTCGAAAAAATTATTAAAAATTACGATTAGATAGCTGTTGAAATTTCGAGCATAATGGTAGAGATTAGAATTTTAAAATTTTCTCTCGATTTTTTAGAATTATATAATCAAATATTAGAAAAATAGTTGAAAAACTGAAATAAAAGTGTTACATTTTTCACTATTCTTCTTTCAAAATAAAATTTTTATAATTAAAATATAGCTAGTATAAAATTTTCAAAATACTTTGAAGTCAAAAAGTCTTTGGTCTGCTCTAGTAGTTAACCAGGGGTATTTTGGTCATTTCACAAAAATTGTCTTAATAAATTTCTGAAAAATTTGTAAAATTATTATTAATTATTCTAAACACATAAATGACTTAAAAATAAATTTTAGACATTTATAACTATTTTTTATCTATTTTATCAATTATCCAGACCTTCTAAGGGCAAAATATTTTACCCTTTTTCGAACTCCGTTTCCCAAAATTATTAAAATATAAACTAAGTACTACTCACTAATACCAGTGTAACTATAGGGATCAAATTTTTGAGATTCCCATGTGGTTCTTTGGAAATAAATACAGAATAATTAGAAAAATAATTTGATAGGCAAAAAAATAGAGGTGTTACAAAATGCTCCGTCCACGTTTCAAACAGCCATGAATAAGGTTTTTAGGCCATTTCTACGTCGGTTTGTGATTGTGTTTTTTGACAACATACTAGTCTATAGTTAAAGTCTAGAAAACCATGTACAATATTTATGTTAAGTACTGTAGTGCCTAGCCAACAATGACTTCTATGTTAAGGGGAGTAAGTGCCAATTTTTTCAGAGAAGAATAGAATACTTAAGGCACTTGGTTTCATGTGATGGGGTTAAAGCTAACCCAACCAAGGTGGAAACCATGATCAACTGGCCACAACCTAAGAACCTCAAACACTTGAGAGGATTCCTTGGGCTCATGGAGTATTATTGGAGATTTGTGGCCCACTATGCCACCGTGGCTCACTATGCCACTGTGGCTCACTATGCCACCGTGGCTACCCTACTTACAACGCTACTCACGAAGAATAACTTCAAATGGATCAAAGCAGTAATAGAGGCTTTCACGAAACTGAAAAAACTTATGATAGAAACACTAGTTCTTCATTTACCAAGCTTTTAGAAGGTATTTGTGGTTGAAACAGATGCATCTAATGTGGGTGGTGGTGGAGTCTTGATGCAAGATGGGCATCCTATAGCATTCTTTAGTAAGAAGTTGGGTCCACGTATGATAAAAGCCTCGGCTTATCTGCACAGGCTAAGAGCAATTTTGGAGGTTGTAGCTAAATGGCGACAATACCTATTGGGCAAACATTTTATCATACGCACTAATCATAGAAGTCTAAAGGAACTCCTCACACAGGTCATTCAAACCCCTGATCAGCAACAGTATCTTCGCAAATTGATGGGTTATTAGTTTTCTATAGAGTACAAGGCAGGTCCAGAGAATTCAGTAGTTGATGCTCTGTCACGTCAAGATGAAAATTGTGATTCGCAATTTTGCATAGCCCTATCAGCTGGCAAATACGAGTTCTTGGATGAGTTACGAAAAGAGAACATGGAATGTGTTGACCTCAAGGAGTTGCAGCAACAAATACTTAAGGTTAATTTGGTTGATTCCCGTTATAGTATTAGAAATGGTTTGTTGATGTACGATAATAGATTCATGCTTAGTAATACTCTATGTTTTAAAAATCGGACCAAACCGACCGGTTCAACCGAAAAACCAGTAAACCGGTCCTGTGTCTGGTCCAATTGAGCCAGAAAACTAGTTAGGTAAAAAATCGGTCTATGAATCGGTGAACCAGTAAAAACCAGTTCATAGCGGTTCAATAAAAAATGTCTAATAAAATATTATTTTGATGTTTTTTCTTAAAAAAATAAAAATCAACCTAAAATATTTGTCATTTTCTTTTTAATTCTAAATATAAACTTGTTTTTATTAATAAATATTAATGTGTATTATTAAAACTTAGACTTAAGTATTATGACATATTTAATTTGAACTTTTCTAGGTATTGTATATGTGAAGAACCTATAAAATTATATTTTATTTTTAGTATTATAAAGTTATGATCTTATATATTTTTTAATATTATTTTATGTATTATTTAATTATTATTATTATTTTATTAATACCGGTTCAACCACGGTTGAACCATTGAACCTTGAATCAGTGCCTTGATCGGTTCAATGACCGGTCTGATTTTGAAAACATTGGTAATGCTTCATCTTTAAACACCTTATTGCTCCAAATAGGAGGCCATTTAGAGGTTGAGAGGACTCTTCTACGGCTAAGTGCTAACTTCTTTTGGGTGGGAATGAGGAAGGGGGTAAACAAATTTGTGGCAAAATGTCTCTCACCTGTCAAACCATCAAGTACTCGACAGCAACTCCAAATTTTTTGTTATAGCCTCTAGAGATGCCAAAACGAATATAGGAGGATGTGGCTTTGGATTTCATTGTGGGACTGCCTAACTCAGGCGAAAACACCTTGGTTCTAGTGGTTATTGATTGTCTTATGAAGTACACTTATTTTGGGGCCTTGCCTTCAAATTACATAGCATCAAAGGTGGTTGAGTTGTTTACACAGATGGTGATTTGACTGTATGGAGTACCTCGAACCATAGTCTTAGACCGTGATCCTATTTTCACAAGTCAATTTTGGAAGAAAATCTTTGAGTTCATGGGCACCAAATTGAAGATGATTTTGTTATACCACCTACAAACCGATGGACAAACAAAAGTGACAAACCGTTACTTGGAGCAGTACCTTAGAGCATTTACAATAGAGAACCCAAAACAATGGAGTCGTTTTCTCAAGTGGGCTGAGTATCACTATAACACTAGCCACCATTCTGCCATTGGTATGACACCCTTCCAAGCAGTTTACAGGCGCCGTCCACCTATAATTCTAACTTATGTTAGGGGGACAACCTCAATACAGGCGGTTGAAGAAGATTTTTAACTCGAGATGCTATTTTGAAACAACTAAAACATCATTTAGCTCAGGCACAGAATAGGATGATGCAACAGGCCAATAGGAAGCAACATGATATTCAATTTCAAGTGGGGGAGTTTGTATTGGTCGAGCTACAGCCATATCGCCAAACCACAGTAGCAACGACTTAATTCCAAGCTCTGTTGACGTTATTTTGGACCATTTCCAGTCATTGCATAAGCAGGGTCAGTGGTATATACGCTGGCTTTCCTTCAAGGAAGCAAGATCCATCCAACATTTCATGTTTCCTTGCTGAAGGCTTACAAAGGAGCGTAGTTTTTCAAATAGGCCCTTGTTGCATACCATAGTTGTGCTAGCTGGGCAAATCAATAAAGAGCAAGGCAGGAACTAGAAGAAAATATTGGTGCAATAGTCACTTTGTCCACCTGAAGATGCTACTCGGGAGAATTTAGAGTCATTTTCTAAACTGTATAATGTGGCCGACCTTAAGGACAAGGTCGTTTTTGAGGGAGGAGGAAGTGATAGCTAGGCTAAAGTGGCTTTGGACAATAAAAGCATCCAAGGCCAAATGGATAAATGGGATTAGATGGGGAATCAAGAGGGGACAGCCTATGAAAGCAACCCAAGCCAAACATCAGAGGAAGGAGCCCAAGTCATTGCCCAGGAAGCTGAAGAAAACAAGGATCAAGTTATGGAAGAGTCCTACAAAACTCATGAGGTCAGGAAACGTGCCAAACCGCGTTGGCTTAAGGATTTCGTTTGATGTGGGGGCGCTGAGGAGATTTAGGAAGCACTAAGCCATAACCATTTTTGTTATTCCTTTTTGTGTTTTTTGCTTTTTCATATTTTCTGTTATTTCAAAGAAAGCTAGTGACTATATAAGCAGAGGTTGTGATTAGGGATGGGAGATGATGAATATAGAAATACCCATTTGAGGAGTTGGGCACTAACTCAAAGAGTGCAATTCTTTATTGTATCAACTTATCTTCTTAAAATCTATAAAGGAAGATCATCTCGTGCTTGTCTTTGGCAGGCGAGTTCCGTCTTTTTTTGTAAAAGTAGAAAAAGGTCGCAGGTCTTCCTTATTACAAATTTCCTTAATGAGTTTTGTATGGCTTTTGGTCTCATGGAAAATGATCTCAATAAATATAAATTAAACTTATATGCTCTAGTTAGAAATATCCCTCGATATAAGTGCTAGAAATTCAATACTCTGAGTCCATCCATTTCACTTATAACCTAGGTAAATCAATATCTAGATTTTCCTCTATTATCTTGCAGAGTTAAGAGACAGGACTTCAATTTTATTGTGAAAATTCATCATAATTACTAATTAGGATATTTGGTTTTTCAGTACAGACTCTGAGATATTCTTACAAGTTTTAGCTCTTTGGCCGACTATAGAGTAAATCTCGAATTTAGTTTAAAGTTGGAGAAAAATAATCACTTATTTTTATTTTAAATTTTTTAAAAGTTATAAGAAATAAATGATTATTTTTTTAAAAGAAATTAAACTAAATATGTATTAGGAAGATTAGGTATTATGAATTCAATGTTTACATCTTCTTGATCATGTGCAATTTTCTTTTCAAAAATTTTATAGGCTTAATTATACTTTGTGTTACTCATGTTACATCATTTTGCGAATTTTATGCCACCTTATTTTTTCTCTCTCGCATTTTGCCACCCTATTTTTGAAATCTTGCGAATTTTGCCCAATTTTGCAAATTTTTATTTAATAAACAGTTGATGATTGGACAATTTGCAAGATTTCAAAAATAGGGTGGCAAAATGCGAGAGAAAAAATATACAATGGCAAAGTTTGAAAATGATGAAACTTGAGTGGCACAAAGTGCAATTAAGCCAATTTTATACGGGGAGTCTTCACTTAGGATACATTTGGATGGATGCATGAATTGAAAATAAATGAAATGAAATTATATTAAATTTAGTTATTTAGATTAAATATTTAAAATAGATAAATGAAAATTAAATACAAAGTAAAGGAATACATTTTATTTTATTTTATTTTATTTAGGATATCTTTTTTAATCCCTCCAATTTGATGTAGGTATGAACCAGTCTTTTTCTTTATTTTATTATAATAAAAAAAACTCCAAATAAAGTAACAATAGCTTTTATTTTGTTTTATTTTATTTTGCTTCATTTCATTCCATTCTAGTTATGGTTACATATCTAAACATACCATTAATTATTAATTGGAGTTTAATAGGTATGTGCTATCTGTGTAAAAATTTCTACACTATCAACTATTTAGAAATGGCGTGGAGCATGCTCAGTTGTAAAATTTTTATTTGTGGATTTTCTGCTAATGTTGGAGCATGCTTAGTTGTTAATGTAGAGTTGTGGGGTATCTTCCATGGGTTAAAAATGGCTTGGAGTATGGGCTTCCGTAGGATTCAACTCAAATTCTCAAGTTGCTATTAGTTTATTAACAAAAGGTTGTTGCATTTTGCACCTTTGTTACAAGTTGGTCAAAAGTACTCATGATATTCATAGTGGGAATATTGTTTGGATTCATGTCCTCAGAGAAGCAGATCAGGTAGCAAACCTCCTAGCTAGTCATGGGTTGCAGCTCTTGTCTCAAAATAGAGTTTTTGATATGGCTCCAGATTTTATTTGTAATGCCTTAAGAGCTGATGTAGCTTTTACTAGTTTTCCTGGAGGTTTCTAGTTTTCCTTTACTATTTTCATTCACCCAAAAAAAAAAAAAAAAACCATTTAGAAATCATGTTTGGTATGACTTCTAAGGTAGTTATTATCAAAGTTAACAAACTTATTATACATGATGATTTACGAATGGATGGCAATGTAAAAAAAAATTACATAGTCAATACGTATCCTATTTTCTCTAATTGATGTAAATACACACACACACAGAGTTTAATTAGAATACATTGATAGTGTAAATTTTTTTTACATTATCATTTAGTGTTGTCATGTACATATGGTAAGATTGTTAACTTTTATAATAATTACTTTTAAAGCCATATTTAAGATAATTTATAATTAGTTAACAGTGTAAAATTTTTTACACAGACAATGTATTAAAATTAAATTCTAAAATATATACACACATGTCACTACAAGAAACATACGTATTAAAGTCGAAATATTAGTGTTAGTCATGACACCAACGTTATATGGACACAACCTAAATCACATTTTTTTTATATTAAATTAAATAATGTAACCTAATTTGAAAGTAGAATCAAGATATTTAAGTTAGTGTTAACAAGGTCAACGTTAACTTTGCCAATATAATAAAATTAATATAAAATGGTAATAAATGTTGTAGTTAGCATCGGCTATAGCAGAGGCTAAGTCCATGCTAATTAATATTTTTTGAAAAAAAATATTAATTATTATTAGTGTTGACCAAGCTAACGCTAGTTTTTAATTTGAGCGTGAAAACGAAAACTAATTAGCATTGGCTAAGTCCACACTAATTAATAATTTTTGGAAAAAAAAATACTTTTATTATTAGCATCGATGTGGTCGTTACTAGTTTTTAATTTAAGCAGGAAAACAAAAAACAGTTAGCGTGGCCATAAAGTCGGCTAGGCCAATGCTAAAAATTAATTTTTGAAAATAATATTTTTATTATTATTAGTGTCAACTTGGCCAATGCTAGTTTTTAATATAAGTGCGAAAACAAAAAACAATTAGCATTGGCCATAGCGTAGGCTAGGCCCACGTTAATTACTAATTTTTGAAAAAAAAAATTATTAGTATTAGCTTAACTGACTCTAGTTTTTAATTTGAGCACGAACACGAAAGCTTCTTTTGCTTCTTCTTCTAACTGTATGTTTGGTTTAGAGAAGAAAGTGAAAGGAAAAAAAGTGGAAAGAAAGAAAGGAGCAGGAAAGAAAAGGAATTAAAAGTGAGATAATTTTTTATATTGTTTGGTAGGAGAGAAAATGAAAGAAAAGAAAGGTAAAACTTTTATTTATTCTTGTTTGGTTGGATAGAAAGTGGGAAAAAAAATAGATATGGGTATGAAATAACATAAAAATCCCTAATTAAGGAATACAATGTGACATTAATATTTTTGTAAAAAATGTATTTAGAAAAATATTTTTTATACAACTTTAATTTATATGTATTGTCAATATAAAAATTTTTATATTATCCACAAATTAGAAATTACCATAAATATGACTTTTAAAATAATTTTTACAAAAGTCAATAATATTATTATATTTGACAATTTATAATTAAATGATAATATAAAATTCTTTTACACTATTAACATATTTAAATTAAATCTTTTTTATATAAAAGGTATTTTTTTATATTTTTGTCTTACAATATAAAAAAAAAAAATACCATAGCAAATGACTAGCATATACAAATGATGAATGAATAACATATTGCATGCTGCAACATAAAACTGTGAAAGAACGAATATTGTTGCAAGGATAACATACTTCGACGTGCTATCCCTCATTCCCTCCCCTTTCTGTCCATTATTAGGTGGATCATTTTTTTATGTGGGTCCCACTCTCTTTTTTCTTTCTTTTATGTTTTGTATGTGTTCCAAATAGAGGATTGAATTAATTTTTGCTACTTTTTCTTCCTCCTTCAATCCCTCCTTCCATTTTCTTTGGTACCAAATTAAAAACTTTAATTATTATCCCAATCTCCCATCCCAACTCACTTTCTTCCTTTTCTCAATCTCGCATGTCACTCTCTTCCTTTATTTTATATTCTTTGTTTTTTTTTCTAATGCTTTCCTCTCCTATTTCCATTGGTTGTAGGTTTGGGCTGGGAATGGTTGCGTAGATGGCAATGATTATAGGTTCTTCTTCTTTTTCAACTCCTACCCTGATCTTCGGAATCACCTTGCTGCCAATGAACGGTGTTAGTTCTATGACAACACCTACTTCCTTCAGCACTAACACCTCTGGCTAATGAACGAGGCTGAGGAACAAGAAGAGTGTGGTGGTGACAGTAGAGTGTGATAGTGGGTCGAGATGAAAAGAAAAAGGGAATCAGCAAAGAAAGAAAAAGGGAGAGAAAATAAAAGAAAAAAAAGTTGCAACTAGAGCAATGACAGTGGTGCTACAATGGTGGCATAGCCAAACTATAAGTAACAATAATTTTTTTTGGTTTTGTCCTCTTTTTTGAGTGTAGGTCTCAATTGGCTGACGCTATTCAGCCCTTTTTATTTTGACATATTCTTTAATTTAGAGTCGGCTTAGCTGACACTATAAATTAGCTTCAACAAATTTACCAACGGCCACAAAGCCAATGTAAAATCAACTAAAGTTGTATTTAGTGTCAATTTTCATTAGTTAGTGGCAGCTAAAACACAGTTAATTTGCGTTTTTCTTGTAGTGTGTATAATATACTATAAAATTACTAATATCTTGATTATTTTTTTAAATTAACGTAATGGTTATCGCTTCGTACTTTATCTTCGTGGAAGAATCACATCCATAATATTTATATGTACTTTATTATGCAAATTGAAAGACAGTGTAGCAAGTGGAAATTAAATAGTTTTTATGGAGGATTGCAAACACTTTAAAATAACTTGTTGACGTTCAACTTGAGCTTTGTTATGCAAATCCATAATATTTATATGTACTTTGTTTTGCATATATTGCAACAAATTGTAGAAAGGGACAATTAATCAATTTATATATATGGAGGATTACAAACACCTTAAAACAACTTGTTGATATAGCTAACCATTAAAAAGTGTTGTAGAATCTTGTCTTTGTTAGGTAGTAGTACCTTTTTAGAAAAATAAGATTACTTAATTTGCATTATAATTGCTTAAACTCTTAAACTTTAAGATTAAGTATGTGACTACTAACTGGTTAGAGCATAGTTTTGTCATCTTCTCCTACGTGCGTAATACAGTGTACTCATTCCATAATATAACGTATAACTTATAGATATAATTACCTTTATATGTTTGATATGATCAAACACAGTAAGAGATCTAAATCTATAATAAATAAAATAAAATTATCAGGGACCTAACAATGACGTTTTGGCATCAACAATTTTATTATTGTTTTTGTGTATATGAATAAATAAATAAAGAAATTACGCGTCTCCGTCTTAGCCTCTTTCTTGAAAAAAAAGATTATACAAATATATAGTTGGAGCCATCAACAGTGCTTGACACTTTTTTTTTTCCTAGCCTGAAGCATATGCAGACAACAAAATGTTCTGTAAATTGAACATCACTTTCTGGTACATTGTTTTTGCATCAGTAAATTTAATCAATACTTAATTTACAATTTGCATAACTTGTATTTTGAGTTTATATTAATTAGAAAAATTGTTAAAAGAAGTTATATATATTTCAGTAATCTTTATACCTTGAAATAAATTAATTTTTAATTGTGAATTAAGGGATGAGTTAATACACGCTAAAAAAATTATGGATAAATTATTTCATGATTCATATTTAAAATTAATTGGATGAAAAGTATAAAAGTGTACATATAAGGATTTTTTTTTTTGGTACATGATGGAATAAAGGAAAGTAAAACAGCAAGAAGGCAACTTAAACAAGCTCAAAACTAATGCCTAAAGCATCAACCAGGAGCAGCGGAACAATATCTAAAAGGGGGACACTCCACATCACGAACGCAGCACCTTGAGACGCATCTTTTTTAGCCAAATGATCAGCATAGAAGTTTCCCTCACGGAGAGTGTGATTAAGATGAACAACCCACTACAAACTAAGAGGATCATGAATCTTTCGGATCAAAACAACATATTTATGATAGTTGCATAGACTCTTGACAAGAGATAAGGCCAAACTAGAATCTGAGAACACATTAACTTGCCTGAATCCTTGATTCCATGCCAGCTGAATACCTTGAAAGAGAACAAAAAGCTCTGTATAGGTTATATCCCAATCACTATTATAACCAAAAAAATCCATAAAGCCATGACCCTTAGAATTCTGAATAAGCCCACCAATACCAGCCTGGGAAGGATGACCAGCAACACTACCATCCACATTCAAAGTGACAAAAGGCTCTTGTGGAGGGATCTAAGAAACCACTCTGCCAGGACGAGAAACACCATGGGCAGAGGGGAATGCATGCAAAATATCTTGCGTAAGACTCACAATCTCTCAACAAGCAACATAAGGATAAAAGGGAGCATTGTCAAAAATTGTTGCACATCTTTTTTTCCATATGATCATACAGCCCACTAGAAAGAGAGGTGCATAACTTTTACCAAAGTGAGAAACCCAATGTGAGTCATCCATCATGGTGAAAAAAAGAGGAGGAAAAAGGCCAATCTGGTTCTAAGTATCTCTAGCAATTCTACAATCCCCAAAGACAATGAAAAATTGTCTCGCTATGCTGCTGACAAAAGCTGCAGCTATCATCCTCAATAATTCCTCTATGATGCAAAGTAGAAGCAGTGGGCAAAGTATTATGCCCCACGATCCACAAAAAAAAAATTAATTCTTTTAGGCACATCCAACTTCCAAATCCAAGAGAATTAAGAATTAGGTGTAGAGGGATTCAAGCCATTTACCAACCAAGTATACCCCGAGCTTGTAGTATAAATCCCATTAAGAATGCTCACCCATATGAGCATATCCTGAATGTCATCATGAATCAACGAAGGAGAATGCTAAAAAATATTCCAAAAAGAGTCCGAAAAAGTGGTGCAAAACAAGGTTAGATCCCACTTTCCATCCTTAATAATGTCCCTAATAGTAATATCCACATCACTGATATGGACATAAGGGACCTTGGAACACAAAGGATTAATTTTAGCCCAATTGTCATACCAAAATAAAGATTGGCCATTTCCCACACAAAAACGATACCCATTGTCCATTTTACAACCAGCTTTGTAAATAGCCCTCCATACATGGGAAGCTTTACAATTGTCAACCTTTTGCAAAGAATGTCTCCTATAAGTAAAGTCATATTTATTACGAAGAATTTAAGGCCAAAGTTTAGTATCATTGGAGTAAATATGTCACACCAATTTTCCTAAGAGAGTGGTATTAGTGTGCCTCATCTACTACAACCCAAGCCCACCATGGCCTTTTGGTTTAGTTGCTTTTCTCCAACTCACCAGATGCATACCCTTGTCTGAGGATCCTTTCCAAATAAAATTATTCATAATGGAATCCATTTTGTCACACACCCAATTAGGAAACCAATAAATTTGCATAGGATACAAGGACAAAGAAGACAAAACAGATTGGGCAAGGGTAATGCACCTTGCTTTATTTAAAAGTTTGCCTTACCAAGAAGCAAGTCTTGCATCAAAACGTTGGAGAATAGGCTCAAAGTCAAGCGCTTTCACACGTCCCACAAATATAGGAAATCCAAGGTATTTCCCGATATCAGAAGTAAAATTTATCCCCGAGATAGAAAGCAATTTGTCCTTTTTAACCTGGGATAAATCTCCAGAGTAAAAAGCTCTTGACTTACTAATATTTATTTTAAATCCATACATCTTGCAAAAACTATCAAGAATAGCCATCACATTTCACACTGCTAAAGCTTTCGTTTGGGTAAAAAGAAGAATATCATCTGCGAAGAATAAGTGAGTAATACCAGGCCCATTTGGAGAGAGCCTCATCGGACTCCACTATCTCTGCTGAACTGCTCTAAAAATCATCAAAGCTAATCTCTCCATGCAAATAAAAAAAGATGCGGAGAAAGAGGATCTCCCTATCTAAGCCCCCTCTTAGGAGCAAAAGAAGAGAGCTTGCTCCCATTCCAAAGAAGAGAAAGCGAGGAGGAAGTAACATAAAACATGATGAGCTCTATGATACGACGAGGAAACCCAAAATCCTTCAAACAAAGTTGGAGGAAACCCCAATCAACTCTGTCATAGGCCTTCTCAAGATTCATTATAAACTCAATATCACCTTTCTTCTTACGTTTTTTACTATGCATAGAATGAAGCACCTCTTGAAGAATAATAGCATTATTAGATGTCCCCCTACCAAGGATAAAACTACTTTGCAAAGGGCCAATTATATCATCAAGATAGGGCCGTAACCTGGCAACAATTACTTTAGTAATTAGCTTGTAAATATTACAAAGATTGATCGACCTAAAGTCCTTAAAAGTGGACGGAGGATCCACTTTAGGATTAAGGACAATAAGGGTCTCACAGATTCTAGGATGAAAAGACGCAGAGCAGAATGCATCTTTCACTAATTGGAAAATTTTATCCCCAAGGATATGTCAAAACTGCTTAAAGAAAATCACCTAGAAACCATCAGGTCTGGGAACTTTAAAGAGCTTCATTAAATTAAGAGCTTTAGCTACCTCCTTCTTAGAAACAGGATTGAGTAAACTACTAGTAGCTTCGACGAAAAGATGAGGGAAAAGAAGATCGTTATCCCTATCCACCTCAATGACTTCAGTGCTGTAAAAGAGGGATTTAAAGAAAGAAGAAGCTTCTTCCTAGATGATCTCTTGATCAGTACACTAAAGGACACCAGGAATATGAAGCCCATAAATGTTATTGTGACTATGCCTGATCTTGGTTTGGGCATGGAAGAATTTCGTATTCTTATCACCAAGCTTCACCCAACAGTCTCTAGATTTCTGATACCAATGCATCTCTTCTTGGGCCAAAATTAAATTGTACTCTTTCCTCAAATCTTGATGGAGATTAAGAAGAAAGAGAAAATCAACCATTTCAAGTGTGCGTTCTATGCCTTTTATTCGCCCTTCAATTTTCTTCTTCCTGATTGAAATCCTCTCAAAAATTTCTGTTAAAAAAGGATTAAATCCAAGAGGGGGTGAAGTATATCTTTCAAAAATTTCAAGAATTTCTAATATCTTTTTAATAATAAATAATTAAATTTTTCAAAAACTTTGAATTTTATTGATTTAGTTATGTAAATAAAATTGAATCAATTTATTTTGAATTTTTCTATGCAAAGAGTCTCATGATTTTAAATGCAAATCATCAAGATTCAATATGCTAACAAGAGGATAGAGGAAAGAAGAAAACAAACAAGATTTATACTGGTTCGATCACCACCACTATGATCTACATCTAGTTTCTAATTAAATCGATTGGTGTTATCACTAAGTAATTCAAATGTTTACAAACACTATGTAAAAACAAAAGAATTACAATCAAACAAATCACTTAATCAAATTTCTTGAACCCTATCAAGAAAAACTTAAATCCTTTCTTGTGAAATCTTACCACAAGGAAAACTTGAGAGATACCCTCTGAAGAACGAAAATCAAATCAAAAAAAGAGGTTAGATATTATCTTGGTTTGTGATAAATAGAAAATAATAAAGAACCAACTATATTCTACTCAAGAAAAGACATTTCTTTATCCTTAAGATTGAGCTCTTTAACTTTGATCCAAAACTTATAGTGATGAAGAAAAAAAATATAAATTCTCTCTTAAAAAACTCTCACTCAAATTTAAAAAATTATAGTTACATGTAAAGACTCACTAAGGTTCACAAAAATTTACTAAAATAATTAGTTATTTAAATTTATAATCAGTTATTTTATTATTTGAAATCTGTCCGTTATGTTATGTGATTACAAATGAACACACCCACTGATTGAATCCCAGTGGTCCCCACCTTTGATTTGGCAGCATTTTTCACTAATTTTTCAATTGATGTGGGCCTCACCTGGTCATTATTTCTAGCTCTTTTTTTCTTGGTCCAAACTTTAGGCTCCCATGGCATATTAATCCAAAATTTACTTTGTCACAGTAGATTCCTTTTCCCACATTTGAGGAGCATTAAAGGCTAATGATTGGAACAGATTTTGTGGCATTATCTAGCCTTTATTACTTTCCTTTTTTTGGCGACATTATTGACCCGTTTTTTCCTAGCAACAACCATCCAATCTTCGTGAATATTCTCCGTGAAAGTTGCACTCATATTGTATTAGCAACGTTCCCGGCATCATTGACCATCCACCTGCACTTTCCCCGCCACTGGCTTGTGAAGATCGACTTCTACACATACTCTCGCGAACCTCCCCCGAGAAGCTTTCAGGGTCTTAACGTCTCCTTTAACAGGCTAGCCAACAACCGAGCCCAAGGCAAGCAAAAAACTCTCATCATAATATACCATATTAAGACTTGGAAAGCAAACCCAAACCATGGTACGATCAACCGTTGCTTTAGATGAAATGAATTGAGGACTACATACATTAATTGCAAGATAGTAATCAAAGAGCATCCATGGGCCACCTGCTACAACTTTTTCCCCGTCTTCCTCCACATCAAACTTGACAATGTAATAGCCATTGTCTACGTCCAATAACTCAAAACCTGCTTGAATCTTCCATAGTCTTGTGAGTCTCTCCTTCATAGTATTAAAACTAAGTTTCTTGCCCAAAAGCTTAACAATAAGAGCATCCTTCCATGGTGCACTCAACTCCTGAAGTAACGATGGTTCAACCCTCACTTTTGGCAATAAGGGATTCCCATCCTCAAAATCCACATGAACCAACTTTTGGGCAATAAGATCAATTTTTTGACACGGTGGTGGAATTGGTTTGTTGCCAAGCACTTTTGTCTCTGAAAGATGTTGAGGGTCCTAGATCCGGTGGTTTATCCAGACAGGACATTTCCATGATGTAAAAACTACTCAAACTTATAAGGATTCTATACTGTTGAGTAATGTAAATAAGCTAGTTTAGAGTTTAATTATTTAACTAATTTAAAAATTTATTAGATCAAATTAGAGTTATTTGTTAAAATGAGATTATTAGCTTATGAAATTTTTTGAAATGTTACCTCATGTAACATTTAAGTTAGCATTTGAGCTTATAAGACAAATAAACTAGCTTCTTACGAATTCATTGTCAAGAGCCAGCGAATTATCACCCTTGCGAGTCGCGAAGGGTCACTTGCCAACAAACGGCCTACCCCAATGGAGTCCCGATTACTGTTAATTACAAACAAGCATGACGGTGATGGGTGCTAAGAAGGTGAAATATATACTGTACATACACCTAACACAATAGTGATATTAATTATAGCTGACCAAAATAACAGATTAATAAATGCTGATTTTTTTTTCATCTATTTCTTTCCTTATATTTTATTAATAGAATTTATATTTTATGTACCGTTGATATAAAGATTTTTATATTATCAATTAATTAAATATTATTTAGTATATAACTTTTAAAAATATTTATTATGTCAATGTATTTAAATTAAATTTTTTTATATTTATCTCTCTAATTTTTTTATCACATTATTTATTATATCTTTTATTTGTATTATTTTGTTTTTCTCTTTCTGCCTACCTATTTCATGTCCCACTAGGAAGTGTGAAAATATGTTACCGTAAACTAATTAATAGTCCTAACGTCGTGGTGATATCCATTCCACAAAAGATAAGAAGGCTGATTAACCGTTTTGGGGTTCTTTTACAAATATATTACTAAAATGGGGTCATTGTGAAACATATTACTGGCATGGGGTTGTTTTGACCCTTGACCAATCAAACTCGCTAGTTTGACTAGCAAGTTTCAGTCCACGTTAGCGATTTTAATTTTATTTTTTTTTAAAATTACATGTTAGCATTTTTTAGGGGGGCTGATGTGGCAAGTAAAAATGCAATTGGCAGTAGCGAAATTACAGGATCATAAAATGTGGCGCCATTCTAAAATTTCAGCAAGTACCATTAATGGAAATAAGATTGAATGGCCATGTGGCATAATTGTGTAATTTTCGCTAGTAAAACTAGCGGAAATGCCAAGGACGAGACACACGATATCACAGTGTGATTTCAGCTAGTAAGAATAGCAAAAATGTAGGGAGCTGCCACGTGGCGATGCCTCGCATTTCCACTACTCAGAATAGCATTTTTAAGCCTTATTGCATGGTCCTCCAATAGGACGCTGCCACGTGTTACACACTGTGATTTCTGCTAGTTTAACTAGCTCTTTCCTGTTGTACGTTCTGCAACGACGGGACTGCACTCTGCAAGGTGATTTCCGCTAGTTTGACTAGCTTATTACGTGTTGTACGTTGCCTACACAATGCAAGGTCATTTTCACTAGTTGTAGTAACATGATGCAACACGTGATTGCACTTTGATTTCCGCTACTTGCAATAGCAATTTTCATGTCACAACAGTAAAAAAATAATTTTTTTTACCCTTTAAATTCTACCTAAGGCCCTTCATGCGAACCCCACACACCCCACCACCAACTTATCTTAATCTTTCGAGTGTTTACATTGTGATTCTCCTTTTTAAGCGTCTCTACTTTCTACAAAGTATTGTGTAGGTAATTAATTTTTTATATAAGTTTTATGAAAAGTAGTTTTGGTGTAAATAATTATTGTACAGATTTTTATTTATATAAATATTTATTGTTGAAAAATAGTTTTTTTACTTAGTTAAATTTTTTGTGAAACAATTTATGATATGTATTTATATTTCAAATATATATTTGATATTATGCAAACTTTTATATTATGTAATATATTGTAATTATTTTATTAATTACATTCATTTTTGTATTTTTAAGTCGTTAATGCATACTTTGATAAATGATTTAATTTTGTTTAATATAGAATTTTTCTGTATATTTAGTTAATTTTGATAATTGATTATGTTTAAGTTAATTAAATATAATTTTTTATTTGCATTAATTTTGACAATTGACTGTGTTAAATTTATAATTCCATACATTTAATTTTTATATTTGTAATAAAACTATATGTATTTTATGTTTAAATATATATATTAATGGTTATTTTATAAATTAAATAATTAAAATAATTATATTTATTTTTAATATGACTATGTATATATTATTTATTTTATGTATATATGACCGTGTATTTCTCTATACACAATTTATTATGGTAGATGAATATTAATTTCTTTACTTCTATTGAGCATATATATTATGCATGTTTGTTATTTTAATGTTTGATTAATTATATTCATACTAATTAGTTTTTTTATAATTTTAGGGAGTGTTTTATTTATGTTTAGGGGAATTTATTTATATTTTTACTAACATTAGCTTTCTTAATAGTACGATGAGGGTTTTATTATTTAGGCTATTAACAATAAAAGTTAATTATTTATTAAGTTACTTATAACGATTTATTGACTTATTACTTATTTTTTTGATAATGTATGCAGTGTTTTTTACCAATTTTGGTAAATGGCATCTTCTTCATCTTTCGGTTCATGTAGCTTTCATTCTAAACCAATTAATGATGATGTCTTGTAGATGCAAAGTATGCATGTGTCGCAACATGTATGAAATGGTGACCCCGAACGTAAGTTAATTATTAGACGAGCTCTTCTTATGCATAATAGAGTATAAGGTGTTCCAGAAACAATTATAGAATTCCTTACTCAATCTAGCTTTTACTGGGTTGCAAGAATGGGTTTCTTAAAGGTCAACGTTGGTTTGGTCAATGCGTTGGTGGAGAGGTGGAGACCTGAAATGCATACATTTCACATGAGATTTGGAGAGTGCATGATCACTCTCCAAGATATGACAATTTTGTTAAGGCTTCCTGTTGATGGGCTACTTCTTATTGAGGCAATGCAGCTTGATTGGGGAGCTCTGTGTGCATAATTGCTTGGCATAAGACCACCACACTTGGATGGAAGTTTTGTTAAATTAAGTTGGTTAGCTGAACATTTTGATGACATTGGCCAACATGTCATGAATGATGAACAACTAAGGAGGTATGCTTGAGCCTAGATTTTAAGATTTATAGGTGGAGCATTATTTGTTGACAAGTCAAGTAGTAAAGTCTCGTTGAGATACCTTCAATTTTTACGAGACTTTAATGAGACAAGGAGCTATGCGTGGGGAGCTACATTACTTAGCTGGTTATATCGCAAATTATGTTTAGCCACTAATTACAGGATGCATTCTATTGGTGACATGTGTTTATTATTATAGCTTTGGGCGTGGAAAAGATTCAAACACATAGCTCCAAAAAAAGCCAGACTTCATCGTTGGTCAACCGCTTGGAATGAGGTAACACAATTGTTGTTAATGCTTACTTTCATTTGCTCATGCAACTTAAATTGTTAATCGTTCCATATTTTTATAGGTGGCTTCAACGCGAACATAGCCATATAGGCAATGACAATTTAACATCACACCGATGATCATTTGACATAATGAGGAGGCACAATGTAAGTATTTGACATTCTGTACAACCTTTAAATATAACTGTAATATGTTATATATGGTGTTAATTGAATTGTTCTTTGTATATTGTTTGGGAGCCATACACTAACGCGATTATACAAGCAATGCCACCAATATGCCGAGATGGGATTACTATTTGGAAATCTGTTATGTCGTTGATATGTTTTAATGTTTGTGAATGACATCAACCAGATAGAGTCACGAGATAGTTTGGTCTTCAGCAACCCATTCCACATCCTCCCCATCAGCCACAGGAGTTGCATGCATTGATGCTACGTGGAAAATATAGTGAAAATTGGACCAACATTTTGGCACCAACGATTGAGGCATGTAATAATAGGTACCAACTATAGGTTGAAAACACCGAGCCACAAGTTAAAAGTTTGGGTCACAATTTGGAGTACATGGTTTGGTACAAACGCAAGACAAAGATGTTTGTCGACCCCAAGAACGCAAGAGCAGCAACTTTAGTATAAATACTTATGTAAATTAACTTGGACAATTTTTGTAATTAATTATACCACTGTGTGTCTGATTTATATGTTACAGGGTGAGGTAGGGGAGACCTTAACGTTCATGGTCCTCGATGAAGGCAAAGGTACATGGGAGGTGGACGATCTGTGGAGAAAATCATGATTTTAACTAACGCAGAGGATAATGTCATTGAGGTTGCATCATTAGCTCCACCTCCACCGCTGCCAATCAAAGTACAACCATTTCATATTCCTAAGCATCATGTTGAGTCTCAAGGGCTTAGAAGAAGAAGAAGGATTGTTGAGGCCAAAATATATGATCTTTCGCCTATGCCTCAACGTCAACATAGGATGTACTATACACTTACACAATTTGCACATTATTCTTCGCAACAAGACCCATCTCATGCTCATCAGTCCATTCCCAATTTCACAATTGATCCAATATTTAGGACTCTATATTCGACACCAACACCAAACATGCCTTCGCTATACGCAACTCCAGGTGCCCCCCTATATGACATACCTGGATCTCCATGGTTACAGGGGATGGATCATATGATAGGTGTAGATCTACGTGCCCAATTTTCTTCAAAGGTAGATAATGCTAGTCAACTATCTGGAAAGAACGCTGTTGCTACAATCGACAATGCACGACCAGTAAGAAGAAATCTTACACGACTTGCTAGAAACTGGTCATGTCCTTGTGTTTTGACGCCTCCAAATGAGGATCATGAACATTTTGCGGATGATCCTTGATTTTCTTATGTTTTAGATACATTGTAGCATGTAAAGTACGTAACATTTGTATTTTGTTCACAACACGCATAATGTTATTATTTATGTTGATTTAACTAGTATTTATAATTAAGGTATTAAAAGAAAACTCACATTTATAAACAAGTCTAAAACTGCTAATGACAAAGTAAGGTCATAATGAGACACATTAAAAAGTTTATAATGGTACATTATTAAAATTGTTACCAACTATTTGCTATCGTTAGTACTTTGTTCGGAATTGCCTGTATGTGCTTGTAATGGACAATTGCTTCTGTTGTGACCTTCCCGCCCACATCTGCGACATCTTTGTTTAGGTTGTGATTCAGCCCAATCCATTTCATTTTTGATTCTTGTTAATTTAGGTCGTCTTTTTCCACAAATGGTTGTTAGATCTAAGACAAGTATCCATTATTCATCATCAGGTGGCATAGCATCTTCATTGCCCAGTGGCCACCACTGTCTTGAATATGCATTCAATATGTACTCATTCGTGTGCACTGGATCTATGTACTAGTAATAGTCAATGCTAACTACTCCACACGCAGCAATAACGTGGAAACATGGATAATGAAATGCTCTAAACTGTCCGCATTGACAATAATGTTCATGTAGGTTTCCTATCCATTTTTTACCACCCCGCTGAGTCACAGGATTAAATGCCTCCTCAACCTCAAACCTTGTTGATTGGATGTCATATCTATAAACTTAGTGGAAAGATACTTCCTCCAAATTTTTACGTATTGCCTCAACCAACTTGGCACAATATATATTGCTAGCTGACAAATCTGCCTTCACTTGAGATCCTCGCTATACAAAGTACTCAACACATCAACTGTATGTTGACTTAACCAAAGTAGTTATTGGTATGTTTCTGCAATCCTTTAGTACTTTATTCACACACTCAGATAGGTTTGTGGTCAAGTGACTGAATCTACACCCTTCAGCATCATATGCCATACTCCATTTATCAATAAAAATGGCACTTATCCATCTATCAATATCTACACTAGACTCACAAAATGTTTGTAGTTTTCTATCAAATATATGCTTGCATGGAGTATAGCCTACAATGATAAAAAAAAAAAAACATTAGTTATTCAAAATATGATAGTGTAAAAAATATTATTTTTAAATTAAAAGGCTATAAACTAATATCATATCTAAATTGACCAACATTTTTTTTAGTTTTCCATTTTTGAAGCGATGATTGAAATTGCTTGCAATATGTCGGATACAATACATATGATACGCATGTGGAGCTTGCCATCCAAGTGCCTCATTCTGCATAGTAGACTTTATGCTACGATGACAATTGAAAATGAGGCATATGTCTTGTTTATCTGTCACATGTAGACATAAATGTGACAGGAACCATAACCACGCTTGTAAAGTCTCGCCTTCAACCATAGCAAATGCAAAGGGAAGGACATTGTTGTCGCCATCTTGTGTGGTGGCGATTAACAAAGTCCCCTGATACTTGCCATATAAGTGCATTCCATCAACTTGTATTAGTGGCTTACAGTACCGGAAAGCATCACCACATTGCTTAAATGTCCAAAAGACTCGATGGAACTAGCGATAACCGCGAATGACTTGATTACCAACAAAAAATTCATCATGACAAAGTTGATAATATGTACCTGGCGCATTTGCTTGCATATATTTAAGCCACTTGGGAAGCATTGTATAAGACTCATCCCAGTCACCAAATTCACGAACTATTGCTTTCTGTTTGGCCTTCCATGCCTCTCTATATGTTATTTTATAGCCCGTCATTGATGTTATTCTTTCTTGAATCAAACTTATTTTTACAGATGGATCTTTGGACACCATTCCTATACATAAAAAATGATTTTGAAATTCATTAATAATAACATTTTAATATAGATTAACAAAGTAAAATATTTGTACTTCACAGAAACCTTGTATGTAGGAGCAAATCAAATCATAATCTAATTTGTCATGATCCTGTGTCAGTGACAAGTTCAAACATATGTGTCGTCCACCCTATTGAGTGATAACCCAAGTATCGCTTTTCTTTGATAAAATTGCCCTCATACACCATAGGCAACCTTCGTCCTCATTTGGGCATTTGCAAACCAATTTTTGGGCTTAGATTCAACAATAATAAACGTTTGGTGCAACTTCATCTCATAATGTTTTAATGCATTTTGTACAGCCTATTTGCTCTCAAATTACAACCCTACATATAACTCTTCCCCAACACTCCAACTAGCAGAAACATCTATGGTTGACATCTCTTCTTGATCAGAGTGATTCCAATTAATGTTTGTGTAGTGAGAAGAATCATTCTAAAATGAACGTTGACTTACACCTACACAAAATTGTTTAATTACTGGTAACTAATGATTAAAAAAAATGTAAATACGAATATTATGTCAAATAAGATACTAACTTAAAAAGCAAAGGTAAAACAAAAATAAAGACAAAAAAATTTAAACTTATATAAAATTAGAATATAATAAAATATTATTAAACAAAATAAAAAAATAAAAAACTAGTATTTATTCTATCTATGTAATAATCTTTAAATAAATCATAACATTTAATAAAAAATTAAAAAAAGTCAAATAAGGAAATACGGTCTTCGAAGGGAATTACATCCAGCGTGATAGACATATACATACTACAATCAACTTTGATTGCAATAACAACCCACATGGAATAATCTATCTACTATATTTCTATGTGACATTAATTCCCTACCATGAAATATTGTTTCCTTCGTCAACTTCATAATAATTAATAAACATAGTAATGTCTATAAATTATTATGAAAGTCATTAACGAAACAGTGATACATGGCAAGGAATTAATGCCACATAGAAATATTGTACTCCGATTATCCCAAATGCGATGATCACAATTGTAAGTTGATTATAGTATGTAAATATTTACTTCTGTTGAATGTAATTCCCCTCCAAGACAGTCTTTATTTATTTGAATTTTTTTATTTTTTTATTAAATATTATTATTTATTTAAAGATTATTACATATATAGAATAAATACTAGTTTTCTATTTTTTTATTTTGTATTTGTCATTCAAATTTTATTTACTAATATTTTATTATATTCTAATTTTATATAAGTTTATTTTTTTTCTTTATTTTTGTTTTACCTTTGATTTTTAAAGTTAGTATCTTATTTGACATAATATTAAGAATAAAAAATTTATGTACGACTATTTTATGTACTAATTTTTAATTACCTATTTGTATTTAACTTGATCAATAAATATCAACTAATTAAATAATAACATAACAATAATATGTCATATAAAAACATGCCTTCCTCAGATTGATATATTAACAACAGTTCGATCATGCGACTTGCTTCAATGGATGTAGCCTCCCCATTTGTGTCAAATGATTCGTCATTAGATGATTCCTCAACATATGACTATGACACATAATAGTCATCATTATCATCTACTTCTACTTGTCTAGGCATCCCAGATGGTGCCAATGACTGATTGCAAGACAGGTTGTGATCACCAGACATGTGAGAATTTATTCCACCACCTTCTAACAGGATTATAGAATCGCCAACAACAACTACTTTAACATACATTTCTATTATTGACATTTCATCTTGTTGCTGAAATGCATTAATCATGCATTCTACATCTTCATTATCACATATTTGTAATGCACTCACTGTATTTACCTTCACCTTTGGAAATTAAAAACCTACATGTAACAGAAGATATAACTTGGTTTGCCTGCAGTTTGAATTTGTCATGAATATTTTTCTTTAAAACATTAAAACTAATGTCATGTCTAATTTGTATTGCTTTCTTAGTCTCTTCAAATGTTACTCCTTCGATACCTTCATACATCCTTCCATTTATATACACAAATGCTACAATTGGATTCATGATTCTTTTCAATGTACCTATACAAAAGAATTAATATTAATTCAATAATAGATAAAATTTTACATAAAAAATTAGAATACTAATTACAAAATAAAAATTAATACATATCAATAATTGCTAAATTAAATGCCAACAAACATAAATAAAAAATACATAATAAATCCATATACAATAAAAAACAATTATTGATCTATAAATCACTTTTTAAAAACACAGATAATGCATGGCAAAAATTATATATATATATATTTTATACACAAATGTAACTAGCACAACTAAATATTTATATATAAATATTTTATACAGAAATTTAAATTGGCTAAAACTATATTATACACAACAGTAGGGAAAAACAAAACGTGACTAGCATAAACTTCGTTGTGAGAAATGCGGACGGTTGAAATACCTATTTATAGGCACTGAAATTGCTACTGCTAATAGCAAAAATTGCAGCATTATGCCACGTGGCAGCTCCCTGCATTTTTTCTATTTTTACTAGCTAAAATCACACTGTGATGCCACGTGTCTTGTCCTTGCCATTTTTGTTATTGTTACAAGCTAAAATCAACTGTGATACCACGTCTCTCATCCTTGGCATTTCCCCTAGTTCTACTAGCTGAAATTACACTATCATGCCATGTGTCTCGTCCTTGGCATTTCCACTAGTTCTACTAGCGAAAATTACACAATGGTCATTCAAGCTTATTTCCACTAATGGTACTCGCTGAAATTTCAGAATGGCGCCACGTGTCATGATCTTGTAATTTCACTATTGCTAATTGCATTTTTTCTTGCCACATCCCCCCTCAAAAATGCTAACGTGTAATTTAAAAAAAAAATCACTAACGTGGACTAAAACTTGCTAGTCAAACTAGCGAGTTTGACTGGTCCAGGGTCAAAACAACCCCATGCCAATAATATGTTTCACAATGACCCCATTTTGAAAACATGTTTGTAAAAGAACCCCAAAATGGTTAATTAGCCAAGATAAGAGCAATTCTTCTTATTAACCAAAGATGTCATAAAGATTATAAAATATCAATGGAAGGTACATGGATTTTTATATATTTTTTTGTAATGCGACATAAGTAATTGTTTTTCAAATGCTAATTAAAGACATTAATTAAGGAAATAAAATAATTTTTTGTTAAAAATATTTATTATATAAAAACATAAAATTTATTTAATATTCATATTTAAATAATTAAAATATTTAATAAGATATATGTAATAAATTTAAATTATTATTATTAGAATACTAGTTAATAAGACTTATAGTTTTTCATCAACATGATGTGGTATGGTTGGTACATAACACGGTGTGATTTGACTGAGCCTGTGTATAACCTTTAGTTTACTAACTTCAGTAAATCCTTCAAACCAAGTTGGTGAAAATTGTTTTAAACCATAAAGTGACTTCTTTAGCCTATAAACTTTGTTTTTTCCTCTATGCTTGTCAAAACTAAGGGGGACGCTTCATATACACCCCTCCTTCAATTCTCCATTTAAGAGAGCATTCTTGATGTCAAATTATTGAAAGAGCCAATCTAAGTTAGTTGTCATCGATATTAGGACTCTAACAATGTTCAGTTTTGCCACATGTGTGAAGGTCTCCTTGTAGTCCGTACCATAGGTTTGTGTGAAACCTTTTGTTACAAGACATGTTTTATATCTCTCAATAGGGTTATTAGCATTATATTTTACTATACTATGAATACCCATTTTTACCCTACTATATTCTTTCCCTTTAGGAGACCAATTTCTTCTCATGTCTCATTCTATTCTAATGCTCTCATTTCTTGCAAGATAGCTTTTCTCCATTCTGGTATTTCAAGTGCCTCTTGGACATCATTAGGAATTTTTATTTTAACTAGATCAACAATAAAGGTTTGATGTTAAGATGACAATGCACCATAAGACACAAGTTG
Source organism: Spatholobus suberectus (assembly GCA_004329165.1). Classification (NCBI taxonomy): domain Eukaryota; kingdom Viridiplantae; phylum Streptophyta; class Magnoliopsida; order Fabales; family Fabaceae; genus Spatholobus; species Spatholobus suberectus. The sequence continues at coordinate 19,921,640 of CM014736.1, forward strand.
CTCAATTAGAAGCATAGTACACAACCTGAATTTCTTTCTTAAGGCAATGTGTATATCTAAATCATTAGTTACCTACTTCTACTCTTCTACATTATCATTTTCCTCGTTTTCAAGATCATGTGTGAACTCCATATGAGTATGATTGTCGCACACCTTCCCAGATCTCACGAGTTGTTGGCATAATTATCAAGGTTCTTTTATCCATGGAAATCATAGCATTAACAAGCCATGAAGAAACTATCAAGTTGTCCATCTCCCACTGTCGCATAGCATGCAGGTTCATTGATAAATTTAATAATTAGTGTTAAGACAAAGGATGAATTTATAACCCTCAAATATTTTGATAATAACAAACAGTTAAAAAGAGTTTTCAAGCAATCGTTTGGTCACTTGTAATTTGCATATTCACTATCGTCTGATAACTTGAGCTTATAATGTCTTTATCTTTCTTTTAAAAGATTCAGTAACTAATGACTTTCAGACAAATGTTCAAATGATTTGCACACTGGTTTGTTATAAAAGCATAAACCATCTCAAAACAAATGAAGTCTAAGTACCTACTCTCGAGGAAGCTTACTTTACACGTAAAGGAAGGAATGTGCATGCAGATGTCAAAACGAAAAAGCAGATATATCCACTGTTACAAGATTAAGTACGAGAATGGTAAAGATAAGCAGACTGCTTTATCTTATCAAGTGACAAGTTGGTAAAAGACATTAAATACTGCATTTAATGCTTCAACAACTCTTTTCAACAAACGAATGTTGTTTCCTACAAGCACTCACAACGGATACTTTTTGGAGAAGCCTATAAATAGAAAAAGAGACCTTAATCTCAAAAGTTAGCTGGCTAATTGAAAATCTCTAACTGTTGAAAAGCTCTTATCTTGTTATATTCATATACACTGCTTGTAAAAGTTTTATTTGTACTTCATTGTATATTCATCTATAAACTCAGTGAGATAACTCACATTCAAGCTTTTTCTTCAAGAAATCGGTAGAAGCCTGAAGAGGCTTTGATTCAAAAAATACTTGGTTTTTTGCTTGAAGAGGCAAGTTAAAGACTACTTGGGTTGAGCCTGAAGAAGCTTAGTTGAAAGAATACTTGTAACTTGTTTTAAGTTAGTGGGACTTGATTATTGCCAAGAACTAGACGTAGTCTCTGGGATGAGACGAACCAGTATAAATCTTGTGTGCTTTTCTGCTTTTCTTTCAGCATTTGTCTTTCTCTCTATATCGTTTTAAAAATCTTTTGAATAATCCTTCAGGCGATACGTCTTTGAAAAAGTTTTGCAAAAATTTGCTATAACACAATTCAACCCTTTTTCTTGTGTTATCTTTGTGTTCTACAATTAGTAATAAAATAATAAATGAAATTTAATAATTATCAATAAATTTGATAATTAATAATAAAATTAAAAAAATTAAATATTATAATTATAACAAAGTTAATAATTGATAAATTTAATAATTAGTAATAAATTAATAAGCAAAAAGTAATAATTATTAAAAAATTGATTATTAGTATAAAATTAATAAGTTAAATCTAATAATTCGTAATAAAGTTAATAATTAGTAATAAATTAATAAGTAAAATTTAATAATTATTAATAAATTAACACTATTAATATTAGTTATAAATTAATAAATTTTAAAATATAAATAAATTGATTAAATATGTAAAATTTAAGTAAATTAAAATAATAAAAGAAAAAATTGATTAAATAATTAACTAATTTAAAAAAAGAAATTAAAATTAAATTACAGAATAAAGGTTAAATAATACATGGTTCAGAAATGACCTCACGGTTGGAACAACTATTTAGAAAAGAATTAAATTATATTTTTGGTCGATTTATTTATTGTCAAAATTTAATTTGGTCCCATTATTTTTAAAATATCCAATTTAGTCCCTCAATTTTCAAAATCGATGCAATGTTGCCTTTTTGGTCGTATTGAAACTAACACTATTAGGGTTTATGATTAGTAACAATTTTAAACCGTCGCTAATTAGTGGCATTTTTTAACTCCACTATTTAAATTTCAATTAATAAAACTTTAAAAATTATAAAATAAGTAAGAATTTTGATTTCAAAATAGTAGCAGTTTCAAACAGCCACTATGATAATTTTATTTTTAAAATTTCAAAAATCATAATTATTAATAAAAATTTGAAATTTTGACATTAATAATGCAATAAATAAAATTTAATTTTTTTTACATTTTTATATTATGCTATATTTATTATTTTATTTTCAGTATATGTAAAAATTAAAAATATATATATAATTATTTATAAATATTAATTACAATATAATATATTGTAATAATTTTTAAAAATTTAAAATATGAACATTATAAATATTATATAAAAAAAATTATTAAAGTATTATTATTTAATTATAATTTTATAAATTTAAATTAAATAAATTTTAATAAACTAAATTTATCTAACAAAAATTTTAATTATAATTTTTAGAAATATAATAAAATAATCTTATTAAATTACATTTTTTCTTAAATTAAGATTTATTATTATATTTTTTATTAAATTATAATTTTTTATTATAATTTTCTAAATTAAATTTTTATTATAATCTTTATTAAATTTTATTTTTTTTGAAATTTTAAAAAAATTATCTTAATGGTGTTTCAAACTACCACTATTTTAAAATTATAATTTTTTTAAAGTTTAAGATATTAAAAATCAAATAGTGGCAGTTTAAAACCGCCACTAATTAGCAACGATTTTTTTTTGTGACAATTTAAAATCATCACTAATCTTTAAATCTAATGACGTTAGCTTCAATTTGATGGAAAGAGTAACATTACATCGATTTTGAAAATTGAGAGATCAAATTAAACATTTTAAAAATTATAGAACCAAATTGAATTTCAAAAATAAATAAAGACATAAAAAATATAATTTAACCTTTAGAAAAGAAACACCACTATATAATGGCAATCCATGATAAAGGTAACCATCCTTTAATTCTAATACAAACTTCCTCTACGTCAAAGAGAACACAATTTAGAATAGACATAATCCATCTTCACACTAATCTCTAGGAATCTTCTTAGATTGAAACATCACTGAATTAAATTCATAAAAGCAAGTTGCACTGCAAAGATGCAATTGTTTAGTCATTAGAAGGACCTCCAATGTTTCTTTTACATTTTACTCCTCACTTTTAGAATGTACAGTGGTGGCTGATGTGCCTGCCACTGATCTCTGCGGATCTTCCAATTGGCTTTTGAATTTGAGTGCAACGACAAAAGTAAAAGGCGAAAACGAAAATAATAAACAAGTGAAAAGTTAAATTAACAAGCATTTAGACAAGATCGAAATGGATTGTATCTATTTACGATGTTACATGTTTGAAGATAAGGCTAATTTTATGTGCTTGTTTTATTTCATTTTCCTTGTCAAAGTATGTCCCACCAGAAAATGATGAGAATTGGAGGATGAAGGAAGGATCTAGAGGACCAAAAGTTACCATAATAAATGTAAATAAAAGAACAGGAAATAAGGGCCCAAACAACACATGTCGGAAATTGATTGTTAATTACAGCAATCAATTTTGGGCATGTGTCTTTAATTACTAATGAGTGTGTAAATTAATTAACGTGAAATTGGTTGAGTTTTACTATAATCTTGTTCGGGTTTTGGATATACGTAATTGTGTTAAATATTTAAAAAGAGAATTTTGTCATTATAATAGTCATATTTGACTCGAGTAAGATTATTTCTAATAAATACACGTGTTCTTAAAAAAATGATTGTTAATTAGCTGCCACTGGGCTATTAAGTAGTGGAGCGCTAATTAATTAGTGTATTATGCATTATTAAGACAGGAAAATTATGTGTCAAAAAAGACAGGTAAAATAGACTGGTTATTTTAATATGTCAAACTTTCTCTGTGTCATGGTGGCTTGTGCAAAGGAAGTCCAATGTGTTTCTTCTTCAGACTACTAGATAAGACATATTTAGATAAATAATTTAATTAAACATTTATTTAATAAAAATCGATCACATAACAACTCATTGAAATATATTAAAAATAATTTATAAAAAATATTGTAAATCATTTTTATAAATTCAAATATTTTTTTACAACAATTCTTCCAAATACTCCTATATAGTTCTCTTTGAAAAATTATTATATTTAATGAATTACATATAGAATTATATTAGTGAAATAATCAAATTCTCTTTACTTAAAAGCTCTTGAATTCATTTTCTACAAAAAAAAAATAAAATCCTATCAATTGAACTTTTTTTATGTGCGAATATTAATTAAACCAATTAAATTATTTTAAAACCTTTTTTATTTAAAACTCACTAATCACTAAAAAAGTGTCATTTATTAATAGATGAAAAATGTTAAGTGTTTGGATTACTTCTATTAGTGTTATTTTCGTCAAACAAAAATTAAACAGTTAATATAAACATTAATTGTGAGTTCTAATAGTGTTGTTGATCGAACACTAATAGGTTCTCTCAAGATAGAAGACCAATATTTATGAATGTGTTGCTTCTATCATATTCCTCATGCTCTCCTTTATAGTCAAACTTGGCAAATAATGAGACACACACCCTACAACAGTTATAAACTCATAATGGTTTAATAAGCAGTTAAGAGTCAGCTCATTAATATTATAAGGAAATTATATGTGATAAATAGTTGATAAATGTCCACTAATGAACGCGTGGTAGATCACTAATCTCAAATGCTAGGTCAAAACGGATAATTCCTATAAGCTAGTATGAATCACTGTCCCCCTAATGTCAAGTCTAAAAGGCGAATGCAAGTCATGTATTCAAGGGATCTAGTATAATCCAATCTTCATGTTAGGTTAAACGAATATCTGCTATATACAAATAGTATATGAGTTTAATTTTCACACACATAATTATTATAAAGTCAATAGCAGTCTTACCATATATAGCAATTTATAATCAGGATGACGGCGTAAAATTTTTTTATCCTCATTCTAATTAAATTCATAGTATATATTAATTTTTTGCACCAATAAAATTATTATTAGTATGATTTCTCATTTGTTAGTGCAGACTCACAGTGTTTATACTAATAATGTAATTTCTGTTGCATAATGACCAACAAAGGCTAATTCAATGTTAACCGTTAATTTATGACCTTTTTTTGGTAGTAGTTGAATCATACTTATATTTTTCTCTTTAATTATATTTTTACATTCTACATAATCTTTCAAATTCCATCAAATTTATTACTTTAAAACCTTTCTACTAATTTCTTATACTAAATTTGTCCTGAACTCTCAGTTATTTGAGTAGAAATAACGATTTAAAGTTTTCATTTGGAGCAAAGTGACGAACAGACTTGATGGTAACAATTTAAAAAAAATTAAATGACTAAATTCAAATATGTCACAACGGGGTGGCGACTTGCAACGAAATAAAAAATAGTTAAAGGACTAAAATCGCATATGAATTATAATAGAGAAATAAAAAATGTAATCAGGTGTAAAATATAATTAACATTAGATATTAAACAAAAGGACTATTAGATAAAAGAACTGCAATTTGTGCATTTAATTTTGAACCACTTTGAAATTCTTACTGTTGAAAGCTCAAAAAATAACAACTAAAAGGAGGCCAGATTGGCAACTATAAGTTTGAAAATCAATCGCATTGGTCTGTTTGACGAATTTTGATATCACCAGCCTATTTGAAAATGACTAAAAGCACTTATCTATAATTTATCTTCGGCGTTATATGTTTGTGGGCTATGCGTGTCTTGTACAGGAGTAGAAGAGCATTCTGGTTAATAAACAAATCATATTAGATTATGGTCATGTAATTCTCAAAAGTGTTAAATGTGTTTTTGGTCTTTCAAAAATTGACCTATTTAGATTTTAGTCTTCAGAAAAAAATTCTTTAAGTAAAGTTCCTTAAATATTAAAAATATTCTAATTAGATCCCTGTATTAAATTCTGTTTAACTTTTCTATTAAATGATGACTACATCAGCATCACAATCATCATTAATTTGCTTATGTAGTCGTCTATGTCAACTGTTATGTCCAGGTCAGATTAGTAACATATTTTTTAAATAAAATTAATACATAATTAATCCTATATCATTTTAAGTCTAAAACAAAAGTAATTATCTAATTTTTATTAAAAATTATTACTGGACACTTCAGATAATAAAATGCTTTACTTGAAAGCTGATATGGCTGTCATTTAATAGAAAAATTTAGTAGAGTTTAACACAGAGATCTAATTAAGATATTTTTAATATTTTAGAACTTTAATCAAGGAAAAAAATTTCTGAGGACTAAAACCAACACAGGACAATTTTTGAAGACTAAAAACATATTTAACTCTTTTGAAAACTATCATCTTTTGCTAGTCATACCTCAGATCGACTATATTAAGTGTTTATTTAATTTAAAATTTGATAAAATTAATTTTAAATTGTAAACGTGATTGGAATATGTACTGAAATTAATTTCAGTCATATTTTATTAGATCTATGTAATATTAAACATATCTAAAAGACAGATTCAAGATTCCTTTGGACATTGTTTTCTGAGCACGTGAATTCTAATATTTTGAATTTTTTATATATACCTTTTAAAACACGAACTAAAGCACGAAAGATTCAAGATTCCTCCCCGCGTGGTGGCTGCCTTAAGTTAATGAGACGTCAACCCCGACTGCTTAAGGCCTTACAAAGAAATTTTAATTATACTCTTAAAACATTTTATTTATTAATACTATTTATTAACAATTATATTACTAATTATTTATTTCAAAGCCTTTTTATTATTGATAATAATCTCTTTCATCTCACATTTTTATTTGAATCTCAAAAATGTAAAACTTCAAATAAGAAGAATTGAAGAAATAATATATCAATCTTAAAAAATCATTAAATTTTAATAAATTTTCTTATAAATTCTAATGGGAATGATGATCATAGCTTATTCTTACAATTGAAGGTATTGAAAAAGTTGTTAATAAAAGAAATTAATACATTTTTGAAAATATGCTATATGTTAAAAGATTATTTTTTCTAAACAAATACATTACTTATAAAATATTAATAATAATATTTGGTCACTGCATAGATTATCTGTTCAAAATTAAAATTATGTAAATCCCATTTAAAATAACTGCATTCGTAATTGGTAGGAAGAAAAAGAAAATTTCTCGTGTTCCTTCTTGTGAATAACATTAACGCATGTGGACAAACTTTGTTCTGGCATGTAGGTCAAGTAGTATCAAGCTCCTTTTTCTTGGTCATGGTCGTGCACTCATACGCTAAACTTCGACCAGTTTCTACTTTTCATTTTTCAACAAAAGAAAAAAGAAAATGCAGAAATTCATAGTCTTAAAAGCATAATAACCTATGCTATTATTAGGATGCTTGTACAAGACAGTTGGATTTCCAATTATTGCCTCCGCTAAATTGTCTGTATACAAAATTAAGATTGTGTTTGGAAAAAATAATATAAAGTTTTGAAGAATTTAAAATAAAAGGAAATTAAGTTGCATAAATTACTTTTTTCTTTAATTTATAGAACTTTTTATTTATTTATAAAACTTTTTATTTGGATAGTTATACATTAAAGGAATTACAAATCCGGATCAAGATTGCAGAATCTCAACCTTTTTTGAGTTTTAATATTTGGTAATGTTAATGTAGGAAACAAAGAAGACTGTGTTTGAACAGTGAGATCATGAAAACCACACAGCCAACAATTATTTTCCGAACGGCAGGGATTCGTTTGCTACCCTGGTATTCTCATGGTAGACCTAGACCTGATGGTGATGCGTTATTTCAATTTTCAAATCCTATTATCTCGACTAGAAAAACGATAAAAAAAATTATGGAAATTTTAAAGTTATTGTTAAATATCAAACTAAATTATACAATTTATTGATCTACCAACAACCAATTCTTCAGCTTTTGTACAAAAAACACACAAGAAGTTATATAAAGAAATATAATCCTGGGACAAAAATAACATTTAAAATAAAGCCTAAGGATAAAATATATTTTTTTCGAGAAATCTAATGGATTGAATTATTATAGTTAATCAGAAAATTACGAATTAATCAAAATATCTTTTACATGTCCACTGAAGTTTATAGCTAGGTTTGGAGAGTGAAATTTAGTTGGCATGGAGGAGAACATATGCATCCAGTTGAAAGAGGTATTATAATTAATGTTTAATTTTTTTAATATATAACCTTTTTAGTGTTATTAAATGGGTTAATATAGTAGGATATTAAAATAAAACTAATTTCTTTAAATGGAGAGATTCAGTTTATAAAGATTTAAATAATTATATGGTTTATTAATATACACATACCGACATACGTACATGTAATTATAATTATAATTATTATATTATTTTTGTGTGTACAATGGTGACACGGGGTTAAAACGTATAATCTAATGCAAGCTATTCTAATCTATCACTAGCTTGACTCACTAGAGTTAATGATTATACTATCTAAAGTGAATCCACTGTTTTAGAAGAATTAAATAAAATAAATAGTTAGTGAAATAAATGAGAAAATGCAAGGATTAATTTAGAAAATTAATATAGTTTGCTAAGTAAATTAAAAAGATTTGATAATTTATGATGATCGTTTGCATATAAATGATACTTTAGGAGAGTTAGACGTCTTTTTATAACTATTAAAAAAATATACAAATAACAAAATAAACAACAAATTAAACACACTCAAGAGTTTTTACTTTTTATCATCACTTAAAAAAGGGGGTATTTAATGTACATTTTTTTAAGTAGTATTTATTTTTGTAGCTTTTTAATCACAAAAAAATATTTTTTTAAAAAGTTCTTAACAAGTTGAGTAACTTAATTTTGTAAAAAAGAAAAAAATAATAATAAATGAGTAAAGAAATTGTTAATGAATTTTTTTTCTTTTCCCCCCTCTCTCTCCTCATTCCTAGCTTGCTCTCTCCTATGTCAATCTCTATTATGGCTGGCAATGAACCGAACCAGCTCGAAATTAGTTTGAGATTTGATTTGATAATTGATTTATTGAACTTAGTTCATGAACCCAATGAACCAAACTTGAGTTGAAAATTGAGCTCGTTAAATAAATTAGCTAATATATAAACAAAAATATGTAATATGATCAAAATTTTGAATTGAATTGAGCTAGCGAGTTGAATCAAGTTGTTGCGAGCTTATATCGAATTGAGTTCAAGCTAAAAAAAGTGTTCATATCAAACTCAAATTGAATTACGAGTTGAACAAATTTTTATCAGAGTCAAGTCAAGCTGAAGATTCGATTCATTTCTAGCCTTCTTCCTTGAGTTATTTTTTAACTTTAAAAGAATGAAATTATTAAACACTTTTTATTTTACTTTTAAAATTCTTATTCTAAATTTTAATTTTAAAATAATTTTTAAATAAAAGCGCTAAATCAAACCCATCCTCAGTATTTTGTTTATTGTTAAATAATTAACAGGCTGTTAATCCATTATTCACAACTAACATGCATTTGGGAAAGTATTCTTCAAGTGAAACAATCAATTACTTTCTAAATACTTATTCACAAAATTAACAAAAATAAATAATTAATATTTAAAACTAAATTAAATGACTTAATTGCATTTTGTCTCATCCAAGTTTCATTATTTTGCATATTTTTCTATTGCTTTTTTTCTCTCTCACATTTTGCCACCTTATTTTTAAAATCTTATGAATTTTTCCCAATCATCAATTGTTCATTAAATGACAAACAGAGTGATGACATGTCAATAATGAATTGATATTAAACATTCACAGCAAAAAAAAATTTAATGTTTTCTAAAAAATTACAAATTGTTTAAAAAAATCCTAAAAGCTACGAGGAGCATAAACTCGGTATTTTGTTTAAAATAATTTTTATTTTTCTAGAAAATATTTTTTTCGAAAAAGAAAAAATAAACTAACGTGGATGTTTAATACCAACTCATCATTGACATGTCATCACTTTGTTTGTCATTTAATAAATAGTTGACGATCGAGCAAAATTCACAAAATTTTAAAAATAAAATAATATGAGAGAAAAAACCATAATTACAAAATCTGTAAAATAATGAAAGTTAAGTAGCATAAAACACAATTAAGTCAAATTAAATTAAACACGCTTTTCGTCCACTGTGGAAAGTACATTAATTATTTCCATTTTTATTTTTTTTTCTGAAAAGTAAACCCAAGGAGGCCCACTTGCAGTACCACCTCAGTACCGTACCCTCTGCCACACCCACACCCTTCACACTTCGCAATCACACAGCGCTTTCTCCTTTATAAATACCACCCATTCCCCCCTCCCTTCCCCCACAAACACCGCCTACCATCCCCCACCGCCACACCACGCGCCGCCGCACTCGACTCCCCGGAGACACACGCTTTGCATGGCAGTGAGCTTTCTGAAGCGCGAGGTATCGGACCTCTGCCTTGGGAAGCCGCCGCTGAGGTCGCTGTCCGCCGCCGCCACCGTCGCCGACGCCTTGGCCGCGCTGAAGAGCTCCGACGACAGCTTCATCAGCGTGTGGGGCTGCGACCACCGCGAGAACGAGGAAGAAGTGAAGGGCGGTCGTTGCAGATGCTTGGGGAAACTCTGCACGGTCGATGTTATTTGCTACCTTTGCAGAGAGGACAACCTCTTGTCTCCTTCCTCTGCTCTCAACCAACCCCTTTCTTCTGTTCTAACTAAGGATCCCTCTCTCGTTGTGCATCTCCAACCTTCTTCTAGGTGCTCCCACTTTTTCCCCTTGCATACTCAACATGATGCCGCGACTTTAGTCTTTCACTAAATTTTATTAATATATATATTTTTTTCTTTTTAAGGTTTTGAATTGCGGTTACGATTTTGTCACGCTGCTTGATATTATGCGGACAAATGCGGCTACAATTGTGGTCGCGGTGGTCGCAAAATTGTGTTTCAAAACTTTGATTATTTCTTTTTTATTTTTGTAAAAGTAGAGATTTGAAAGAAGGGTAAATTAATCCGTAGTTGTTTGAAATTTTTTAATTAAATCTTCAAATTAAAAAAATTTGTAATTAGATTCTTGATCTTGTAATTTTTTTATAATTGAGTCACAAATTGTCATTTTTTGTGGTTCATAAACTATCATCTGATACCTAATTACAAAAATTATCAAGGACTCGGTTACAATTTTTTTTTTTAATTTAGAGATTTAGTTAAACAATTTTAAATAATTGAGGACTAAATAATTCAACGTCAACCTTAAAAGAATAAATGAGATTGTTAAATTTGATCATGTCAATTTTATTTTTTTTTCACGTTCCCCTCTCTCTGCATACATTTCTTTTTAAATAAGAAATAGAGCTAAACGTAGGCACAATTTAGGTCATTTTTGTGTTTTTTTCATCAAAATTAGAGTTTCGTCTTGTTGATCGGCGCTGATCTTAAATTATTGCGCGAGTTGTTAAAGTGACATTTTTAATTGAGAAGCACAGAAATTATTAAAAAAGATGGATGTAAGTTTTGTCCTAAAAAATATTATATTATATTGGAGGAATAAAATGTTAGGTTGATTCCTGAGATGTGTTGGATTATGTCAAAGTCGGAGGGAAAGGAGTTTGGATCATTTAATCACGTGATCTTAATTTGATTCTGATACTCGTATGCTAAAAAAATCTAGATTTAGAGTCTGAACGTATCTCGAGAGATTGTTAGAAGTGGGAAGCAACCTTTGGAAAAAAAAAAGAAAAAAAAAGGCAAGGTTGAGTAATTCTTTTTTGGTTTAATTTTAATTGTTGTTTAATTTTTTTTATTAATTATAGCCTGTCTTGAATTTGTTGACTCTGATTTTTTTTTTGGTGGGGGGGTGGGGGGTTGAGTAAATTTTGTTTCTTTCGTGTTATAGTATTTAGTGTGCAGATGAAGAATTAGGTGAATTAACCCTCTTTGTTATTTTGATGTTTCAGCCTGTTGGAAGCTATTGATCTCATACTCCAAGGGGCACAGAATCTTGTGGTGCCAATATTGCCAACAAAGAGGAGTGGAGTTTCAAGAAGGAAACAGCATCAGAGAGCTTCATCAACTATCAACAGCCACAATGGTCGTGAGTTCTGCTGGTTGACTCAAGAGGATGTGATTCGGTTCCTGCTTGGTTCCATTGGCCTCTTCACTCCACTTCCTGCTTTATCTATTGACTCTCTTGGGATCATTAGCTCAGATGTGCTTGCCATTGACTACTACTCCCCTGCATCTTCTGCAGTGGGAGCCATCTCAAAGTCCCTCACCCAACAAACTTCTGTTGCCATTGTGGACAGTGATGGGACTTTCATTGGGGAGATATCACCCTTCACCCTCGCTTGTTGCGATGAGACCGTTGCGGCGGCCATCGCCACCTTGTCTGCAGGGGACTTGATGGCCTACATTGATTGTGGAGGCCCTCCTGAGGATCTTGTGAGAGTGGTGAAGGCAAGGTTGAAGGAGAAGAATTTGGAGAAAATGCTGCAAGAATTTACTGTTTTGTCATCTTTGATGGGTGATAATACATCAGCATCCTCTTCATCTTCCTCTGATGAGGAGTCACCAACAAGGACATTGACTAGGTCTGGAAGGTATACTAGGTCATCTAGCTACTCTGCCAGGATGGTGAGGAAGGCTGAGGCTATAGTGTGTCATCCCAAGAGCTCCTTGGTTGCTGTGATGATCCAGGCCATTGCTCATAGAGTGAACTACTTGTGGGTTATTGAGGATGATTGTAGCTTAGTTGGCATTGCTACTTTTTCTAATATGTTGAAGGTGTTCAGAGAACATTTAGAGACTATGTAGATTATTAGGATACTGTGATGAGGTATTGGCTTTGGATGCTGGTGAGAAGCATGAGCCAAGGTCAATGGTCATGACCCTTCTGTTACGAGTATTGCAATGTTGCTGGGAGGTTTGGTTTTTGTTGTGCTTTAGTTTGGTGTGCTTCCCGTTTAATAAAACTCCCTTCAACGCAATTCTTTGTGGAGGACCATTATTTCCTGCTTCAGTTTGCTTGGAAGTACTTAAAATGTTCCCATGTCCATTGAGACTGTTTTTATTTGTGTACCATTTTGGCTTCAGATGTTTACTTTTGTGGTTAAGGTTGAAGGCACTTCGTTTGTTTTCAGCAGTTTATTTGGTAACTACAACTTCTCTTAACAATGATGTTTTCTAAAGATGCATATATATGATGTGCATTTTAAGGTCCTTGAACAAGGAATGAATCTTTTCACCATTTGTCCACAAAATGCTCTTTAGTTGAACTCTTCCTACGGCAGAAGGAAAGAGAAGATTCTGTATATGAACCGTGGGAAGGTTCATTGGTTCCAAGTGTCAACTCAAGGATGAATGGATCACTTTTTTCTTTCACATTTTCTTTTAAGGAAGTACAATAGGCAAAGTGAGCCATCCAAGTCAAGTAAGTCTAATTTTAATACTCTTCAAAAAGAAACCATTTAAGAACCGAGATTGTCAAAAATTCTGTTCTCATACCAACTTGTTGACAATTTTAGATTTGGACAGTTGGACACCATCAGAATATCAGTGAAGCACTTAACTAAAGTGTCCGGCTAGGAGAAATTTCAAATCATTGCTATCATTTTAGTGACAATGAATGTGGTGGTTCACAGGAAAGAGAGAGCACAGGAGACAAATTTTCCATCTACGACTTTAATTTTAGAAAATGCTAGACGGGCAGATATTTTTGTTGCGATACTTTAATATAGACAGTTTACGTTGTATGAAGCACGAGTGTTCACGTTTCAGGCACGTGTCTAACACATACCTTGCACATGTATCTGGCATGCAATCTGTATGGATCTTATCTTTTTTGTTTTTATGAGCTGTGACATATCAGTGACGGACAACAACAACAGTGAATTTAATTTTAAACTATATAATTTTTAATAATAATAAAAAAAAAAGGCGGGGTAATTTTATTATTGAAGTTGATTTTTTGGACTGTACAATACTTTTGTATAGCGAATTCTGCAAATCATGTTTAGGATATTATTTGAAAAACATCAATAGAAATTATGCTTATGCATCGTTATTGTAGGGGTTTACCATATAGTACTGGAACTAGAACACGATATGCCTTTAAATTTTGAATATTATATATCTCTGTTATTGTCTTATTAGTTTTAAAATTGAATAGAACTAAATTCAGATTTCTTAAGTGTCGATTTGAACATTGTGGATAGAAAAAACAAGGTTGAGAGGGGAGAATTTATTAAAGGTGGTTCTAGCTAAGATTAGTCATCAGTAAAACCAGTAGATATTTCACACCAATAACATGATGACAAAAAAAGAATTAATTAAAAATTATCTTCAATATATCTTTTTAAGTAATCATTATAAAAATTAACAATTTTACTATAGGAAATGATAATATATGATTAAATGACAATATAAAAATATATTCTAATTAAAATCTTCAGAATTTAATGACAACAAATTAGAAAATGACCTAAATAAAATTTTAATTATAATTTTCATTCATTCAGGATAATGCCGGACTAAATTGACTTTCAAATAAATCAGATTTTGTATAACTTCCAGAAAATATTTTAAAAATAATATTTTATAATATAAACTAAACCAAGTACGAGTCTCTACAATCTTATTTTTATAACAAACCCTAATGTTCAAAAGTTTAAATTTTATATTTCCAATGGATAAATTATCGATCCATATATTTTTAATTAATCTGGATTATAATTATAGTTATTCATTAAAATATTAGTTATGCACCATGAAAGATTAGTCTATTTTTTTGCTTATTAAAATATTGGTTTCCGAAAGACAAATTCAAATAAACACAAGGAACTACAAATCTTATTTAAATGTAAAAATTATAAAATTAAAACCCAAATGAATAAACATTATAACGATCAAAATCTTATTTGTATATGAAAAGAAATAAAAGAAACATTAGACCCAATTTAACAATTTTGGGCCATAAGAAGGTAGTATGAAGAGACACACGCAATACTACTGAACATGACGTTAATATGCTAAGGCTATCAGCAGATATCCACTAAGAAGATTATTGCTCGTGCCTAAACCGCAAACAATTTTACTCAATTATAGCTACTCATCTAAGGGGGCGGCTATTCCCACCCCTTTTTTTTTTGCTTTTTTGACCTTTTACTTTTACAAAAACGTAACTAATTACTATTTTACCCTCACTTTCTTTTTACTCTCTCTCTTTTCTTCCCACCCTCAATTTATCAACACAACATAAAAGTGTTTCTGTTGTGTATGTTGTACACAACAGAAACTTGTTTTCATTGTATATCAAACTTTGATACATAATGAAAACGTTTTTCTATTGTGTATAATTCTAAGAGATATAACGGAAATACAGTTCTGTTTTGTAACTTTGATACACAACAAAAACGTATTTCTGTTATGTTCAAATTGAAAAAAATTAATTTAAATATTAATTATGATATAACTTACTTTTTTTTAATATTAATTGTATTAATTTTGACATGGATTATTATTTTTAATTAAAATCAAATTAATTACTTTATAATTTAGCCATTTTAATAGTAATCAAATTAATTATGATACAATTTTAAAAAATATACAAGTTACCATTTTTAATAGTAATCAAATTAATTATGATAACTTGTATCATATATTTTTTAAAAGTGTATCATAATTAATTTGATTATGATGCAATTTTAAAAATACTATACAGATTACTATTTTTAATAGTAATCAAATTAATTATGATAACTTGTATCGTATATTTTTCAAAAGTGTATTATAATTAATTTGATTACTTTTAAAATGCAAAATTTATATCATAATTAATTTGATTATTATTAAAATTGGCAACATGTATTGTATATTTTTTAAAATTGTATCATAATTAATTTAATTATTATTAAAAAAGATAAATTATATCATAATTAATTTAATTTTAATTAAAAATAATAATCTATATCATAATTAATGTGATTAATATTAAAAATAATAAATTATATCATAATTAATATTTCAATTAGTTTTTTTCAAAAAAAAAAACACAACAAAAATATATTTCCGTTGTGATAAGAGAGTGCGCCCTCCGTATTTCCGTTGTATATTTTATACAACAAAAACGTATTTCCGTCAAGAATATTTTTAAAAAAAAAAAAACAATATGTGGAATGAAAAAAGTAAAAAATTAGGTTAAAATAACAGGGGCCCTCAACTAACTAGGCCCTAGCCGTCAAGGAGATCCAATATAACAGTCCATTTAAAGGACTACTAACACAGTTCATTATTCGTTAATAAAATTAAAGCCAGCAAAGCAGAAAAGGAGCTCCAGAATTTTCTAAGCAAAACAAAATCACACCCTTTAAAAGTATTGAAAAATGGCGACAATCTTTCGTGTTATTTATTATCATTTAAAAAAACTATAATATAATATAGAACAGTAAACTTTAACAGTAGTGATCAATATGATACTAGAAAAGTCAGGTAACTGATATACCAGAACCACACATAAAAAGAGGTGATTGATTTTGGAGCCTCAGATGCTTTCTACATCTTCAGATGTATCTTTAATGAAAATTTGAGTGGGCTCAAGGCAGCTTCTTAATGTGTCATGACCAAGTTGTGCTCTTTCATTGTCTCCAAAGCCAAATATCTGTCCCCGGCTAGTGATCACCACAGTGTGGTACAAGCCAGTGCTAATTTGAGAAACATGGTGAGCTCTCAAGGTATCTAAGATTCGAGGTTTCAATACTTTGTCAGATACCCTTCTATCCAGGAATCCGAGGCTGCCAAATCCCATGGAGCCAAAGCCATAGACTGAACCAGAATCAACTAAAACAAATGTTTTCCTCTTTCTTGCGCAGATCTACAAGTAACAAACAAAAAGCTCTTACACTATGAATATGATAGGACTATGCATGCAGTCTCATCACAACAAAGACTTTATCTAGAAAACCAAATTGCAAAGAATACATTTTCTTATTGTAAACCATTTGATCTCAACACAGATTGACCGAGCTTATGGTTATCATAATACTACCTGAACAGCCAATTGATTCTTGAGACTAGTCAACATCTCTGGAGTTGTCTTCTCAATCTCATCCCCATGGCCTAAAGCACCACAGTATCCCTTGCCCCATGTATATACCTGTACCATCAATAACAAAATCTTAGTAATTCCCACAAGTCCTTACGTGATCCAGACCAAGGATAACAAATAAAATTGGAAGTATGTCTTGTCCAGCGAAACTCACAAATCCATTTGAATCAAGTGCAACTGCATGCTCATCCCCAGCAGATACACGGACAACATGGATACCTTTCCTTCTGAGTTTCTGTATTGCACGTGGTTGAAACTCATCATGTTGCTCACCATGGCCAAGACAGAAATTAGCACCTGATCCAAAGGAGTATACTGCTCCATTTTCTGTTACAGATAAGATATAGCTTGGTCCTGCAGCAATCTGAACAACAGAGCCAAGGACTTCAATCATTTTGGGGGTTGGCCTGTCTCGAGTGTCACCATGACCAAGTTGTCCATGTGTGTTGGTTCCACATGTATAAACATGACCCTGTCTGGTGAGGAAGACTGTGAAGTTAAGCCCTGCTGCAACCTGAGACATTCATGTACTTTGAAATCTTTTAAAGGGCACCTTACAAAAACAGACTCAATGGAACAATAAAAGGATTGAGAATTGAAAGAGTTAGTACTTCATGGACATCCAATAAAATTGGAATAATGTGGCTAGAAATGAAGAGTCGGGACT
The DNA here is from genome assembly GCA_004329165.1 of Spatholobus suberectus. Classification (NCBI taxonomy): domain Eukaryota; kingdom Viridiplantae; phylum Streptophyta; class Magnoliopsida; order Fabales; family Fabaceae; genus Spatholobus; species Spatholobus suberectus. The sequence goes on from CM014736.1 coordinate 19,939,419, forward strand.
CAACTTAAGATTTGCTGTTGTGTAACTTGAAAAACTCACAATGTCTCAAATGTATGACAAATCACTTTTATCAAAGAAACAAGAACCCTGATAAACTAACTTGGTATGAAACTAAATTACAGAATGCTTTACTACAGACTTCATGGAAAAACTAGATTGTGTATCTTGAAATACATCAGACTAAGATCAAATCATATTGCAAGGCAGAAAAGCTTGTAGATAATAGAAGCAAAGTGAGTTTTGGGATGAGGTATTCATTCTTTAGACGAGAAGAGTGACACTAGTCATCCCATGAGATTAACATATAGCAGGTTATCAACCATTAACTTTCAACTCAGCCAACAATGATCATTTATACGTAATATTATGATGATGATGATGATTTGCATACTTGTTTGCAAGGAATCCCCTTCAGGGATTCAACAAGGCGTGGCCTGAAAATTGGTCGGCTTGTATCTCTATGCCCACAGCAAGAAGATGAATTATCTCCACATGTGAATACCTGCATCAGTCAAAGGTGAAGTCGCAGGTTTATGATGGAAACAATTATTAATTTTACAATCTCAAACCATAATTTTCAAACCAGGAAAACAAAGCAACAATGGATCAGAATTATCAGTCTGGAACATGCAGAAAAATCTATGGACCTAGCATTATATTTATAGTTTTTATGAATCATAACAAATTTGGGGCTAAGTTTTACTATTTAAGCAACACAACTATACATGAACATTAAGGAGTGAAAGTATTGCATACATCATTTCTAAATATTATCTCTCCAGAAATTGAACAGATGAAGAAAACATCATAATTGATGGATATATGTTACAAATTTTACTACGATGTTGCTCTTACTAAGAGATATTAGAAATAGTTAAAACTATCTGTTGATGCCCTTCTTTTTAACAATTTTCATAATATTATAAAGTTCAATCCGTTCCAGTTATTGGAACAAGATCCAAGTGCAGGTGATTTACATTTAGAGAGTAAAGTGGACAACAGTTGGATGAAAAAAAAAAAACTACACCCTAGTAAAGTGGCTAACATTTAAATGAACAAATCAACAGCATATAATTTTGAATAGTACAAGTAACCTGACTTGTCATATCTGGATTTGTGAAACTAACTCCCATGAATTTTCATGAATGGTTACCCACTTATACTTTGTAAAGTTTTAGACAAGCCAAATCCCAGTTACATAACTTATTCTTTGCATTATTAAACCTAAGTAGATGTGCCACATTGTTGGAACATACAATTTTAATAAAGATTCAACCTGCAGCCCAATCACTGTCGATTTGTAATGGAAGAAGCATTGTAGTCCAATCTCAATTACTAACATTTTTTTCACAAAATTTATATTCAAGCATTTTAACGTGTTGAGAATCAAAACTGAATATCCCATATTTATTGTAATAATTATGATTTATAAGCATGTAATCTCTAATTTAGAGGAAACAATATATTCTCTATTTATGTATAATCAATGTAATAAGCCTATATAAACATACATCCGTTGTGTATTCAGACACACGGTTTCAGTTCAAACATGTTTCTGTTTATTCTCCTTTAACATGGTATCCAGAGCCTGACAGAGGCATCTCATGTTCTGCCCGGTGGACCCACTGTCCTCGGTGATAAAAAAAAAATTTGCGAACTGTGTCCTCCTCCGATTTGCTTTTCCGATCACCACCATCACTTCGGCAACTTTTCCAGCGACCTTTCCGGCAACCACCCACCCCTTTTGGCTCACCTCTTGCCGATCTTTGTGACCCTCCAAACCGCTTCCCCAAAAGCCCCCTCACGTGCGCCGACTTTGCCGCGCCAAACAGCAGTCCAGATTGACACGTGCAGGCGCGTCGCGACTCCATTCTCACCGCGCCTTTGCCGCCTGGATCACCCCCCCTTATGCGCCCCTACACCCCAATTTTCGTCTCCATCTGTGGCTGTTTGACGGTACTTCCTTTGCAAACAGGACGCCTCTGGTACTGTTTACTCTGTTTTCTATATGGCTTCAACAGGTTCAGCTCCACCTAAGGTCGATGCACCCCTCTTTCCTACCTTTCCACTCTCTACAGAGAAGTTGGATGGCTCGAACTACTCCACTTGGGCCTCTGACATCACCTTGTGGATTAGTGGTCTTGGCTACAAAGATCATCTCACCAGTACCGTAGATTTTGTACCAAGCCCAACTCGTGCCCAATGGGAAAAGATTGATGCTCAGTTATGCAGTGTGCTTAAGTCCACTCTCCACCTGTCTCTTAAACTGATTTTTCGACCCCACATCACTTGTGAATCGGTTTGGACTGAGGCACATGCACTTTATACTAATGACACTCAGCAGTTATATAGGGTTTGCCATGACTTGATGACCTTCATTGCCCCTCAGCGTTTTGATGGCCCTATGTCTGCATATCTTGGCCGAGTTCATGCTGCCTTGCTTGACTTTAATGAACTCTTACCTCCTGCGGAATCCACTCCGCCTACTGATCAATCACAGGTCACCCCTACTACTTATGAGGACTTTGTCCAGTGGTTTGAAAGTCGTTAGAACCCTAGTACCACTGCTTCAGTTGCACACACTAGTAATTCTATTGCTTGCATCTCATTCTCCTTCTCTAGATCCTTGACTCTGTTGCGTCTGATCATATCTCTAGTAATCACTCTCTTTTCTCTTCCCTTTCTATCTCTGGTTTTTTACCTGCCATTACTTCCACCAATGGTTTTCAAACACAATCCAAAGGAATTGGCATTGCCCACCCCCTTCCCTCTCTAACTGTCGAGTCTGTTTTATACGTCCCTGATTGTCCTTTTAACCTCCTATCTGTCCATCATCTTACCCAATCCCATGACTTTGTCATTAACTTTACTAAAGATTTTGCTACCTTGCAGGAACGAACTTTAGGACAGATGATTGGCGTCAAATGTGAGTCTCATGACCTCTATTATCTCTCCGCGACACCACAAACATGCTCTACCACAGCCTCTCCGATGACGATCCATGCTCAGCTGGGACATCCTGGTTTACTGAAACTTCAACAGATGGTACTTAGTCTCTCCAAGCTGTCAACCCTTCACTATGTGTCATGTCAGTTAGGGAAACACACTCGTACTTCGTTTCCCAATTACGTCAATAAACAGGCTATGTCCCCTTTTGCCTTAGTTCATACCAATGTTTGGGGTCCTTTGCGTCTTGTTACCCAGTCTGGTTTTAAATATTTTGTCACTTTTATTGATGATTTTTCTCATTGTACGTGGTTATGTTTAATGAAAAATAAGTTTGAATTGTTTTCCCTTTTTGAAAAGTTTTATCATGAAATAAAAACCCAATTTGGAATTCTTATACGCTCTCTTCGCAGTGATAATGCATGTGAATTTTTCTCTCATTAGTTTCAGCACTTTATGCCATCAAAAGGCATTCTTCATCAAACATCTTGTGCTCACGCCCCTCAACAGAACAAGGTCACCTAGCGCAAGAACCGACATCTCATTGACACCACTCGGACGCTTCTTCTCCACAGTCATGTTCCCACACGCTTCTGGAGCGATGCTGTCCTCACAGCCTGCTACCATTCCATCGTGTCATCATTTGTCCTCAATAAGTAGGTTCCCAATTCCATCCTCTTTCCTTATTCACCACTTCATACACTTCCTCCTCGTGTCTTTGGCTCCACATGCTTTGTTCACAACCTCACTCTAGGCCTTGACAAACTCTCCTCTAGGTCCATCAAATGCATCTTCCTGGGTTACCTTGATCACAAAAAGGATATTGTTGCTTCTCGTTGACCCTTCAACGGTATTTCATTTCTGCTAATGTCTCCTTTGAATCTGTCCCTTATTTTGAGTCTGCTCATTCTCCTCCCGACATGTGGTTTTTTGTTCTTCCTGATTCCCCTACCCTTATCCCCCTTCCATCTATTTCTCTAGATAACCCTGAGGTGAATCACGATGTTCCAGCAACACCTCCGGCTATGCAACCCCTTCGAACGTATCAACGTCGCCCACGCCTTGCCAGCACTACCCCAGCACTTGCACCAACTCCTGACGATATAATAGAGCCCATGCCAGACTCTTCCCTGGTGCCATCCTCTTTACTGGATCTGGGCCTGCCACCTAACATTGATTGGCCTATTGCTCTTCGAAAAGGTACTCGTTTTACTCACAACCCTTCTCCTCACTATGTTACCCTTAGTTATCATCGTGTTTCTCCTCTGCATTATACTTGCCTCTCTTCTTTGTCTTCTGTGTCTATCTCTAACTTTCCAGGTGAAGCCTTATCTCACCCTGAGTGGAGACAAGCCATGATTGACGAGATGTGTGTCCTACAAAGCAATGGTACCTAGGATTTGGTTCCTCTCCCTCATGGCAAATCCGCTGTTGGTTGTCGTTGGCTGTTCACACTTAAAGTTGGCCTTGATGGCACCATCGATCGTTTCAAGGCGCATCTGGTGGCCAAAGGATACACCTAGGTCTATGGGCAGGACTACATTAATACCTTCTCTCCCGTGGTTAAGATAGCTTTTGTCCGACTGCTACTGTCCATGGTTGCCATTTGTCCCTGGCCTCTCTTCCAACTTGATATTAAAAATGCTTTCTTACATGACAATCTTGATGATTAAGTCTACATGGAGCAACCTCCAAGGTTTATAGCTCAGGGAAAGTCCTCTACTATGGTTTGTCGGCTTCGTCGGTCCTTGTATGGGTTTAAACAGTCCCCCCATGCCTAGTTCGGCCGCTTTCATACTGTTGTACAACAATTTGGTATGACTTGCAAACCAACTATTCTGTCTTCTATCACCATTCACATCAGGGATGCATCTATCTCGTTTATGTGGATGATATTGTGATTACAGGCAGTGATCCGCATAGCATCCTCCATCTAAAACAGTACCTTTCCCGATAGTTCCAAACTAAAGACCTCGGTAAGCTTAAGTATTTCCTAGGTATCCAAGGATGGTGTGATAATCTCTCAGAGGAAATATGCTCTTGACATCCTGGAAGAGCTGGTCTACTGAATGCTAAACCAATAGACATTCCAATGGAACCTAATGTCAAACTGCTACCCAATCAGGGGGAGCCCTTATCAGATCCTGGGAGATATAGGAGATTGGTTAGAAAATTGAACTATCTCACAGTCACTCGTCCAAATATTGCCTTTGCTGTAAGTGTGGTAAGCCAGTTCTTGAACTCTCCCTGCCAGGATCATTGGAATGCTGTAATTCGAATACTGAAATACATTAAGAGTGCTCCAGGTAAAGGCCTCATTTATGAAGATAGGGGACATACTCAGATAGTTGGGTACTCAGATGCCGATTGGGCTACTTCACCCAGTGATAGGCAATCTACCTTTGGGTATTGTGTGCTGATTGGAGGAAACTTGATATCCTGAAAAAGTAAGAAGCAAAATGTTGTGACAAGATCCAGTGCTGAAGCAGAATATAGAGCCATGGCTTTGGTAACTTGTGAACTCATGTGGCTGAAGCAGCTTCTTAGAGAACTCAAGTTTGAAGAGTCTATGCAAATGACGCTGATTTGTGATAATCAAGCGGCTTTGCACATTGCATCTAATCCCATCTTCCATGAAAGAATCAAGCATATTGAAGTTGATTGTCATTTCATCTGAGAGAAGATCAAGTCGGGGGACATTACTACGAGTTTCATTAACTCTAGTGACCAATTGGCAGACATTTTCACTAAGTCCTTAAGGGGACTGAGGATTGGCTATATTTGTACCAAGCTAGGCACATATGATTTATATGCTCTAGCTTGAGGTGGAGTGTTGAGAATCAGAACTGAATATCCCATATTTATTGTAATAATTATAATTTATAGGCATGTAATCTCTAATTTAGAGGAAACAATATATTCTCTATTTATGGATAATCAATGTAATAAGCCTATATAAACATACATCCATTGTGGATTCAGACCCACGATTTCAATTCAAACATGTCTCTGTTTATTCTCTTTTAACATAACGATTACAGCAAAAAGGAAGTTTGGAAGCAATCTTGATAAGTAACTATAGATTTCAATTTGTACATCTATTAAACCCAATTAACATAATGACCAAAATATCTTCCCGGCATTCCCTAAGCAAGTATAAGCAATAACCTAAGATGGCTCATCTCTTTCAATTAGTAAAATAGAAGAGAATACACAAAGACTAGGAAATTCAACAAGTCTCTCCGTACTTCTATCCAGGCTTAGTCTCACTTCACCTACTATAACATTTATCAATTGGTATTAGAGTGCGAGTGGTGACACCAACATTGCAGTGTTCACCTAGGATTAGTCAAATGGCTAGTACACAGCCAGCTTGCATGGGCATTAAGGTTGCAGAGCGTGGTGGGATATTAGGATCTAATTGTAAAGTACAGGACTTGAGTCCCACATTGGAAGTATGGGATTCTAGTGTGGGGTTTATACGACCTTGGGTTCTCCAACTACAATGGCTAGCTTTTGTAGTGTTAGGGGTGGTTCTCTTAAGGTTCTTATAAATCTTTGGAGAACAAAGAATATATTAAAGGACAAAGCAAAAAGGGAGAAGACAGATGAAATAAAGTATTTTGTGATATGAATCCGTTCTAATGGTTCCCCTTCTTGACCTTACTTATACTAACTCATTCTATCCTAGTTCAAGAAATAAAATCTTCATTCTTTTTTCCTGTGAAGCTTCTTTACCAGAACCTCGTGTATTCATTTTCATTTTAGCCAATTCAGGGGAAATTTTGAACAGAGTTGAGAAAAGAAATAATTCATAATTTGTCCAAAGTTGGACTTATGCTAGCTCCTACAATGTGTACTTCAAAACATGACAAATTAAAATTAGCAACTTCCTTTAAAGAGGAATTACATAAAAGCTTTTCACATGACAATGTCAATCAAAGTCTAAACAGCACATTGGATTCAGAGTATCTTGTAAACAGCAACTAACATGTAAAATTTTCTGAGCTCCTGATGTCTCTCTCTAGTCTGTCTGCTAGTACAAAATGACACCAAACAAGCTCATGAATACAAGCACTGGAATGGCAAAGGAGTCAAACGAAAGAAAATTTGTGATATCCCATTCCCATCTCCCAGTAAAACTCTTTAATTTAAGGTGAAAAACACATTTCTTAAACAAGCACAATTGTTTCTTTGACCAGAAATATCATAAAACTTACGTTTCTAAGTGCTATCCCCAGAATGGTTTTATTTATATCTCTAATATTCCCACCCACCGTGCAAAAGCCTTTTGAGCTTAAAGCATGGTTAAAGGAGAATACTATCTAAACCTTATGCCAAGAGAGAGCGGATGGTAGGTATCAAACTCTTAAACACTCACTTGGTTCAGAGGTTATGTAACCAATTCGATAAGCTTAAAATGTAAGTGCAAGCCTAATAATGGTTTATATTATATCTCTGACATTCTTAAGGCTGCTGCATCAGTCAATATGAGAGCCACAGCAAGATATAGTTTGTTCCAGACTAATGACTTGCTCATGAGTCATGAGCCATAACTAACTGAATAAAGGTTAAGCCACCACTAACCTCTCCAGATTGCATAACGAAAGCTGCATGGTTAAAGGAGGCTGAAACGTGAACCACACGTGCCAAAGGTGGGAAACCAATCCGGGTAAACGCTACACACTGTGTTGTTTCAGGCCCTTGACCAAGTACACCACACAAACCAGAACCACAAGAATAGACAGAAGAATTGCAGATCAACAAGGTGTGATACTTTCCAGTTGTTATTTGCATCTGCCAATAAAATGTCATTCATCATTATTTACAACTCCACAACTTTTCCTTCAAAAGGACAGTAAGAAGACTAAAAAATAATGCAAGTGAAAAAAATAAAAATAATAATAAAATATCCAAATTATGAGATTTGTTCTTTGAAAATCATTATAATGTTTGTCAATAAAATGTTTCCAGCTGTCAAAAATCATTATAATGTTTGTCGGTACTATGAAATGTATTTTCGTACTTCTTATAAGATCAAAATAAAAAATGGCAACTCATAATTCACGCAGGAAAACAACTTTATTTCTTTTACCAGAAGCAAACAAAAGTAATTATTTGATATGATGAAATAGTACATTGCCTGATGATGTCTCGACCATCTTAGAGGATTGTTCCACAGACTGCAAGAACCTCAAAACTCGCTTCCAATTTCCTCCACATCTATCATACAACTCCCTCTGAGAATTCAAACCCATCCTAGAGTAGGTAACATGGGAGGCACACAATTGAAATGCAGCAAAGTCAATCAAGGACTTAAACTTGAAAGGGTACAAACCATGACTCCCACCAAAAGTTTTGGAAGTCAATTCTAAACAAACAAGGTCCATTGCACTGAGCCTGCCCGAGCACAGGATTTCTAAAACCAAATGTGATGGCAATTCCTCAATGGAAAAATGTCTACAACGGTCTCCCATCCTCACAACTCTCTCTTTCTCTTTCTTACTCCTCACCAAGGAAAACTAATTGTGATTCAAAGAACCTGCAGAAAGATTCATAGTGACAGCAACCAGCAACTCCCCTCTGGAACAAGCATCAAATTTTGAGACGAAATCTCAGGCAATTGAAGCAGCATATGAAGAACACATCCGAGGGGAGAAAAACATGGGAAATTGAGTAGGAGAAAGGAGGTCTAGATGATAGATAATTAGAAGGTGATAATTGAAACAATGATTGGAAATAAAACATCAGAAGAGAACTAGTCACACCCCTCACAAAATCACCGTGCAAAATCGAAGATCAAAGAGGACCTTCTTCACCTGCAAATTTATACGACACAAAAAAAAAAAAAAAAAAAAACACACCCTTCTGAAAAAAGAGTGAATTTCTGCAACCAAACAAACACCAACAACCAACAATTAGATCAAATTTAAATCAACAAACAGTAAACACTGATCTAAAGGATTGGGCACCTAACTGGTGAAAACAATTTAAGAAACAAAAAGGTGGTGTTTGAGGTCAGAACGGAAGAACGTGAATTGAACCAAAGAGGGAAAAGAAAGCAAAGAGTGAAGCCGTACCCAGAAGAGAAAAAAAGCGAAAGGAAGTGGCTTTCGGAGAAAAATCGAAAGAGAATGATGTTTGGGAGGGAATAAATTAAGAGGGGCATTGAGGGTAGTGATTGGTTTGGTGGGTCTAAAACGAAATCAGAAAAGGTTAGGGTTTTACGTATGGGGCATTTTCCAATTTCCTAGTTCCTGGGCCTAGGTAGCTAGTACCTTGAGCTTTCTCTGTCTTGAATGAATGTTTGGGTCTGTATGTGTTAGAGAGAGAAATTGAGGAATGAGAGAGCGTGGAATTTGATGGAGGTGGCTCTTCTGGAAGCATGAAAATGAAAAGTGGGGAAAAAAACACGGTGGTGTTTTGGTGGTACCTGCTGCTTAGATTCCATCTATGTTTTGTCGCCGAGGTTGGGTACGCGTGGCGATTTCTGATGGAGACACGCCATCAACGAGTATGTCACAGGCAGGGCATTCTAGCACATCACTAATACACATTTTTTATATACTATTCCAAACTCAAATATAAACCATAAAAAAAAAAATTAGTAAACTCAAATATAAATAAATTTTAATTACCTTTATCCTATTTAATGATATAATTTCAAAATATTTTTATTAATTGAGATTATATTTTTAATAACTCTTTTATTTTTTCATATCAAGTTTTAATAAATGACACTTTAAGAAAAAAAATTATTTTATAAATGTAATTAGTAGAATTAAATGATATTAATTAATTTTTTTAGTTAGCACAAAAATTAGTTAATTTTACTTATATTTGAGTTCGGATAGAGTATCATTTATTATTTGTTAAAATGAGAAGTGCTAATAATACACTGTCTAATACACACTTTAACAAAATTAAGAGAGAGATTTATTAAATAAGAAGTGAGACTCACCAAAATTTTTAATTTTTAATAAATTTAAACTAATAGTAGAAAGTATATTCAAAAAAGTGTATTGTAAAAAATTTTGTAGTTAAAATTTATTAAAAATTATAAAATTATTAGTAGAATTTATTAAATAAAATATGAGTCTCAAAAAATTTTGTAATTTTAAATAAATTTTAACTACTAATATTAATATTTTGGTTCTTATATTTACTTTAACTTTTCGTTTTAGTTCTCATGCTTAAAAATTCTATATTTTGGTCTTTACAAATAATTTTTTTTATGTTTTAGTCCCTGTTATTACTTTCTTCGGTCCAAAGTTATTGATGTTTAAGGTTAATACACACAATGTAAGAAACATTTAATATTATCCATAAACTAATATATCCTCGTTTAATATTTATTATAGGAGAAGTTGTGAAGTAAGACATGATTATTAAATAGGGGTATATGTGGAAAAAAAAGTAATTAATGAGACTTAAAACTTGTAAAACATCAATAGTTTTGAAACAAAAAAAAACTAAAACATCAATAATTTTGGACCGAAGAAAGTAGTTTTCTAACAGTATAAAATCATAACAAAATAAAAACATAAAGATTAAAACATAAAAAATTACTTGCATAAAAACTAAAACTAAAACTAAAATTTTTAGGTATAAAATTTAAAACAAAAAGTTAACGTAGCTATACCAACCAAAAAAATAAAAATAAAATAAAAATAATTTAGTGTAGTATAATTGACAGATAATTATATCTCTTAAACATGTAGTCAGAAATTCGATCTCAGATCTGTGCGTATAGAAGAACATCTGTTAGAAGATATTAACCCTTAAATATATTTTCATATATTTAAAAAAGTATACTAGAAGGGGTATTACTCCCCCTTTTCGTTCTGGCTTTGTTGTAGTCGCGCCAGTATCCAGCATTAATGAACCTCGCTTTTGGGTGACGACACTATGATATGTTCATGCACACTCTTTTGTGCAAATAAAGGAAAAGGATCCGTGCACTGTGCATTCCATGTAAGATACCAAAATATGAATTGACAAAAATGATTTTATTAAAAAAATAGTATTATTTAAAATGTTTATATTTATGATTTTAAAAATCAATTTAATTAATAAAAAATTGTTTTGTGATATTATATTGATTAAATAGATTTGAGTATTGATTAAAAATTAATAAAAATATCTTGTGATTGAATGACTAAATAGGGAAAATATTTAGTTATTTTGATATGAAAATTAAAAAATAAATAATTCTTCCATTTCTTTTTATTTTTCCTTTAAAATTATAACACAGGGATTACAAAAAGTAATTAATTTCTTTATTTATAATTATATTCTTGATCTCTCCCATTTATTACTTTGATTAGGAGTGTCATTATTTCAATTTGACTCAATGAACTTTATCACTTCAACTAAACCAATTAAATTGGTTTAAGATTTAGGTAAAGAAACTTAAATATATGAATTAACTTTCAAAGTCAAGGAATATCTTTATGTGTTATACCACTCGTTTTCACCCAAAAAAACAAAGTTGTTATCTTTGTATACAATCTTTATTCACAAAGAAACTTTTGTGTTACGCATTAAGTTCAAGGTAAAATTATGGGAATTGAAAACAATAGTTTCATTTTTGTTTTCTTTAGTTGGAGAGGTTGGTTCTTATATAAATTAATTTTGGAAAATTAGTAATTTTTTTAGTTTAATTTTTATATATCAATGCAAAGATTTTTATAATATTAACTAATTAAAAATTATTCTATATATAGTTTTTAAATTAGTTATTACAATAGTCAATAATAAATTAAATTGTTTTTTTTATAAATAAAGTGTTCTATATATTTTTCAAATTTGTGTCTTTTTTCTTTTTCAAACATCTAATGATATAATACTAATCATAAGATACATTTACAATGTGTTTGGATGAGAAATCTTAAAAGAATAATTCATTTTTCTAATAAATTTAAAATCTTGTGTAGTAAATTATTTTGTTTGGACAATAAATTTAAAAGGCATTTAAAATTCTAATATTTTTATTGGGCATTAGATTAACTTAAAATATAAAAATTCAAATTACACTAAAAATTAAAGAACTTATAATTCCTCACTCATTCATTTGCTACGCTCCTCATTCTTTCGCTACATTTCTCTTTCTCTTACTACACTCACTTTCTCAATTCAAAGCTCCTCTCTCTCTTTCTCTCTCAGTTCAAAGCCCCCTATCTCTCTCTCTCATTGGTTCATACAAGGTTCATCTCTTTCGCTTTCTCATCTCTATGTATTTCTTCTCTATCAGATCTAGGGTTTGTTACTTCAATTAATGTTTCATTTTTTTATTTCATTGACTAGTGTTTTGAGGTTGATTTCATTGATTTTGTGCAACCTTTGATTTTGTTTTTTCATTCGTTTGATTTCATTGATTTTGTTCAACCTACGATTTTGGTTTTTCATTGATTTTACACATCCTTCGTTTTTTTCATTATTTTTTCATTAATACCGTGATAGACACACCTATCTATGAGAGATTCAGTCCAAATAGGTCTTAGTATAATTATAACATGTGTCCTGCTTGAAGGCGATTTGACATTTTCACCTTTTGATCTGCAACTTAGTAGTATAATGCTTCCTATGGAGATTGAATCTTGACAATGACATAGTTCTATGGTAAATTAAAAGACCACAATTCCTGTTAGCTCTCTGAAACTTACATTTTGAAAACTAATAAAGATAGGTGAAGTGTTTTATGTTTGAAGTTAGTAGTCATAGTCTTTCTTGTGCTACTGGAAAATGGGTTTGAATTTATGTTATTTAGCATTTCATAATGGGATGATGTTTTGAATTGGGAGTTTATGTTATTTGTTAATTTTCAATCAATTAGTTAGGTGTTCTAGGGGTATAACAGGTTTGTTTGTTGGGGAGGGAATTGAAGAAGTTTCGAGAATATTACCAAATTGAATTGTTTATATGATAACTACTCTAAACCAATTCATTGTTTACCAGATTGTGCCTTAGCCCTTAGCAATAGTTTGTTGTTTGTAGCTTTACAAGAATATCCAAAGTCCAAACATCATGGTAATGTGTACATGTGAGTATATGAGAAATATTTAAGATTGAGTTAGTCTCATAATTCGTGGGCTTCATGATTTTTAGCTTTTGAAGCTTTTGGAGATAGTAATTAGACAATTTATTGATGTTGATATTTAAGTAAAATGGAGAGCTCTTTCCTATTAGGAATAGTAATTATTAAATTTTTATGTTTTTGCCTCTCTTCTTGTTCCTTTCATGAAAAAAACTTCTCATCTACCTAGGTGATTTATATTCTTATCATTTTGCACATGTCTTAAATATGCAATAACATGTTGAGGAGTGACTTAAGCTTAATTTATAAGTTTGATATGATCAATGGAGATGTTTGCTAGACTTAGAACTCTAATAATAAATTTATCAATAGCATCCTTTCTTTTTGTGGATCTTGAAAATGCCTTGCTTTCTTAATTGTAAAGATTTTGAAAATGGATCCACTTAACTAGCTAACCCATGCCAAAGTCAAGTTTCTAGACAACAAAAGCTACATTGTTGTTGATTATATTGGGTTTGTTGGATTTATGGGTAGGTAGATTGAATATTCAAGTAATTAGTGCATAGTTGGAGATGAGATTTATACTGGAAGTTGTATATAAAACTAGATTTGTTTTTACTTGAGGTTTTTTTAATAGAAATTCCCACCACCAATTATTTTCTCTGAAATTTGTATTTTAATACCTTGTAAGAGTGCAACTCAATTGTCACTCTCGTTGGTGAACTTAAGTGTAGATATGTATAATTATATATATAAATATCTATAATTACAATTATTACTTTTGACACCAACTGTTCCTTCTAAAAGAGTACTACTTTATTCTTAATTTCTTATCAACATGTTGACTGCACATTATCCTATACATGACACATGGTACACATTGTCCTATACAATACCACTGTTCAAACCATAGTCTTAGAATTCACCTTTCTCATAAGATTTTTAATTTCAACATCCAATTTGGTTCTCATCTAAAGGAAATACTATTCCTTGGATTCTCCAAGATTGATGTCATCATTTGCAATTTCTGCTTAATAAACTAAAGGGAAGGAGATGTCTTACTAGGCATTATCACAAACTAAGTTGGTTGGGTAGGGGTCACACCAGGTATTGCCATATACCTAGTTGGTTGTGTAGGGGTAGCAAGTTGCTCCATGGGTGGAAAGGTTGCATGAAGATGATGGAGCTTGTAATCAACAAGAGTAGAACAAAAGGCCAATATTTGTTCTTCTGTGAGCTACAAAATGCTTCTTCTAACAAAAACAACTTGAGGCTATTAGTGTCTTTTAACAACTAAGTTTTAGATGCCTTTAAGGGACCAAACTGATAAAATGTTATCATTAAAACTTGGGATATAAGCTCTAGGGGAAAATCATAGGATAAGATGGGTTCTAAGTGATTCTCAATTGTCCTTCAGATTATTGTAAGTAGTAGTTTTGGTAAGTCTTGAACATGCAGATAAGTTTCTTGACTGCTCTGATTTCAATTCATGTGAAATGAAATTGATAATATCAAGCTATAGGCTAATTGAATTGCATTTAATGCCAATACTATTCAAATCAGGTATCCCTATAGCAAATTTAGTATTGAGAAGTTTTTTTGCTGCTTTCTCAATGCTATTCTTCCACCCTGTTTTCTCTATAGGAAGTTTAATACTAAGAGACACTTCTCGCTATTATTCAACTCTACTTTATTTGACCATACCACATGCTTATGTTTTGGGGTATTGGTTTTCCAATTACAATGTCATGCTCCTACAAACAAATGATTAATATGTTAAAAGTTTAAAATCATTTATTTGTAGGACCATGACATGGTAATTAGAAAACCAATACCTTAAAACATAAACATGTGGTATGGTCAAATAAAACAGGGTAATACTAAACTTACTATAAAGAAAATAGGGATGAAGAATAGCATTGAGAAAGCACCAAAAAAACCTCTCAATATTAAACTTGTTATAGATATACCTGATTTGAACGATACTAGTGTTGAATGCAATTCAGTTAGCCTAGAATTTGATATTAGCAATTTCATTTCACTTGAATTGAAATTAGAGCAGTCAAAAACTTATCTGCATGTTCAAGACTTACCAAAACTACTACTTACAATAATATAAAGGATAATGAAGAATCACTTGGAACTTGTCTTTTCCTATAATTTGCCCTTGGAGCTTATATCCCATCAAAAGAAGATTTATTGACAACATTTTGTCAGCTTGGTCCCTTGAAGGCATTTGAAACTTAATTGTTAAAAGACACTAATAGTGCTCAAGTTGTTTTTGTCAAAAAGAGCATTTTGTAATTTACAGTAGAAAAAAAATATTAGTCTTTTGTTATACTCTTGTTAATTTCAAGCTCCATCATCTTTATGCAACATGTCCACCAGTGGAACAACTTGTTACCCCTACATAACCAACTGGGGCCATGGCAATGCCTGGTGTGACCCCTACCCAACCAACTGAGTCTATGGCAATGCTTGGTGAGACATTTCCTTCCCTTTAGTTTATTAAGTAGAACTTGTAAATGATGACATCAATCTAGGAGAATTCAGGGAATAGTCTTTCCCCTAGATGAAAGCCAAATTGAATGTTGAAATTAAAATCTTATGAGAAAGGTGAATTTGAGGGCGAAGGTTTAACTAGTGGTATTGTATAGGACAATGTGTACTATGTGTCATGTATAGGACAATGTCCAGTCAACATGTTGATAAGAAATTAAGAATAGAGTAGTACACTTTTGGAAAGAATGGTTGGTGTCAAAAGTAATAATTGTAATTATAGATATTTATATCTATAATTATACATATCTACACTTAAGTTCACCAATGAGAATGACAATTGAGTTGCACTCTTACAAAGTATTAAAATACAAATTTTAGTGAAAATAATAGGTGGTGGGGATTTCTATTAAAAAAAACTCAAAAGTAAAAAAAAATGTAATTTTATATATAAGTTCTAGTTTAAATCTCATCTCCAACTATGCACTAATTACTTGAATATTCACACTACCTACCCATAAATCCCACAAATCCAATATAGCCAACTACAATGTAGCTTTTGTTGTATAGAAACTTGACTTGGGTGTGAGTTAGTCAGTTAAGAGGATTCATTTTCAAAATCTTTACAAGAAAGCAAGACAATTTCAAAATCCACAAAAAGAAAGGATGTTATTGATAAATTTATTATCAGATTCCTAAGTCTAGCAAACAACTCCATTGATCATATCAACACATATAAATCAAGCTTAAGTCACTCCTCAACATGTTATTGCATATTTAAGACATGTGCAAAATGACAAGAGTAGAAATCACCTAAATAGATAAAAAGTTTTTTCCATGAACAAGAAGAGAGGCAAAAACATAAAAATTCAATAATTAATATTCCTAAAAGCAAAGAGATCTCCATTCTGCTTAAATATCTACATCAATTAATTATCTATTACTATCTCTAAAAGCTTCAAAAGCTAAAAATCACAGAACCCATAAACTATGAGACTAATTCAATCTTAAATTTTTCTCATATACTCACATGTACATATTACCGTGATGTTTGAACTTTGGATATTCTTATAAAGCTACGAACAACAAACTGTTGCTAAGGACTAAGACAATATGGTAAATAATGAACTGGTTTAGAGTAGTTATCAAAGAAACAATTCAATTTGGTAACACTCTCGAAACTTCTTCAATTCCCTCCCCAACTAATTGATTAAAATTAACAAATAATATAAACTTCCAACTCACAATATCATCCCATTATGAAATGCCTAATAATGTATATTCAAACCCATTTTCTAGTAGCGCAAGCAAAACTATGACTACCAACTTCAAACATAAAACACTTTAACTATCTCAATTAGTTTTCAAAATGTAAGTTTCAAAGGGCTAATAGGAATTGTGGTCTTTTAATTTGCCTTAGAACTATGTCATTGTCAAGACACAATCTCCATAAGAAGCATTATACTATCAAGTTGCAGATCAAAAGGTGAAAGTGTCAAATCATCTTCGAGCAAGACACAAGTTATAATTATACTAAGCCCTATTTGGATTGAATCTCTCATAGATAGGTGTGTCAATCATAGTATCAATTAAAAAACATTGAAAAAACAAAGGATGCATAAAATCAATGAAAAAACAAAATCATAGCTTGAACAAAATCAATGAAAAAACAAAATCAAAGATTGCACAAAATCAATGAAATCAACATCAAAACACAAATCAATGAAATAAAAAAATGAAACATAAATTGATGTAACAAACCCTAGATCTGATAGAGAAGAAATGCACAGAGATGAGATAGTGAAAGAGATGAACCTAGTATGAACTAATGAGAAAGAGAGAGGGCTTTAAAGAAAGAGGGAGAGAAGAGCTCTGAATGGAGAGAGCAAGTGAGTAAGGAATTCTAAATTCTTTATTGTTAGGACAAATGATGAATGAGATCCCTCAATTGTTTTGATTATATCAAACAAAGTGATAAGTTTTTCAAAATCAAATAAGCAACACGCACCAGACGAATAAAACAATAATTGCATCTTATCAAATAAATGATCAAAAATGTGCTTTGTACCTTACTCTTTTTGTTGCCTATTAGTCTGTATACCTTTGAGGAATTTACGTGCCAATATCCTTGAAAAATGTTTTAAAAAGCATGTCAACTTACGTACTCCTTGAAGAGAAGTTGCTTGCCAAAAAGAGAATAATAGTGTACTTGTTTGAGCAAAAAGCAAACTTGCTTATTGCCACAAGATATGGTACGAGAAAAGAAAGTTAAGTAGAGTGCTTTATCTTATCAAAGTGACTAGTTGCTGAAAGACACTTAATGTTGCATTTAATGTCCCAACGGACACTTTCATCACAAAGGAGAACAATGAAGGATTTTCAGTCCTAAGCTTTAACAGTTATATTTGAAGACCTTTATAAATACCAGAGATCAGTTGTACAAGTTAGAGAGTTCTTACTACACGATTATATATTCCTTTGCTTTATAAACCTTAAGCTTTAGCTTAGTAAGAAAACTTGTACATATTATAAATCTCTCAAAGAAAAAGAGACTTGAACTTAATTTTGTACATTGGTCTAATAAGACGGTAAAAGTCAGTTAGCCTTAACCTTTACCAAATATCTTTGTGATTTTGGTTGAAGCCTAAAGAAGCTTTGTTAGAAAGAATACTTAGGTGTTTACTTGGAGAGACAAGTGAAATATTACTTAGGTTAAGCTTGAAGAGGCTTTTGTAAATTAATATTTGTAACTTAGATAAGTTAGTGAAACTTGGTGGTGTGCCAAGAACTAGACATAGTCTCAGGGTGAGATGAACCAGTATAAAATTCTTTGTGTACTTTGTTCTTTCCATTGATCTTTTATCTTTGCTTAACTAACATTGTGTTTCAAACTAGTGTTTGATCTCTGTTTAAATAAGCATTTTAGATAAAAGTGTGTTAACAAAGTTTGCTTTTAAAATTTATCATTCATCGTCTATTCTAAAAAGATGATACATTATCTTTTAGAAAGATTTGCGAAAAAAGTTTGAAACATAATTCAACCTCCCATTCTTGTGTTTCCTTGTGCTTTACATTTACTTTTTATTGGAATTTGAATTTATGTATTTTAAGTTAACCAAAATGCCCAATAAAAATATTAGAATTTTAAATGCTTTCTAAATATATTGTCCAAACAAAGTAATTTATTACAGAACATTCTAAATTCACTAGAAAAATAAAGATTAAATTAATCAGTAGGTTCTTGAACTATTTAAAATATTTTAATTAGGTTCTTAAACTAAAAAAAAATGTAATTAGGTTCTTAATCTTGTAAAATTTTTGTACTCTAAATACAAAATTTTTACAAGATCAAGGATCCAATTATAATTTTTTTTAGTTTGGAGACCTAATTCAAATAATCCATGGACTAATTGATTAATTTAACCAAAAATGAACTACGCTTTTAAAATTTCTTATCAAAACACAATGTTAACGAAATTCAAATCATTACATTATAAATAGAGTTTGCCACAGATTAACTTAAATTGTAATATGACCCTCCACCAACAACCTGCAAATTAAACTGACTTTTTTATTTTTAAAAAAATATAATTAGATGACATTCTCAAACTAGATGACATTTGATAAGTAATATGGACAAACTATAAAGCTTCAGCAAAGGCTAAGAATTTATAAAATGGAGAATAAATTGAAAATATGACTCTCACAAAAAAAATTTGAAACTATGACTTTAGGTCTTTGTATATAAACCTTAATCAAATTATTTATATTCACTCCAATGGTGGTTAGTCACACTTGAAATGGACCGTGATCTGAAGTTTTTTACCTACAATATTTGGAGTCTATTTTGCTATTATATAAAACAAGGTCCTAAACTAGCCACGTGGCATCTTTTGGTGAGTTTGTTTTCCGTTCAACTTTTTCTCTCTTATGTGATGGTATTGCCAACCTGACAACCCCTTTCAAGAAGTCACAGCTTTGGAGCTTCCAATACTTGAACTCACACTCACACCAGCACACGGAACGGACAATCGGTTGCGAAACAATTTTTAATACCATTTTTTTTTATTTTGTTATTATCTTTTTTTATTGTTAGTGATTAGCAAATTTTACAAAAGGCAAATTTCACTGATATTCAGCGTCGGTTATTGCATGGTTACTGCACACTTAGCTAACTTCTTTTTCCTTTTTATTTTTTATTTGATTTTGTGATTGCTTACATATAATAAAAATAAATTAATTTTAAAAAAATATTTTTATCTTGATTTAATTTTTAGCATTATTCAATTTTTTGTATATTACAAATTTTAAATTTAAACATTTTGTTTTCAATTATTATAAAAATAAAATATTTTTTTTATTGTTTTTAAACTAGAAAGCATCATGTGTTTGAAACAAGACTCAACACTTTTTAAAAGAAAATGTGTCATTAAACTAGTGATTATTGGCTGGCTCATTATTCATTGACTTTGATTTTGATAACATTGCCTGAAATCTATTGTCTATTTTTGTCATGCCCAATAGACTTACAAAAGCATTAGAAGTTTAAAATTATTTATAAACATATGAAAAACGAGACAACTTCAATACAAGATGTAGTTAAAAAAAAATACATCAATTATAT
The DNA here is from genome assembly GCA_004329165.1 of Spatholobus suberectus. Lineage (NCBI taxonomy): Eukaryota > Viridiplantae > Streptophyta > Magnoliopsida > Fabales > Fabaceae > Spatholobus > Spatholobus suberectus. The sequence continues at coordinate 19,959,524 of CM014736.1, forward strand.
TCAAATAATTATTTTAAAAATAATGTGATTAATTTTTAAAATTTAATTTAAAGATGTAATTTATTGTTTCTTTTTAATAAGTACAAATTCAAAATCAAACTACTAACATTTCATGTTTTTTCTATTAAATTTTTCATTTTTAAGCTTTCATTTATTTGATTGGTTTTTGAAAAATTCTTTTAAAGCCTTGAGCATTATTGCTTTTTGGTGACTATACAGTAACATTATTTTGTTAAAAAATATATTTGTAATTATATATAAGTCATAAGTAGTTACTAACATCTTAACTTAAGATGACTAATCTAGTGCAAATAGGGTAAAAGTTACTTTAATTTAATAAAAAATGTTCCTAACATTGAACTCACTTCTAGCCACTATGCATGCATGATTAACTTCTTTGGACATATTGGATTGCTTGAAATAGCATATAGTTTTATTAAAAATATCTATTGAACCATAAGTATATAGAGATGTCAACATGGCCCGTGAGCCAACCCAGCTCACAACGAGTTCGAGTCAGATTGGGTTGGTAAAAAATTTAGCTTGCCTAGATTGTAGGTTAAATTTGACCCAACTAGCAGCTCACTTGGCTTGAACCCGTGGTGAGCTGAATTAGCTCACGGGTTGGGTTTTTTTATTTTAAAAAAAGTATATATTTAACTTATTACACTAACTCACTGAGTAATTAAAGTAAATAACATGTAAACACAATTATTCAATTCTATTCTAATCATAATAAAGGTAGTAGTATACTAACTTATCTTTTTATCTATAGATACATAATTGGAATGTGGATATGACTTTCCAAATCATTAATATATAAAAACTATGAGACACAATGTAATAAACCTATTGATTGTTTGGTTTTCATTTAGTGTCTCAAAATCTTTATCACCTCAATTTACTTTTGTATATTTTTTGGTATATATTTTTTACTTATATGTTCTTTGTTTTTTTAATTTTAAGTAAGTCAACCCATATAACTTACAAACTCGTAGCCGGTTGAGTTGAGTTGATCATTTTTTTGGCTCACCAAAAAGTGAGTTGTGAGTTGGGTTGCGTTGACTCACTTTTTGACCAACCTGAGTGAGCTAGTTGACTCACTTTGATAGCTCTAAAAATATATCATAGCTTTTTGATTATTATTATTAGATGGATCATGCATTTTTAAATGACGGTGTATTGAATCAAATCACATGTATTTCGATAATTTTAAATTAGTCACATCAATTATCTTTTAATAAACATGATTATTTTATCCAGGTAAACTTTTGTATGATTCAATATTATAATTGTTACATTTGCAAACCAAAATTAACACAACTTAATCAATATATGCACATGTATTCATATCAACTTCTAAATATATAATAGTTATGAAATATATAGATAAATTTGATATATAACACATTATTATTATATTTAAATATCATATTAATGCATACATAAAAAGCGACTAAGGTGACCCGTGCGAGTGATAGTTTATATGCTAAAATTGTCACTCTGGAGAAGATTTTACTTAATAACTATATTTGGAGGATTAGATTTCCAGCTATGCTTTGAGACAATTTTTTTGGTTAGGTTCAAAAATAAGGAAATTATTAAAGTAGAGAAATTGTAGTATTAGCAGATCATACACTTACTAGAGACAGCTGTAAATATAAGTACTTTTTATTAAATAAATATTAGTAGTTTGAAATGCACTTTAAAGACCAACGGTTAACTATAATTCGATGGCCAATTTTTATTTGGATAGATAATAATAAGATAAGAGCTTTAGTAAATGATAAGGACAATGTTAGATTTATACATACTATCATAAAACCAAACCATTATGATGAAGTAGGTACAACTACTCTTATACTTGCGAAAGCTTTAATCCCATAAATTTCATGGGTCAGTGATAGCGTGATACCACTGTTTGTGTTAGATTGCTAGCCCTTGTGATTTTTTCTTGGGAAGTTGTCATCTTTCACAGGTCAACCCCGGATATTGGGGTATGCACAGAACCAGCAATCCGGCTATTTGCAAAATCAAAGAAAATCTTTGCTGGAAAAGATAAATAAAACAAAGGATAGAAGATCAGAAAGTCATAAGCAACGTTTTAAATCAAATAACTTAATCATATAATTCAATAACAAATTCGAATGGGTAATGATTTAATGTTCGGTTTGATTTTTAAAGCATAAATCATAAGTTCAACTAGTTTCCAATACCGACAAAGCCTGATCTGACACTGTCAGCAATAGTTGTGTCCTTAAGGAGTGATCTCTACGCCTAAAAATATTTTTAGTGCAAAAAATAAAGTACTTTTAGCTTATTCTTCTCCCCTTTCAATTTTATATTATAATAGGTCTTTCAGAAATCCAAAAGCTAATTACATGATCCTTTTTTTTATATATAAATCTAAATACATAATCCTTATACATTAATACATCGATGATTGGTTATCACCAAACAAAAAATATGTCGATCATTGAACTTTTTTTTTTTTTTTTTATATTAATCGATGATTGAACTTTAATCAATAAAAAACCGGTTGTTGTACATGATGACTTGCTTAATGTTATAAAAATGTTTTATAGGATGTCTATATGAGTTCAATAAGAAAATTTAAAGAATAATGCAATTTAAAAAGTCATATAATAACACCATAAAGTAAATAGAACATACTCTAACATTATTATTATTATTATTATATGTTTGTGTGAAATTTTAAAATTAAGCTCTACTATGTAAACATTCTTTGTAACATAAACTCTTCTCTTAGATGTATTTTTTTAAAAAGAATTATATAATTAAAACTATAAATATAAAATATATAAAATAATTTTTCATAAAATAAAATACTATTACATTAAGCTTTCTTTTTTTAATCACCAAGCAAAGTTTTGAATACAGTCATCACTCATCATGCACAATGTAATTTTCAAATATTGGAAATATTATTCTTTTTTTTTATAAGCTATTGGAAATATTATTCAAATTTGAAAATGGGGTTGTTGACATTAAAGGGAACAAAATAATAGAAGAAAGTCATCCAAAATAAAACAAAGTCGTTAAAGGAAAAAAAAGAAAAGAAACAGAGTCACAGCTCAATCTACATGATATATAATGCTAAATGTGACAATCATATAGGTGGCATCACTCTTTTTCTAATATCACAGCTCAAAGCCACAAATTGTCCATATGCTACCAGCTAGATACTCAATGCTATCTAACTTCTTGTTTCGAATTTGAATTTAGCATAGATGCATTAGCAAGCAACGATATTTAGCAGGACGCTGAAGGCATGGAGCGGCAATATGCGAATGACAACTATAAATTCGAATTTCGAATCTTCTAGTCTTCCAATTGAATTATATTAAATACAAATTTATTTATTTTTTCAAAAAGTGCACGTATAGCAATGTACTAGGTTAGTTTTCTTTTTATAAGAAACAAAGAGATTAAAAACCTCTAGGAAAACCAATACAAGTTAAATCAGCCCTCAAGGCATTACATAAGAAATTAGGAGCAAAATTCTAAAAGGTCACCATGAGAGGTCATGTTATGCCGTTGCAAAGAATCATAGGCGGAACCAAGAGAAAATTCTCCATCATTAGTTAGACTCCAGCTATAGAATCAACAAAAGTTCCATGTTGGGAAGGCATAATGGTACGAATTCTATTCAACAAAGGATTCATCAAGTAGTGTCCAAACTCCTCCCCCATCCGACACCCCAAAGGACTAATATAGTGTGTTTGGATATTAGTTGGGTTCAACTAAACTCACGTTCAATGCTAATCCATCATTCATCTTGCTTCTAAGTTCATGCATTGGAAAGTGTATAACTTCCATTCAGCATGGATCAAACGAGTTTCCAAACACACCCTATAGTTAGCTACAGTTTTGTCCAACTCCAAAAAGGAATATTAACCACAACCAACTCCTTCAAACCCCAAGCCCCCAAGTCTCTTAGGAGAACAAATCACATCCCAAGACACAGAATGCATTTTTCTCCCATCAGCACTATCCCCCCAGATGAAGCCCTTACATATTTTATCAATCTCCTCACAGATGAACTTAAGCAGGAGAGTGGTTTGCATGACGTAGTATGGCAAAGCTTGCAAGACCGATTTAGTGAGCGTAACCCTCCCCAAAAAGGACAAGGTTCTAGCCTTCCATGAGCTTAGTCTCTGTCTGACCTTATCCATGATGAATTGATATGTTTTTTTGGAAGCCCTTTTATGGAGCATAGGGACTCCCAAGTATTTGCCCAAATCATCCATCCACTGGATACCCAAAGCATCACTCAATTGTTATTCATCTTGTTTCCCAACATTCTTGGAGAAGAACACACTAGACTTCTCCAAACTCACTTTTTTGCCCAAAGCTCTTGCAAAATAGATTCAAAATGGTCTGAATAATATTTACTTGGTCCAAAGTAGCCTCCACAAAGAGGATAAGGTCATCCACAAAGGCTAAATGAGAAAGAAGAGGGCCTCTCCTGCTTAACTTCACTAGTTTCCAAACTACCCAATCCATTGCTACTGCTAACATTTGGAACAGTCGCTCAATGCAAAGGACGAAAAGATAGGGAGAAAGAGGGTGTCCTTGTCTAATCCCTCTGGAAGGCCTAAACTCCTCCAAAGCTTCACCATTCCACAAGATACGCATGGACGAGGAGAACATACAATGCCAAATAAGACTAATAATGTGAGGAGGAAACCTAATATCTTCCAAAGTTTCTGTCACATACACCCATCGAAGTCTGTCATAGGCCTTTTTTAGGTCAATTTTAATTGCCATCCAACCAGTCTTGCCACTCTTAGGGTGTGTTGGGTAGCGAGGAAGGAAATAGAAGGAGAGGAAGTAGGTAGGTAAGAAAAGAAAAGAAGAGAAATAGATGATAAATAAAGTGAAAGTTAAGGTTGTTTGGTTGAAGAGAAGTAGGAGAGAAATAGAGTGGAAGTGTACTTTTTGACTTTATTAGAGTTTGAATAAAAAAATAAAAAGACTTTTATACCCTTAATCGTTTTAATATTTTTGACCATCTTATTAAAAATATAAATGTCATATAATCGAATATACTTTTTGTATATTCGATTATATGACATTGTTATTTATTCGAATATTTATATGACATTTGTATATTCACTGCATATTCAAATACACGTTTCAATCTCTCTCTCTCTCTCTCTCTTTCTATATATATATATATATATATATATATATTAGTAATTATTTATATATTTATTTAATTTTAAAAATTGAATTTTGGGTTAAACACATATTCGAATATGTTTTTTACATATTCAAATATGCGAACACAATATTCGAGTATGTAAAACACATTTGAATATGCGTTCAACATATTACACATAGCATTTGCAAAAGAACCAAGGGGTATTAACGAAAACTTGCAACCAATGCTGTATTTCTTCGTATTTTTGAATGGATTGAATTTGGTATGGGACCCACCAAAAATTTAAAAACCTCTTCGTAATTTCTGCGTCACTAAACAAAGAGAAATGCCGCATTTCTCTTCTCTTTTGTGCAGTTCTCTTCTCTTCTTCGCAACTTTTGTGATACCAAATATAGCGTTATGACTCATAGAATGAAACACCTCCTAGGCCACTATGATGTACTAGGTTAGTTTGACCCTTTAAAAAATATCAAAGACTAACTTTACTCACCTCTTTTATTTATGGTTTTGAATTTTGAATTTTTGGTTATTTTTAATTTTGTTTTTGGTTACAGCTTATTTTTAATTTTTAAAGTGTATAAACTTTAACCACCTATATCTATATTTTTATAGAAAAATTCCTAATTTAGTCACATTTTCACTATCATTATTCTTAAAATGTCATCATGATTCATTTAAAAGCAATCAAAATGTTAACAATTCACTTATCCTAGTCAATATTAGATAAATGATTGAATGATAATCATGTCTACGCGTTTTTGTGATTAAATTTTCTCTATGAATAAAGTCATACATTACCGAAAAGAAGGTTAGGGAATAAATTCGTCACATGGCTACTTCTAGACTACTAGACTTGGGTGGCTTTTATAGTCTTTGTAGTCTGTACAAACTCGTGACAAAAATGTGTTCTTGCTCCAAGATCTTGAGAATGATTTTGATCACGCTACAAACAGAGAAAGATATTGAGAATAGTTTTGCGATTCCTTGACAAATAGATTAATGGAACATAGATACTTGAGGAAATTACATTAATACCTTCTTAAATTTTTTGAAATTCCATGTAACTTCATACTTTTTTAACGTTTACAACAATCTCCTTTACAACAGTACACAATATAATGCTTTTAAAACAATTAAGGAAGTTAATGCAATGTATAAAAACATCAGTATAATATTTTTTAAACAATTAAAAAAATTAGTGTAAGAACAAAAAAAAAAAAGATATCGAAACAATTTAACGAAACTTCAAAAAGTGTTAATGTAATTTACTCTAGATATTTTAACCAAAAAAAAAAATAGTAATAACATTGGGTCATTGGTCCCCTCAATTATAATTCATGGTTCATTGGGCAAAAGCAATAAAGACAATTACCATTTAACCAATGCCAGCTTATTTCATAGCTAGTTTGCTTAGCATGGATATTTGGCAGGCACCGAGCAAATGCTAATGAGATTGGAATGTTGAAACTTTGAAATATTCTACTTCAATATATTACTTAAAACTGAAGGGGGATTAAAGAATTGAACCCATATTAACTTATTGATTGATAAACGATAAGGCATGACCCTTAAACATATACCATAGAACAATCTGCCCTCTATTGAAAATGGTTCTCTGTACATATCTAAAAGAAAATCCACGGGGATAAGTTCTCCACGCAACTGCTACCGTGCCATACAAATCACCAGCAAGTCATTGTTCACCAAGGCATCAATTCCCTGGTTAATGTTCTGAGTTGATCTAGAAAAGAATGGGAAACTGGACCGCAGGTTTTAAATTCATTTGGCCTCCTCAGCTGTGACATTTTGAATTTCAGAATCAGGTGATAGTTTAAACTTGAGAACCTTGTGAAGCTGACACACAGGTTTCACTTGCTTTGTTGGAGGTTGACTTGAATCAATTAGTCTCGTTCCGGAGAAAAGGTTCACTTCAGATGGTCCTGTCTCTTCATGAACCACAGGGGCATCTGCACAAAGGGATACTTTATCAAATAACTTATTTTAAGCACTTCTTATACGTGGGAAGCAAATGAAATTAAAAACAGTTCCACGAAAGCATGTCTTCCATATAACATGAGTATCTTAACAATTTGAAAGGCATCATTGATTCATTGTTGAGTGATTAAACGTAAGCTATTCTTCTGGCAATAAATCTAATTCACCGATTGATTGGCAGCTAGAAAAAATAAAATATAAGATAGAAAATAGAGGGTATTCCTCATTGGCTAAATCTTATACAAGTTTGTTTTTGAGTCTTCTTGACACTCTAACAGCAGCACTGGTGGAGAAGCAGCAATTCCAAGTAGACTAGAGTTACATGAACTATTACAGGTATACTAAATAATACATTGGACAACAGGAGGCCAGATGCAGCATCAACTAATGGGTGCTACTGCTGCTAAACATGCCAACAGATAGAGTAGCTATGAGAAATTAACTGCATCATTAAATTGCACAAACTCTTTACTGGTAAATAAAAATAACGTTTTAGTAAAAAATCCATGATTCTTCATTCTCAGTAAAGCCAGGAATATAGACATTGTAAATCTGTTACTCGGAGGAAATGTGGAAGAATCAGCTTTGGAAATCAGTTATCTCTTATAATGACAGTATGACACAAGTATAAAAGCATCGACTATTTAACAACCAAGAAGGTCAGAGTATCCAGACAAGTGAGACATAATTTTAGTTTCCAAGATCTACTTTCCTTTTTCAGACTTATTCTGCACACATTAACTGTAACTAACCTTGTTCTGTAAAAGCAAGACATGTGCCAATTGTCTCCTCATATTCCCCAATCTGTAGACAACAACAAACCATAATAATCCTTAATCCCTAAATGATCATCATCCGTTCAGAGAAAGTGGGGGGGTCGGGAGGGGGGAGGCAACTTGAACTGCCAGATTTAATTCAAATTATCAAAAGGAAAAATAAACAAAATTGATAGAAGCAACTTTAACCTGTTGGAACCTCTAGCTGAAATACAACATTAAAATTATCCGCCTAATCCTAGATATAGCATTGAAGAAACATACATCTAAACAAATGGACAAATTTCATAAAGTCTATATAGCTTCAACAGATTCACACGAGAGCACCAAAATATCACTTAAACCCCAAAAACTCCCAATAATTAAAATCCTAAAGGCACAAGGAATTTTAAAGTAGGCAACTTACCAGCTTGAATTTGTCATCAATGATCAATACTGGGTGTAATGTATCAAGGCCCTATCATTAACAATAAATAATATAAGCATACTTTACTAAGGTAGGATACAATAAATCAATAAGAAGATAACTTATGGATGAAAAATTACCAGAAAAATGCTACAGACATAGAAAAAGCAAAAGAAAAGAGAGCATTCCATAGTGAAATTAGAAGTTCCAATTCTTGTCTAGCATATAGTATACTTAACAGAATGAAAAAAGTTCATTATATCTAAATACACAGTTCGATCAATTCAGAAGTCAAAACACAATATAGAAAGCTTAAACAGGGTAAGGAGTATGGTAATATCATATTTGAATCAAGATAAATACTCCTGTTTATCAAAAAAAGATAAAGAATAATGGCCTGGTGTTGAAAATTTACATAGTTGATGAACTTGATACACATTCAGTGAAAAATATGAAGAAAGTAGGACAGGTTGAGGAACTTACAGAAAGAACATACTTTGCATTTGGTGGAAAGTCAATTAGGTCAGAAACAGCATCCAAGTTAAGTAAAACATATTCATCTTGATCCTCATGATCATGTGAAGCTGCTGCATTTGCCTCCATATTCCTGTGCACAGATTGCAAACAAAGGACGTGTTTGGGAACCCGTTTGCATATGCAAACGGGATTTCACACTTTCCAAAGCACTAAGATAAGAAGCAAATTTTTCTATCTTTTCTGTTGAACGTGGGTTTGCAAGTTCTCAACTGCAAACCAAACACACACAAAAACTGACTCACCATAGCAAATCTGAAACGAAGGAAGAAAGATAGTTTATGCCCACAATTAATTTCTTTTTCAAATTACAATAATCAAAATATTCCACAATGAAGGGTATTCCATAACCATAAAAAAAAGAAAAAAAAAGAAAAGTTGTTTTATAACATAAAAATTTTGGAGTAGGCTCAAACTACAAAAACAAGAGTTGAGATTCTGATTTGGAATCAACGGCTCCAGATGGTTATCATTTTGCACTTGGGAATTTCAAGTTAACATAGACACGGATAAAGTTAGATTTTTTTTTTTTAAAAAAGTTCAGAAGTGGAAGGTACACGAGGAGAATAGATAAAACCGCAAAACAAATTGAAGTGAAGTTTAGAGATGATGCAAAGTGGGATTAGGGTAACAATGCTGAATACAATTCAGAAAAATTGAAATAGAAAAATAAGAGACATTGTTAATTTGTTGTTGTTATAATATATATTAAATTTATCATACATTGAGCTAGGGTGCTTGCTTAATGCTTTGCTCGTGAGTTGTGACAAATGGATCAAAGAGAAAATAAAGAGAAAAAAAAAAAAAAAAAGCACCTGGAGTGATATAAATGTCAAACGCGGAACAAACGGCGTCGTCTCTGCATGCGGTGCCAGTTGAGGGAGACAGGGAAAAAGAAGAAGAATATGTGGAAAATGGATTTCCTGCGGTCGGAGAGAGAAGAAAAGCTAAATCTCCACCCTTTATTTTATTTTCCAACTTTATAAAATTAATAAAATATAAAAAGAAAAAAATTACAACCTTTAGATGATGACTGCAGGTACAACAGCGTGAAGCTTGACAGCAGATAATCCAGGTCTGTGTCCACCTGTTGTTATTCGGTGCTCAAGGACTGGGGAAGACAACTGCACAGCACAGCACAGCATAGCTCTTAATCCTATCGTTCAAATTCCTCCTGTTAGCTGGACCGTCGGATAAAAGAAAAGTAACAGCCCTTTTTATGCAAATAAAAAGGGAATGAATGTAAGATGGGCTGGCTACAAAATTTTCGGAAAGCCCAACAGGAGTTAAGAGAACATTGTACACAAGGTGTTGTTGGGCTTTAAAGTAAACTCAGTCCAATAAACAGATGAAAACAAGAAAAGAAAACATAATCTAACCTAAATTAAATACCTACTACTCATCAGCTTTTTTCTTTTTTCGGTTACCATGTTATAAATGCAAAGTGTCTATTGACTTTATCAATGACTAATCTCTGTAGAAAACCTGGTTGACCAAGTTTAGTAAATTCTTCCTTTCCAACCACGTTTTAAACTTTTTTCCATCCATAAGACTTGAACTTAAGATATTGCTAAAAGAATCTATGAACCAACGTAACATTGGTTTCCTACTCATTTGCTTAATAAATTTTAATTTGTCATTCATATAAATATTTTTACTACACAATATAATAAATTAAAATTTTCATAAAGTATCCCTTCTAATATTAAACATCATTTTTTTTAGAGTAATATTACATCATTAAAAATTCATTTTACATAAAATTTCCATTTTATTCAATTTCATAATATTTTTCCAATAACTAATTAAATATAAGTTCTTTCAATTACTTTTTTGAATTATAATTTCGCAAATAATTACAAACCCAATTATTCAAATAAATTCCAAAATACTAATTTCCATTAAAATACCAATTTTGTTTCTTTATTTTCAGAATTGCGAAAGCTAGGGAAAGAAAAAAGATAAAGGAAAAAGAAACGTGACTCAAACTCAATTTAATTTAATTAATTATTAAATGATTCAGTTAGTTAATTAATCACTCTTACAATTGTTTTTAACACACATCATTCTAATTTCCATGAAAGTTTTTTTAATATTAATGTCTTTAGTAAGATTTTAATTGGTATAGAATCTTAAGTTTGTTGAAGTTCAGGAAATTTTCTCTTTTAATATATATATATATATATAATCAAAACAGTTGCAACGACCGATAGTTCTAATAATTATTAAAATATTGATCTTATGTTTTTTCACAATAGAGAAGAAATAGAAAAAAAAAATGAAAAAGAGAGGATATTACTAGTTATAAGTTGGGTTTTGACTTTTGAGAGCTCATTAGGGATAGAGCATACCTCAAGACTTAAAGAATACTTACAGACAAATTACCTACTAACAAAATCCTCACATCAACAACAGTAAAATTCTCATTTTTTATTTATCATCCTCTTTTTTTCTCTCCCACTTACCAATGCTCTCATTTTGAAATAATTTGATTTTCATTTTTTATCTTTCTTTTCCTAATTCTCATTTTTTTTTTTACAACGTTGTGTGATAAGATATATATATATATATATATATATATATATATATATATATATTCATTTTAAAGATTTATGGAGATCACTAATTAGGGTTACATGTCATTTTTCTTTAACATTTGTCAAATTGTTAAAGTCTTTTTTCACTTTTTTCTAAAAGAAAAATAATTTTCTTGAATAGTTGGAATTTTTTATTTTGTTTCCGTAGTGTGAAGACTGTGTCGTGATCTGATTTATAAATCTAGGATTTTAATAGTGGGGATTGATGTGATGAAGGTGTGTACGAGGTTATTTTGTTGAATTGTTTGTGGGATGACAACATTGAACCGAGCAGCAATAAAAGCTTAGTCATGAAGGAGATGAGGTTTCATAGGTGATTCTTCTCTTCTCACCTGCCTATTAATGGAGAATCATCACCCAACCACGCTCATTATATGTGTAACATATATATTTTCATTAAATTAGCCATAGCCACGTATCAAATCCCTCTAATTCTTCGTCTTTTACATTTTGCGATTTTTTTTTCCTTTACTTATTTCATTTTGGGTTGATAGTCTGTGATTCATTTGATTAAATTTCTTTTTCGATATATATTATTTTTTTAATTTAGAATAATGTACTTTTATTTAGATGATAATATTATATGATTAAGGATATTTTGTTTCTATAATTATTTATACTAACTTCTACTATCTTTTGTTTCTATATATACATTATATCATATGTGAACGAAACTTTTATATAAAATTATAGTATTAAATATTTTTCAACAATTTTGAAAGATAAATAATCATTTTTCTTTTATAAAAAAAAAATATTAAACCTGGACAAATTTGCTAAATGAGTTCAATTAAGATACGTTTTATTCACAAGTGTTTTTTTTTTTTTTTTGATGAATAAAAGTGGCCAAGGCCCAACTAACAATCACGAAAAAATATTAATATCCATAAATCAATCTACTTAAAAATATGGTAATTCGATGATCACTATTTTATCTATTATTGTTTGATTTGACTATATCTACATAATTGGGTAGACTTCAATTTGCATGTCTACCACTTTGTGTGCTTTCAGAACCTAAACTGTTTTTTGACGAGTTTGTGTAGGACAACGAACATTATTATACTTCTTAATTTTGTTACCTTAACATGTAATATATCAATATGAAAGATTTAAGTAGTCAGAAATCAGTTCTCAAAAAAAAAAAAAAAAAAAAAGTAGTCAACAATCAGGTGAACAATAAAGAGAAAGTTAGTGCAAAATTTTAGAAATAAAAGGCAGAAAACGAGCATGAAACAAAGACAATATGAATTATATAGAATGCGAACAAATTATAAAAAAATAAAAAACGAAAAGCAAGTACAAACATCATATAATACAAGTATTCAAATAATATATCTATTTACAGAAACAGCATTGACATGTCAAATAATATACTAAGATTATCATTTCAAGGTTACTTTCATGTATTGATTTTACACGTATTGTGTATATAATAATAAATGGTAATTGCTAAAAATTATGTGATATTTATTTTTAGTAGTATTTTGCCTTTGTTTAATTAACTTGATCTTATAAAATAATTTTTGTTAAAATTTCAATATATTTGTTGTAGTAAATAAATTAATTTAAGACTAATAAGTTAGAGAAAAAAAATTTTAAAAAAAAACTAAACCAGGTTTTACATGTATGCACTGGTACTAAAACAAATTGTATCACTAGAATGGTCCATTGATCTGCAGCTTTGTTTAATTAAGCAATGGTTTCCTATAAAAAAAATGAATCTCAAAATGTATGGCAAAAGAGAGAAAGTCATCGTTATTTTAATTCATTGTGGACTTTAAGTTGCTAACCATTTATTTAAGTTGATGTATACTTATATAAGTCACTAGTCAGTTATATAACCTACTACCAAAAATGAATTAAAGTCACCGTGATAGTAGGGAATCCAAATCCCACAATAATATACAAGGCAACAAAAATGGAATAAGACAAATTTGAAATTCAGCAAATTTGAAAATTTGTTAAGTTTGCTTTTTTTTTTTTTAAATTAAAAGAAAAATAAAATGTGCAACTTATATTTTTAAAATAATAATGTGGATCTTATATTTTTAAAACTCTCACTTTCTATCTCAAACTATTATTTATGCCACAAATTACATTGACATTTCTTTTGAATTCAAATGAACTACACAGACTCCCTTTTTAATTTTTAAAATTATATAAACCTTTTATTTTCAAATTTTCGAAATGACACAACCTATTAACTTCATTCAATTACATGAACATTTTTCATTTTAATTTCTAACATCAATAAATATTTTAATAGAGTTAAAATTCAATACAAGAAGGGTTAATGCAATTTTAAGGTATAGTTGAAAATTTGGATAATCTCATCATTTAATTTTCATCATTAGTTACTATATAATTTTTCCTTCTTATACATTGCTCATAAACAAAACCACAAAAGGTTGAGCTTTATTTTAAAATTATAAATAAGAAGATAAAATTATATGAACAATATTTAAATAGATAATAAACAATGAGTCTTTTTCTCACTAAATACTTGGAGATTTATGGGTCTCGGACGGCTGTAGCTAGAGTTTACGAATCAATCACGATAGTGGTTATGCTTAAGGTTGGACCCAAAAATAAAATGCTTGTTATGTTAAATTTCTAGTGCGCTATGTTGTTTAGAATCTTCTTTGTATTACTATTATAAAATTAATTATCACACTTTTAAATGAAAAACCACATTTGAATATAATTTTTCTTTGAATTTTTTTAAAAATCAATTTTATCCAATTCTCCTTAAATGCTAAATCAAATGGGCACTTAACTCAATAATACCGCAGAAAAACTGATTAAATTTTATCAATTTTTTAAAAATAAACTCAATTCAATCAACTAAAACCTCAATGAATGACAATTAGTTTATATTTTATCCTTCTTTAGATATAAAATATTCGCACGACACTATCTTTAACATTCTCATAACACTTCACTATATAACTGTAGAATAGATATATATTATAAATAAATCCAGGGGAAATCAAATCAAGCCATGCAAATTACATTGTAATGTTAAATATTCAAACCGTCAAAATGAGTTACATGAAATAGCACACAAACGCAGAGGTACCAAAGCGGAAAAAGAATTGAACAAATGAAGCGCAAACAAAGACAGCTGAGGAAAAAATATACTGTAGCAACGCGTCACTGAAAGAATGTGACACCTGGAAAAAAAATTGGACACTTTCAATATTGCTGTTCATGTCAAGCATAACATTTTCAAAGGAGGAAAGAAATAAAAGTACTATTGCTCTGGCAATTTGTCCTTCAAATATTTTAGAACAGCTTTAGTTCCTTTATCCAAGACAGTCCTTCGAATGCTGAAACAAGTAAAGAAACATTATTAAGATTTTCATCAATCAAGGTTATCACTCATCAGTTCAATTTCGACACCCTGCATTTCCCATGTCTTGAGATCTAGCAGATCTTTATATTTTGTTTCTGCTGTGCTAGGAGCTTAAGCAGCATAGCATTTTACTTTTGCAGGAGTCCAGTTGGTCAAGTAAAATCTTACCTAATACTAAGGGCAATTACACTTTACCCTTTGCAGTTTAACACTTCAATTTACTAAAACTCTAGTTAAACGACGCAAAGCTGACAAAATTTAACATTTTTCATTTTAATTCAAAATTCAGGAGGATTTAATGACAAAATTAGAGAGTAAGTTGACAGAGTGAAAAACTATATGGGGATAATTATGTAATTAACCCCTAACACTAAACATATGTAAACATAATGAAATTGGTGAGTCACAGAAGCGTCGAAGCACCATCCACTTCAATCAAGGACACAGTTGATTACGGAACAGCTAGAAGAAAGGGGGAATAACTTTTAAAATATACTTCTTGGCAATGATCTTTAGAATTTATCTTTCCGTATTTGAAAATTTATTAACCCTAAAGCACAAATATAACAGAGATGCAAACACCATTTATACTTATAAAACCCAGATTATTGTCAAAAAATAGTTCTCCATTTTGAGAAAGCACAAAGAAAGGTCGGGGCAGGTGGAAGTTACCTTCTGAGAGGATTCCCATCAAGTCTCAATGCCTGAAGGCTTGGTTCCAGCAAACCCTGATCAAATCAATTTCTTAAAATAAATTCTATGAATCAATGTTAAAACAACAAGCTATGAGTTCCACAAATTCAGATGATCAAAGTGACGGCATGGAGACTGAGTCAAAATAAATTCTATCAAATTTTCCTTTTTGACTTTTTTACATGCCCAACATTGAGACTTATAGCACCCCCTATTTCTCAAAATACATTTGTATGAGAACTATAGTCACAATAAAGAAATGAAATCACCCCTATATTTTAAATTAGAATCCACTCTCAAGTGTACTCTACTTTAAAGAATGCCCCATGTCATTTTTAACTTTCTTTTTTTTCCCCTTAATTTTAAACTTAATTTTTTTGAAATAATTATGTACATCTTTTTCTATAATGTTAATTATTTTTTCCATAATCTATACTGTTTGGATTCTAGTTAAATAATTGCTTATATATATCTGTTGGGACTTGCTAGTTAGGTCAACAAAATGAACACCCACTCTCCTCTTTTTAGAGAGGGACAGTGTTTGTTTCTCACCAGCTCAGGTGGAAGGACTGAGATGTTGTTATCAGATAGGTCAAGCTCCTTGAGAGAAGTGAGATTTTTTAGCCCCTGAAAACAAGTTCATAGGTAAGTAAAGGAAAAAAAAAAAAATAATAGCAAAATTTAGTATTTATTAAATAGTTCTTAGAGTCTATTAGACAAGACAAGTTTTACGAGCTGAGTTAGCATGTGTGCATGCATCTATATGACTCAACCTTTAGAGGTCAAATTACACATGTAAGTCTGCTTTCTGATCACTAATAATTTAAGAAAGTATGATAAGGAAGTCACCGGAGGGAAATATTGAACTATGGCATTTCGCTTCAATCATCAGTCTATGGTAGACAGAAATCCAATTTTATGAACTTGCAACCGTAAAAATACATTATCTATAATAGAAAATAACAAGACATGAACAACATTTTAACATGAAAAAAAAAAAAAAAAAAAGCCAAGAAAATGGCAAGCGGTTATTCAAGGTTGAGAGGAAAATCAGTGGACGCTAAAAAGTTACCATCAAGCCAATATATAAACTTTGATAACATCTGAATTCAAGAGGCAAACATACAAATTGTTGGACCCTAAGCTATAGTCATTATCTAACAAATATGAAGTTCAAGGATAATCATAAATTTTCACGGGATATAAATAAACAAGCAGTTATACAAGCTTAATCCCTGTTTTTTACACCCAAAAAAAAAAAATGTTACCACTGGAATTGATTGAAGGGAATTCTGACTCAAGTCAAGGATCTGTAGCTGAAGAAACCCCACTATATCTGATGGAACTTCACTGAGCCTCATTCTTCTGTTAGTTTTGTGATGTGAAAGTTAAGCACAAGCTCCCAAGAAGATAAAGGAATATGAAAGTTAAATCTCCGTGTATGTGTGTGAAGGTGTCTTCTCACACTTGCCATAGATTTCTAGTAACCAACCTTAGGTAAAGCTCTTGCAGGTATGGCAAACTAGAAAATGCAGGACCATCTAGTACTGAAGCTGCATTACCACTAAGATCCAGGATCTGAAGCTTAGGCACCGCTTCAAAGCCATCTGAAGGTATCTATTGTTCAAATGACAGATAAGGTCAGTCATATCGTACACCTGATTTGAATTTATAGCAGAGAATAAAGCATGTGGACACAGAAATTTCACATTACAGTTAGGATTTCTGCCACTGTAAACTCTGATAAATACTGAGAGGAAAAATAATATCTGGAAATGTTTCATTACATGCAGCAGAGTACACAGCTATTATAAAAAAAAAGAAAAAAAAAGTCTAACCACATGAAATTTTGAGAAGTACTAACAATTAACCATTTTGGCCATTGATTTCATTTTCAACTTTGTTTTTTTGGGGAGAGCGGGGTGTGGTGGTTTTGCGGCAGATGGGAGTTGAGATTCACTGCCTTACAGAAGTTATTTATGTCATTGGAAATTAAATAGTACTGTTGTTTAGTAAAAAGAAAGAAAAGGACTTCAGCTTGTCAATGATACAACTATGAGGGAATTAAAACATACATTGCCTTTTTTATTTAAGGTAATTCTATAAAACCAACAGCAATGGCCACCAATGAGAGAGAAAAACAATTATTTATATGGATTTATTGGAAAAACCATATTAATTATTTATAAAGTATTATGTCTTGCACTGCAACAGTTCTATACACATGTTGATACCATTATTCATTTTATAAGAAAAAGAACAGAGAGAAGCTCTCAAATCATTAGTTGTTACCTGTCTGAGGGGATTGTTGTCCAGCTTCAAACATGAGAGACTCGAAAGTGATTTAAGAATTGAACCTGGCCAGTCTTTAATTTGATTCTTAGATAAAATCAGTGTCTGCGAAGCGTAAAATATATAAATGAATTAATAGAGCATTTTCAAATCAGCAGCAGGTCAATTTATGACCAGAATATCTAAGTACTCTTCCCAAGCCTCAAATCAATCAACAAATTATCATTAAATCTGGAAACATATTATCATAATAGATCCATAAATTGCTTTGAGCATGAATCTTCATGAAATAATCACTCAACACAAAAAAAGGCTTTACCATATAAGAAATATTTTACTATATACAAAGAAAATAAAAATAATAATGAAAAACATTTTCCTTCTGATTTAGAGGAAAGTTAAAGATCATTACAATTATTTTTGTCGTAAAATATCAGTACAAGCACAAAAAATGGCATAATTACAAAGAAAAAATTGTAAACAATAATATAATAGTAAACAGAAAAATATGAACCAAAATGAGGAAATGGTTGAAAAAAATTATGATCCTTGTATTTATGACTTCTAATATAATGACAATATACATCTGTACCAGGCAATAATGGTGCTAACTTATAACAGCATCTTACAGGAAATAAAACCAGAAGATAAGGTTTAACCTGGAGGGAAACACAAGAAGAAAGTTCAACTGGCAACTCCTGGATGGAGTTTCTGGAAAGATTAAGTTTTATGACCTCCCCTGATTCCCATACTTCTGATGGGACTGCACTCAACCCCAGCCCTTCCATAGAAAGTTCCTGAACACAATTATAAACAGATGGCCAATTGGTGAGGAAATAAATGTCTAGCTAAAAAAAATTAATGAAACTTAAGTAAGTTAACAAAGGTATATGGGTTTGTTTGTTAGCGTATAATGTCATTACACATCTCAGAACAATATAATAACATTAATGAATCCATTGTCAAACTACAATGTAATCAACTTAGATGTTAAAATCATGATTGGTAGATAAAAAACATACTCATTTTTTTGTTATTTTTATCCAAAAACGATTCCTAAATTGGCAGCAATCCAACCAAATTCTCTTTCCAAAAGAAATAAAAATAAATAAATTGATTTTGTCCCCCCTTTTTTTTTTCCTCTTATAAGCATAATGCCATGCGCCTGATTTTGATAGTTGAACTTGCACTAGAATATTTAAGTATCTTCTAGTTGCCTCTATTAGCAGAAGAATACATACAGAATGAGTTCCTCGGAAAAACTGAGTAATTTCGAGCAACTAATTGGCACTAGAATTAATGTATTATTTCGTATATGCAATTATACAGAGTGACCTTCTGACCCCATTGAAGCAGTTAATGCGCATAGGGATATCAACACACTGACACAGACTACAAACAATTTATTATCAAAAAGAAATCTATTGAATCTATGGAATGAATATTTAACTTTTCAAGAGATGCAATACCTTTGAAGTGAGAGACAATCGGGTAGCCATTGCAATCACCTCTTCTTTTGTTGTGGTTACAGCTTCAGAATCTGCAGAAGAATTTTAAAATATTATATCTAACATCAGCAACAGTCTCAAATTTAAGTTATATGCACAAATGCATCTAACATTGTAATATACCTTCATCTTCAGAAAGTCTGCTTTGGAGAAATTTCAGTAACGCTGGTGTAGGTCCAGATACTAATGAGCTGGTGAGAAAAAACATTAGTGAAAAATACTTATAAATATAAATGTTAACCTCAGAAAGCACAAAACAATTTCCTGTACCTTCGAAGAGTTCTCAAAGGATTTCCACTAAGCAAAAGTTTCCTCAATGTAGTCATCTTGCCTAAACAAGAGACATAAGCTAAAATTTCATTCATGTTAATGTTAAATTATTTGCATATTACTTTTAAGTCTTCAACTTTTAAATACCATCATAATGCAAGGAAGTTGAGATGTACTATGGCCCATTGACTAAATGTTCGGGTATAACATATAATTGGGAATAAGTGTCAGACTCTTTCAGGTGATGGTATTCCATTGAATAGATGAAATTGCTATGGAGATTATGTTAGGAACCATAAAATTGGTGAGGATGGAGAATAAACAACTCTCTTTACAACTCTGTGAATCCCATGTAACAAATTCCTTGAGTAAAGATTCAAGGTCAGTGAAGAGAATTGTCTACATGACTACATTGAGAAGAATAATAAATCATGCCCAGATCCAGCAACTGAAATTATTGTTTACTTAGAACTCTTTATCACTGGGAATGTTGCACTGTTTTTACAATTTTATCCCTTATCAGTTTCTTTGCAATTCCCTTAGATACTGAAATCAATACAAAGAGTTGAGATAAAAAATTTAAATTCATTTATATTCTCTGCACTAACTTGTATATTGTTCTCATTAGTTACATACAATTTTTTTTTCAAAAATAAAGAAAATTATACTTATGATGGTACCAAAACTTGCTGACCTTACCCATTTCAGGGGGTAACCCACTCAATGAATTATTAGAAAGATCCAAGACTAAAAGACTCAATTTGCATGCCTCTACGGGATAGTCCTTCAGCTGCGAATACACAAAAATAAATAAGCAATTGAATTAAAAATCGATTATTGAGGGAGAAGAGAACAAAGCATCAGAAGGAAAAAAATTGCAATATAATTATTGCCACTATTTTAACAAAATTATACAAACAAGAGCTCTTTTCGGACATAATAGAAGTAATTACAAACAATAACTTCACTCTTTATTTTGTGTGTATTTGGATCAGCATAATTTGGAAAAATAATTGGTTTTTCGTTAGGTTCTAGAGAGTAGAGAGAGCTTTAATAATAGATTATTTCCCCTAAAATAGTGTTTCTAAACACACTATTACCTACCTGGTTAGAGTGAAGAACTAAAGTCCCAAGTTGAGAAAGGGCCCCTATCTCCACTGGTACCATAGAAATATTGTTATTCCTATATTTAGAGGAAAAAAAAAACAAGCACAATATGTATCAGAAGAAGTGCAGTAAGTTTTAAGTAGAGGAAAAAACAATGCATAGTATGCTTTTAATAATATGAAAACTTGCATCGGAATAGGTTAGAATTTGACCCCAAATAAAGCTCGGTCAGTGAATGACAACCGATGATTGATGAAGGGATTGCTGATATTCCTGCACAGACAGAACAAACAATTTCTAAGTCAAGATGAAAAATGAAGAAACCAAAAAGAAAGAAAAAAAAAAAGTTGACCAAAGAACTCACTGTTTTGATGGAGGTCAAGACGAATTAGACGTGAAAGGCCTCCAATGCTTACTGGTATCCCGTTCAGCAAATTTTTTGCTGCAGTAAGGGTCACATTGGAAACAAGTTTACCAAATCAAAGGATTTACAAATAGGAATGAAATAATTAATTGATATTATACATGTGACCTTAGAGAACAAAGGACTATACATGCATTGAATTCAGTAAGCATGGTCCATGATGAAATGAGATTTTCATATATCACTGTTAGCTTGTTTCCCTGGCAAAGACAAAAAGATAATGTTGTGAGAGCACTGATTAATAAAACCATAAATTTTTTAAGGTTTAAGGAGATGTTTGCTGACAATTAATATACTAAGTTTTGCTACTAATTACTACCTCCATATCTAGCTTAGACAATTTGG
Organism: Spatholobus suberectus; assembly: GCA_004329165.1. Classification (NCBI taxonomy): domain Eukaryota; kingdom Viridiplantae; phylum Streptophyta; class Magnoliopsida; order Fabales; family Fabaceae; genus Spatholobus; species Spatholobus suberectus. Next base: position 19,981,017 of record CM014736.1, read on the forward strand.
AACAATTTGCTAAATCTTCTGGCAAGCTTGCAATAAGATTGTTTGATCCCTGCAAAAAGAGTATCATAAGCCTCATTTCATCAAATAGAATGTACATAGTTATATGAATAAAGAGTTACAGACCAACAAATAGCAAACTTTTATAACAGATTTCAGTTCAATTGCAAAGGCAGGTAAAGACTGTAAGGAAAATCTCACAGCCCCCCATTTAAAGTAAGCACAATCTTCGTCAACAGACTTAAGTATGCTGAATAACCTAAAGCAAGGACCAAGGAAATCAAAATATATACTTAAGAAAAGGTAAAATACAGAATCTATTTGCTAAAATTCTCCTCCATTTTTAAACATTGGGGTTGTAGGGACGTAATATATATCTGGTGATGACTATTACCGAGACTGTCTAGCGCAGTCAGAGGGTCTTGACAAAAAAGATCAACAATATCACTGTCCAATCAAATTTAAAAGTCAAGAGGTAATGAGCAACTTTAGCTGTAATGAAAAAGATGATTGACAGTCTGCACAGCATCAGCTTGAATTCATACATGTGATGTTACAAAAATAGGTTCAAGCTCACTTCTCTTTTAAGAAATCCACCATTATGAAGAGGCGAGAAGAAACTTCACAAATGGAAGGGTAATTTATACGTCTAAAGGAGGCTGCACACACTGATAGAGAGAAATGCCAAATGCACATGTACAGTTAAGTAAAAAGGAAAGAAAGCAGATTCTTTGGGAGTGTCAGGAATTGAACAAATCCTTTTGGAGCAAGAAAATAATTTAGCCAACAAAATGTGGTACATCACTGTTGTTATCACAAGGGAAACTCCTTCCTTAATCATGCACCCAAAAAAAAATAAAATTACTCTCCATCATTTGAAGTGCAGTTTGGATACTGATCTTAGAAGTATCTCACTGTTATCAATCAATCTGTGCTTTCTAACATTAACATAGAACAAAGTGGGCCACTAAAGAAGCATGAACACTTCAAAAAAGTAGCTTTGTCCATTCTTTTCAATTTTATATTTTACACTTTAATTCCAATACGAATGAGAATATCACAACAATTACATAAATTATAGCATTTTATTATGCCTACAATGGACCATGCTCACTTTTAAAACATTGATTCTCCCTTTTGATTTAAGTCTTGTGTTTTATGTTAATGTTATACCAATGCTTATATTTTGTGTTATAGATGTTTCATGTTCCATAATTTTTAAAATTTGTCTTAACATATCAGTGTCCCATTTTTGTATCTATACTTTCTAGTGGGCTCCCACAACCAAATTCCATTTATAGTCATCAAAATAAATAAATAATAAACTTGATGGCATTTCAAGGTTTAATTCACAATAACCACAAGCATAATTTGAACAAACCACTTTTATGTCAGATAAGCACCGTTAGCCAACTGCACAACTAACATCTACCACATCCAGAAGTTTCAGCAAGACAAGGCTATTACCTTTAAGTCCGACAATTCTAAGCATCTGCCAAGCGAGCTAGGAAGTTCCGTGAGCCGATTATTTGAACAATCAAGCCTAAACCAATAAATGCAAGAGCCGAGCGGTTTGCAAGGCACACAAGCAAACAGAGTAAGTACAAATGGAAGTAAACATTCTCACATCAGCCTACAAAAAAAATAACACAGAATTCAGTATACTTCACAAGCGATGCAGCCGATCCAATCTCCTCCGGTATTCTAACTATCGAATTGAACGAAACATCCAACAACTTCAACTGAGGCAGCCTGTGAACCAGAAACAAACAACCATGAAAAATCATCATCGAATTTTCAAATTGAAAACCAGACAGTTAAACAAGGCAAAAACTCAAACATTACAACAAAAACTCACTCTCCTATAGCAGCGGGAAGCTGAGAGAGACAGTTGTGGGTCAGATTCAACACAGCAAGAAAAGGCAAATTTCTCAGATCATCCTTCAACGATTCAATGCTGTTGTGAGCCAGAATAAGCTTCTGAAGCTCCACAGCCTGTACATTCCGTTTCGTCTCATTTAATTGCATTGCATTTCATTTCAAATTTCATTCCGTTTTCCTAATCAAACCACACAAAACGACATTTCAGTTCAATTTGAAAGGTGCAATATACCTCCCACCACTTGTCTTCGCCGCCGAGGCCCTCCAGATTCCGGTAAACCTCGTCAGGAACTTCTCTGCAGATGGAAACGACAACAATAACGATGCGCGAATGAGTGGAATTAAATGAAGAAGAGAACGTGGACGCAGAAAAGAAAGGAGCAGTGGAGAGAGTTCCGTAAGGCTTACTTGAGGGAGCGATTGGAGAGGTTGAGAGAACCGGAGGCTCTCGCCGCTTTCAGCAATCGATCCATTGCACCGTGCTCAGATCAGATCCAGAGAAGAGGAAGAATGGCTTCCAAATTTCAAATGATTTTCAAAAGGATGATAATAATTATAATCATAAATTCTTTTCTAGCATCACATCACAAGCGTGCTTATAACATCAATGAACATGACAGTGTAAATGTACTGCTTTTTTTTTCTTTTTTTTTTTCCAATTTGGTGCAATTTCAATTCACGTTGGTGTTCAACCATAACTATAATGCGACCATAATTTAATCAAATTGTCATTTATAATAATAAGTTTGTTTTTTTCTTTGTATACAGACAATATCTTGTATAAGAGACAATTCTGTTTTAATCGAGTAAAATTATTATGAGCAACAAAACTCTACTGCCAAGCATACAGTTGTATACCTAAAACTCACCAAGACACTAAATAAGTTGAAACAGCCACATCTCAATTGACCCATGCTTTTTGTGGTCTATAATAATAATAATAATCGTAAATTATATTAAAAATAATTTTTGTATTAGTGTAATATTTTTTTATGATAATATCATAATAGTGTATATTTATTAAACCCTAAATTAAACTAAAATTCTAATAATATATATTTGATAGAATAAACATTTATTTTAAAATAATTAAATTTTTTAATTAATAAATATTTTGAATAGACAAATTATATTGTAATCAAATTTTAAAATAAATAAATATCTTTGAATGTATAAATTATATTTCACATTTATCATGAATAATTTAAATGATAATATAAAGATATTTTTAATGATTGACAAATTTTTAAAAAAATATTAAAATTTAATTTAAAAATAAAGATAAAAAAATATAAATTGAAAGGGATAGACTTTTAAAAAGATCAAGTATATAATTTCAACAAAAAAAAGATCAAGTATATAAATATAAAGATAAAATGAAGGTAGTTGTATTTTTTTTTTTTGGTATGCAACACACATTTTTAATTTGAGAAAAAGTATATGCACTAATAGTTATCACAATTGGGGTCACAATGGAAACGGCGCAAAAATAATTTTAATGGCGTCACCACCAATATTTTTGTTTGAGGGAAAATCATTAGAAAACCCTTTTAAAAATGGTCTTTGAAATTAGAGATAGGTTTAGAAGTTCAAGAGTCGATTACTTGTAGTGATGTTTTGTCCGAAAACTATGACAATTCAATTTGGGTTTTTATGTTGTAAGAAAAAAGATAATCGGTGACGAAAAATAATTTTTTTTAGATTAGTGTGGTTGTTTATTTTGATAACTTTATCATATGAATTTTTATCACATGATAAAGCTATCTAAATAAACAAATTTCTATGCTATACCTTCTCGGAGTAAAGTTTACAAGGATTTTTGGTTTTTATGATATCGTTGACAATCATAAAAAGACACTTTTCTTTTTTCTTTCTTTTTTGGTATCCAATAGCTATTTGTGCAACTATTTTACGACTAAGAAGGAATTGCCCTGTGTATTGATTATATATTATATTTATAGTAATTTAATATATAATCTATACACTAGGCAATTGCTTCTTAATTGTAAAATAGTTGCACAAATAGCTATATTAAAAGAGAATTGTCTTTTTAATATTGCCAACAATATCATAAAAATCAAAAATCCCCGTAGACTTTACTCTCGGAAGGTATAGCATAGAAATTTGTTTATTTTGATAGCTTTATCAGTGATAAAAATTCATATGATAAAGTTATCAAAATAAACAACCACGCTAAATAAAAAACAAATTCAACTATTTTCAATGCAATTCAATTCATATGAATTTTTATCACATGATAAAGCTATCAAAATAAACAACCATGCTAAATAAAAAAAAAATTTCTTCGCCATCGATTATCTTTTTTCTTACAACATAAAAACCCAAATTGAATTGTCATAGTTTTCGAATAAAACATCAATTCATGCTTAATTTGAATCTAAATTCAAATTGGATTTCAAATTATTCATTTTAATTTTAATTTTTTTCTTAAAGTAGTAGTTCTAGTGGTCAACTCGCTTTTTTCAAATTGTTTTTCATTATTAAGAAATGAAGATAAAATACGAGCTTGTTTTATAGCTAGCAATCGTAATTAATTGTTGTTATTTTAAGGTCAATCTATTTATGTGTATGGATAATATTTTTCCTTATTCACTAATAAATCGACTAATTAAACCCATGTTTTTATAATCAATTCGGTCCCTTGATTGGATCGGGGGTAAACGCCCACGAAAAGATTTCTTGGATTTAAGAAAGAGTCACGTAGATTTTTCTGTGGTTTATTTATTCCTGTTCCAAAAATCACATTTATTACAAGAAATAAAGAAAGGATTTTTTTTTTATTCTTACTTTTTTAATATATGTTGCTATATCATGATGTATGTATATAATTCAACTATAAATCAACTAGAAATTATAGAATATCTGTCTATATATAGATAGATAATTTTACATGTTATGTTCTTTGGTTGGAAGGGTAACACACAAGCGATCTATTTTCTCTACTAATTTATTTCTGCACGAATTATATGTTTGCAACAACAGAGACAACATTTTCTCAATATCAGTTCTTCTGAGTAATATATCTAGAAATACTTATTGATTCTTTATTAACACTCTTTTTATCACAACTGTTACACTCCAAAATAACAGTTGCTCAAATATCTTTATTCTTGACCATAAACCTCCTCTGGGTTTTATTGAATAACCTAAAAATACATAATATATATATATATATATATATATATATATATATATAGATAAATAGATAGATAGATAGATAGATAGAGAGAGAGAGAGAGAATAAAATGGTGTTTAAGTTTAAAAATATAAAAATAAGTGATGTATACAAGTAGGACCCATTTAAGAATCAAAAATAAAAAATGTTGGGTTGTAGATGCTCTTATGTGAATATATATATATATATATTTTAAACTACACTTGTTTAGTAATTTTAAAAGCACACTCCACTCCACAGTTTGGTAAAAAAAAGCCTCAACGCTCCTAACCAGCCAATCACATATTTTCTCGTAACGCCCAGTTCATTGTTGTTCATTAGAAAAAGATGAATCGGAAAAGATTCTTTATGAAAGTTGCGAAACGTGTCAAGATATTTTAACAAAAATAATCATTTAGGCATTTAGCTTACTCGTATTATCTATGGTCAGTAAGAATTTAACTGGTCAAATCGCTAATTAGTGCATTTTAACGCGGCATTAGATAATAGGTCCTAACCAGCTACCGCATATTTTCTAAAATCGAAAGTATTTGTTGGAATTAGTATTGAAAATGTATTAATAAGATTTTTTATTAAAAGCTTTTTATTTTAAATTCTTTATCCAGTCCTTAACATTTGCCAAAGATAAATCGTATGAAAACATGTTTTTCGAAATTGTACTGATATGTCAAGATTTTAGTAAAAATAACGTCAGAAAGAATTAATTAGTCAAATCACTAGTGCTTGGTGCATTTTTATCCAAATATTTTCGAACCAAACAAAACAATACTATTGTTTTTAATAAAAGAGTGTAATAGGTATGTATTATTAGTGTAAAAAATTTTACAATGTTAAATAATTAAAAATTAGCTTAAGTATAAATTTTAAGATGATTATTATTAAAATTAACAAATTTATTATATATGGTGATTTATAATTAAATGACAGAATAAAAAAAAATTATATTATCAATTTGTATATTTTTTCTCTTAATAATATCTTCATAATTTTTTTAATTGTTAAATAAAAATAAATTAAATATGTTTAACCGACAAATAAACAGCAGAGTTGCTGAATGTAGAGCCAACATAATAAATATTTGAGCAAGCAGAATTTCTGGCATTCACACCTGAGTTAGGTGTTCAGTTGATCAGCTTTGAAACGTTTTTGTAGCATGAGTGTCATCACTAATCATAGAAGCAAAATGAAAATGCTAGAGAGGCAGCTAAGTGTTGGGATGACAATGCTTTGCTGTGTTCCTTTTCATGTCCAAAGTTCTCATGAAGTTGAAGATGGAATCAGCAGATCTCACTTCCCAGAAGGGTTCTTCTTTGGAACAAGCACTTCCTCATACCAGGTACATATTTACTTTTGCTTTCCCTGCTTTCAAAAACGTTGGAGTTACTTTAACATTTCCCTGAATTTTATCAAATTTCACAGGTTGTCTTGTTTTTTTTTTTCTTTTTTGTTTCTGAATTAGTTAAAATTTGTTGTTTCTATAATGGGATTTCTCTCTCTCTCTCTCTCATTTTTTTCTAAAAAGAGAAAGAGATTGAAGGAGCACCTCTTGAAGATGGTAAAGGTTTAAGCAACTGGGACGCTTTTAGTCACACACCAGGTGAATGGTGACTAGTGATACTGATCTCATTTCAGTCTATCTTGATTGCTTGTGGTGCATACAGTTATAGAATTATAATGATGAACATGAATAATCACTATGAAATTTGATCAATTTTCGGGAAAGATAAAAAATGATGAGAATGGCGACATAGCAGATGATCATTATCATCGCTATTTGGTAATTATCAGCTTCATATTTTATGACTAGTGACTAGTATCATTGACTCACTAACTGTTATCCTTGACATTCCACAGGAAGATATCGAGTTGATGTCGTCTCTTGGTGTAAATGTATATCGATTTTCTATTTCGTGGACGAGGATTCTACCAAGTAACTATTTAAAATTTACATAGTATTTCCCATAATCTTATCTTTCAAAATTTCTGCTTAATATGTTCTTCATGAGATGTAACAGGAGGGATATATGGGGACATAAATCCAAGTGGGATAAAGTTCTACAACAAGATTATAGACAATCTGCTGCTTAGAGGTGAAGTACTAAAGTCAAATAGTCAATGTCCACTTGGTTCTTTATATGCAATAATGCTACTTTGTCTTAATTTGAGATTGAAAGTATTCAGTCTTGGTATGTGTCAGGTCAAGACTCAAGACAAAAGAAATAGCTCTCCTAAAAGTAAAAACTGAAGCTGTTAAACCAAACCTCATAATTGGTTTAATATTTATTTTTATAACAGCATGCCATTGTCCTAAGCTGTACCTAAATCTGAACATGGTGTGCTTAATTCAGGGATTGAGCCATTTGTGACAATTCATCATCATGACTTGCCACGAGAACTGGAAGAAAGATATGGTGGTTGGATTAGTCCCGTAATACAGTAAATCCGCAGCTTTCATTTTTGTTTACTCCTATTATATAATACTAAAGAATTTGGAAGTTTATCACTTGTTCAATGAATTGTTCTGTAAACAGATGAATTCTTCTGCATAATCATAGTCCAAAAGTTTAAGCCAAGAGAACAGTGAAACCTTTATAACTGGATACTTCCTTTGTTGTAGGAGAGATTTTGTTCATTTAGCTGAAATTTTTTTTAAGAGCTTTGGAGACAGGGTCAAGTACTGGACTACCATCAATGAGCCAAGCCTGGTTGTAGACTAGGCCTATATAAGAGGAACATTTCCCCCTGGTCACTGTTCTTCCCCTTTTGGAAATTGTTATACTGGTAACTCCGATGTTGAGCCTCTCTTTGTCATGCACAATATGTTACTGTCACATGCCAAGGCTGTTGAAGTATACCGCAAGTACTTTCAGGTAACAAAAAATGTCCTAAACTAGCATTTGTTGTCACATTTTCTAGGTTAGGGGAAAGAGGACTAAAGGCCAAGATGGGAGTTTAATCAGTAAACCACTCATGGTAATCCAGGCAAAGCAAGGTGGAACTATTGGCATTGTTGCACACGCCTTCATGTATGAACCACTTAGAGATGAAGAATGTGATAGACAAGCTGTGAGTAGGGCCTTGGCTTTTGTCATAGCCTGGTAAGTTGTTAAGAAGTACCATTTAATACGTGCAATAAAATCAAAGGAAAAATGAGAAGAGATTTTGTTGGAGATCCTACGTTGATTAGTGATATGACCAAAATAGTATATATAAGTGGGGGATAATCCTCACTTCATGAGTTAGCTTTTGAAATTAGACTCAAACCCAAATTCTAAGATAGGATTAGATGTCCAATCCTAATGTAAATAGGAAATACTAATATCAAATTTATACAAAAAAAATTCAGGAGAAATACCAAATTTTCATGTTGGAGATATCTAGTCATCGGCTTGATAGAGGTGTTATGACCAAAATACTGCATATAAGTGAGGACAACCCTCACTCTATAAGCTAATTTTTGGTGTTGAGTTAGACTCAAACCCAAATTCTACAAGTTTTGCTCATGACAATCATGATTCATGCCTACATAAATTATTATGAACACTATTAATGGAAAGAAGTAGCAGCATACAATCCTTTTATTTATTTTTTGTAACTTTTCCTGCTCTTTTGGTGACAAGAAGGCCCTTAGATCCCCTTGTTTTTGGTGAGTTCCCAGCTGAGACGCGCTCTATCCTTGGGACTCAGTTGCCAGTGTTCTCTCCCAAGGAGAAGAATCTCATAAAAGGGAGCCTAGACTTCATTGGAATCAATCACTATGTAACTCTCTATGCCAAGGGCTGCTCCCTCTCTGCTTGTCCTCTTGGAACAGATCGTCCAATACGTGGCTTTGTAGAAACAACTGGAACAAGATATGGCACTCCGATTGGTGATCAGGTACCCTTATCTACTCCATCTGCTCTTATAATTATGTTGTACTACATATACACCTGTGCATTGCAAACAATATGTCTAGGATCATCTTTTCTCATTCTTGAATGAATTTGGAGAAGCGTTGCATATTAGGTTGCCCTTGAACTCATAACATTAATAGCAAAAGTTTGGTACAAACATCTCAAGGGATATTAACTTTCCCTTACTTTTGTAAAAAATGATTCACTGACCATTTCAAAAGAAACTCATTTATTAGATACTCTCTCTAGTTCTTAATATAAGATATTTGTAACAGAATTACACCGACTAATAAAAATAGTTAAATTAGTTGGTCCTTAATATAGGGCCTTATATTAAGAACTTCGAAGACAAAAAACAAAACAAGGAGTAGTATTTTTTATGATAATTTGTGAAAATAAGAAATGAAAACAAAAAGGTGTTTCCAAATTAAACTAACAGGTTGTTAGATGATCTTTTTCTTCCATTCGCGTTGTTGCTTGATCAATTAATATTGAACACTTTAGTACCTTGAATTCAGAGACCAAATTAAACAGTGACTATGTATGTTTGTGTTTTGAGGAGCGAGTTAATTGACAAATTTTGAATTGCTATATAAAAATTGTTTCAGGATATTCTTCACCACCGGACGTGACAATACATGATTTACTACAAGATTCCAAACGAATAGAATTTCATAAAGCCTACATTGCAGCTCTGCTTAGAGCCTTGTTTTAGACCTATCTTCAGTTAAGTGACACGGGGTAATTTTACTATGTGCAGGAAAGGTGCGGATGTAAGGGGAAATATGATATGGTCATTGTTGGACAACTTTGAATGGGCAGATGGCTTTGACACACGATTTGGGCTTTATTTTGTGGATAGACACACTCTTGAACGAATTCCCAAACTCTCCGTTCTATGGTTTTCTAGTTTCCTCAGCAACACTACCAGCACCAACAAAAAAGACGACTTGAACGAGCAACATCTTAGAAGCAAAGATGTGAGAAATGCTGGTTTCGATTTTTAATGGATAATAAAATCGATCCATTATTCTTTGACATTATTAATGGTGGGAAAGATTTATTAATTTTAGTTTTAAAATACTTTTTATAGATATTTTATTGTATCTTTTCTTTAATAGAAGTGAAATGTTAAGGATAGTTTTCATTCATGTTATCTACTATATTTCTTAATTTAGGTGTTTGGAATGATTACGAGTTTTTGGTTTTTAAATATAATTTTCAAAACAAAACGTATTTGGCTAAAGTAGAGCTAAAATGATTTTTAACTCAATTTCAAAATATTTTTACATTCATTTTCAAAATTAAGAAAAAAATTTGTAAATTTGATTTTTGGTTAAAAAAAAAACACTTTCACTGCATTTGACAGTGACTCTTTCCGTTGTCGCTGTCACCACTACTACTGTCGTCAACACCGTCATTGTCATTGTCATCCTTGTCATTATTGGCTCCACTGTCACTACTACTGCTACTGCTATCACCACCACACAAACACACTTTAAACTAATTTTAATAAGATAGGAAACTTTCAAAGTGAATTTATTTTGAAACCAAAATTTAAAAAAAAAAAAACTAAAGTTAATTTTTTAAAAACTAAAATCTAGTTATAATTTTGAAAATTTTTAAATTTACAACTAAAAACCATATCAAACGAACCATTAATGTAAACTTCTTATTAATTAGAATAAAAGACAACAACAACAAAAAAAGAAGGCTTAATTACTAATTTGGTTCTTTAATTTATTTATTTTATTCAATTGAGTCTCTCTTTTATTTTTTGCTCCAATTAAGTCCCATAATTTTCAAAAAAATTTAATTAAGTCTCATAATTGTCAAAAATACTCTAATGTTATCCTTTTTTTTTAATCCAAAATGACATCATTTTCATTACTTTTTTCACGCAGTTTAGTGTAAAATTGAATGGAAAACAACATTATTTTAGATAAAAAGGGTAACATTGGAGCATTTTTGAAAATTATGAGATCTAATTGAATTTTTTTGAAAATAATGGGACTTGATTGGAGCAAAAATAAAAAGGGACCATAAAATAAATAAATTAAGGGACAAAATTAGTAATTAAGCTAAAAAAAAACGGTGTAATGATGAAAGAGTACTTGTAAAGGAAACGAAATATAGAAAGACATTAAATTTTTATGAAAAATGATAAACGTCTACCCCTTTTTGATATGATAGAAAATATATAGAGAGAGATAAGAAGAAAAAAGCAGTAGAAGTGAGTTATAAGAGAGCGTGATATATATTTATAATTACTCATTTTTTATTGAAAAGTGAAAGTCATAATAAGATAAAGGAGATATTTTTAGGAAAAGGTATTTATTAACTCTTATTTAATTAAAAATTTGAAAAAATAAAAATAAAAGAAAAAATGTAAAAGAATAAAGTAAAGATAGATAATTATGGTACAAAGCGGCTTTCATTCTTATAGAAATGTAAGATACTCATTTTTTAAGGTAGGAATAAAAAGATAAATGTGAGTATTTTATATTCTTAAAAATCAACAATATCTGAAAATATTTTTTCAAAGCTTGCACCAAAAATAAAAATATGATATTTCTAAATTCATTTTTCAGGATAATTTTTGATACCTTAAACCAAAGACAACCTTTATCTTTACGTTAGCTTTGGCATACTATTATTGTACATGAAGATAAGACGGGTTTTGGTTGGAACTCAACTGGCTATCAATGGCAAATTAAAATGGAAATGGGAAGCCGTAGCAATGTTCCAGCTGAGACACTACACTTTATTATGCAAGGGGACCGAGGGGGAGGGGTTGAATTGAATCCAAGAGAAATGTATTCTCATTTGTGTTTTAAAAGAAATACATTAACAAATTAAAACTACAAATATCTTAAAATATACATAAAATGTAGTTTTTTTTTTTGTTAATGTACTCTTTTAAAATACAAGTAAGTGTACGTCAGTACATATTTGTAAAATTTATTAACGTACACTTACTTATTTTGTAAAAAGATATTTTAGTGAACTATAATTTTGATTTTCTTAAAATACACTTAAAGTGTAATTTGTTAACGTATTTCTTCTAAAAATAAATAAGTGTATGTTAATAAATCTTTATTAAAAAAATATTTAATACCTATATTTTAAATATTAAAAATATTTAATAAAATATATCAAATACTTTTTAATTGTTAGTGTTTTTAATTTTCTCGTTAGCAATTTATCTTTGATGACGCTAAGTTATTATAACTACTTGTTGGAAGGATACGATAGCACTAGGGATGACAAAAAAACCCGTGTTCGTGGATATCTGCGGATAAAATCCACCACAGATAGAAAATGGGTACTTTAAATAGGTATCCGCAGATATTCTAAACGGGTATACCCGCTACTCGTTTATTAACGGGGCGGATACGGGTATCATGGTACCTATACCCGTGGATACCCGCTACCCACAATTATATATTTACTTAGATACCCTTACATATTAATATAGATAAAATTATATAAATTTATTCAAAATTTTCAAAAAAATTGTTCATTACGAGAGAAAACTTATACAATTATATTACAAGAGAAAAGGAACATAAATTTGTGAGTATTTAAACTATATATTTTTTAGAAAAATTGTTAAAATAATTAAAATTTATATTTAAAGTGATTATTTTAAATTATAACTCTTTAATTTATAAATTTAAAGTGATATTTGCAATATTTTATAATTGTTCACAATACACAAAATAAATTTGTTATTTTTTATTATTTTTTATTTTTTAAAAATATTTACAGATATCAAAAATATCCATAAATATCCGCACAAATAATAAAACGGATATGAATACAAATTTTATCAGGATGGGACAAGTTGCAGGTAATTACTACCTGTGCTTGTCCCGAACCATTGACATCCCAGATAGCACAATAATGTATGACCTTCAATGGAGAAATTATTACATGTCTATGGCCCGATCCAGACCGATCTTTAGGTGACACATAACCAAAATTGTCGGTTACCAAGAATAATTCATAAGACTCACTTACATAAGATGACGTTGGGAATGTCTCCGTACCATGCCACTACTACCTTTCCTCGTACTCAGCGGGGCCCTAAAATGCTCCTAACCCGCTAACCAGGCAACCACATGTGCCGTGTTGTGGCATATCGTTCATTAAAAAAAGATGAATAGTAAGAAAAGATTCTGTACAAAAGTTGCCAAACGTACGTGTCAAGATATATATATATATATATATATATATGAAATTTGTTAATATATATGTATTTATTTTTTAATTAAAGTATTTTAACCAATTATACAGTAAGTGTATTTTAAAATACATTATAATTATAGTTTGTTTACATACTCTAACTACGTATATATTAGCAAATTCTGCAAGCAATTATTAATATACATATACTTATTTTTTAGTTAAAATAACTACACGACATTATATTTTAAAATATATTATAATTATAACTTATTAATATATTTCAACTAAAAAAATAAGTATTTGTACGTTAACAAATCTCTCTCTCCCTCTCTCTCTCTCTATATATATATTTGTGTCTAAATCCATGGTGAGTAAGAATTTAACTGGTCATATCACTTCGTACAATTGTGTTTAAATATCTTCGACCCAAGTAATATACTGATTTTTATAAATATCTTCATAATAAATTTTCTTAATTATTCAATGAAAATATATCAAATATGTTTCACTTTCACCGACAATAACATTTGATAGAAAAAAAAGAAAGTGAAAAATAGAATGATAGAAATAAAAAAATAAATATAAAATAGAGTAAAAATAAAAATATTTATTTAAAAAAAAAGATAAAAAATAAGAGAAAAACATATAGGTAAATACAAGTAGATAAAAAATAAAATATAAAAAATTATTGAGTCCCATATTTTTTTTATTTCTCTCATTTCATTTTTTTTTAATCAAACATACTCACATTTTTTTTTCACTTATTTTTCTCTTTTCCTTTCTATTTCCACTCTACCAAGGCTAAACTGCATAGTTGCAGAATTTAGAACCGACATAATAAATATCCGAGCATGTCAGATTTGTGGCACTCGTCACTGGTCATACCAACAAAATGAAAATGCTAGAGAGGCAGCTAAAGGTTGTGATGATACTGCTTTGCTGTGTTCATTTTCATGTCCAAAGTTCTCATGAAGTTGAAGATGGAATCAGCAGGTCTCACTTCCCTGAAGGGTTCCTCTTCGGAACCAGCACTTCCTCTTACCAGGTACTTGTTTACTTTTCATTTCTCTGCTTTCAAATATGTTCAAGTATTTTTATTTTATTTTCCCTAAAATATATAAATTTTGTTGGAATATTTAAAATGTTGTTTCTGTTAATGGGAATTTTCTGAAACAGATTGAAGGAGCCACTGTTGAAGATGGTAAGGGCTTAAGCAACTGGGATGCTTTTAGTCATACACCAGGTAAATGGTGACTAGTGATACTGGCCTCATTTCAGTCTATATATCTTGATTTCTTGTCCTGCACAGAGTTATAGAATTATAATGATGAACATGAATAATCACTATGAATTTTGATAAATTTTCAGGGAAGATAAAAAATGATGAGAGTGGTGACATTGCAGATGATCATTATCATCGCTATTTGGTAAATATCAGCTTCATATTTTACTTGCCTTTATTATATACTCTGACTTACTAGTATCATCGACTCACTTAACCGTTGTCCTTGACATTCTACAGGAAGACATTGAGTTGATGTCGTCTCTTGGGGTAAATGTGTATCGATTTTCTATTTCATGGACAAGGATTCTACCAAGTAAGGATTTAAAATTTACATACTACTTCCCATACCCTTATCTTTCAAATTTTCTGCTTAATTTGAGCTTCATGAGCTGTAACAGGAGGGATATATGGGAACATAAATCCAAGTGGGATAAAGTTCTACAACAAGATCATAGACAATCTGCTGCTTAGAGGTGAAGTAACAATGTGAATGTTCAAACAATTCGAGAGAGAAGAGGAGAGCAAAAATGATATTCAGATTGTATTCTCTTAAGAATGAATCAAGATACAAGAGATAGTTTTTATATGGTGATCTTAGCCGAACCAGTAAGCAAAACGGCTAACTAACTATAACTAACTATTCTAACTGTATGATAACCAACTATAACTAACTACATACTGTGTAATACTCCCCCTCAAGCTGTGGATTGGTAGATATCAACCATCCCCAGCTGGGAAACAAACTTCTGAAAATGCTTGGGAAGCAAACTCTTGGTGAAAATGTCCGCAATTTGATCAGTGGTGTGGAGAGGTAACAGCCGCATTAATCCAGCAACACACTTTTCACGAACAATGTGGCACTCAATCTCAAGGTGTTTAGTTCGTTCATGGAAAACAAGATTAGCTGCAATGTGTAAGGCACTTTGGTTGTCACAGTAAATTACGGATTGCTTGGAGCAAGTGATAGAGAGATCACGAAGGAGGAAGTGTAACCACTGCAACTCACAGGTAGTAAAGGCCAAGGCACGATACTCTGCTTCATAGGATGATTTGGCAACAGTGGGCTGCTTCTTCGAGCGCCAACAGATGAGAAAGTCTCCTAAAAAGAAGCAATAACCAATGACAGAACGACGAGTGTCCGGACAGCCCCCCTAATCTGCATCACTGAATCCTAGTAGCTGCAGTGTGGATGATCTAGGGAAGTAAAGACCTTTCCCCGGATTCCCTTTTAGGTAACGAAGTACACGCAAAGCCGCTTGATGATGGGTCACCGTCGGTTGAGCCAAAAATTGGCTAAGTTGCTGAACAGCATGAGATATGTCAGGGTGCGTGGTGGTGAGGTATAAGAGGCGACCAATAAGACACCTATAGCCTGCTGCATCATGATAGGCGCCACTGTCATCTTGATGAAGCCTCAAGGTAGATTAAGACGGTCTACTAACAGGTTTGGCACCAAGGATTCCAACATCACACAAAAGGTCAAGATAATATTGTCTTTGACACAAGGATATCCCTTTGGAAGAATGAGCAACTTCCAAACCAAGAAAAAATTTGAGAACGCCCAGATCTTTAATTCCAAATTGATGATCTAAAATCTGCTTGGTTGAAGTAATTAGTGCCATAGAATTCCCAACAATAACGATATCATCTACATACACAAGCAGTGCAGTAACGGAGTCAGCTGTTGTGAACTAAGAGGGAATGGTCAGCTGCAGCTTGATGAAAACCAAGCTAGATGAGTAAGCATGACAGCTTCTCATACCACTTACGACTGGCTTGTTTAAGTCCATAAAGTGATTTGATAAGTTTGCAGACTTTATTGCCTCCTGGAACATGAACGCCCTGAGGTACCTTCATATAGACATCCTCCTGTAAATCTCCATGAAGGAAAGCGTTATTGACATCCAACTGGTGAATGAACCAGTTGTTAATAGATGCTAGGGCCAGAAGAATGCGAACTGTGGTCAATTTTGCCATTGGAGCAAATGTATCAAAATAGTCCACTCCTTCAATTTGAGTATAACCTTTGGCCACTAATCGAGCCTTAAACCTCTCAATGGAACCATCTGCCTTTCTTTTAATCTTGTACACCCATTTGCTCCCAATTGGTACAACACCAGGAGGTAAATCCACAATTTTCCAAGTCTGGTTTGCCTCTAGAGCTCTTAGTTTTGCCTGCATAGCATCGACCCAACATTGTTCTTTATTGGCTTCGATGAATGAAGTTGGTTCTGTGATGGTAGAGAGAGAGAGGGCATAAGCTTTGTGTTTGGGGGAAAGTGAGTTATATGAGAGATAGGAACTAAGGGGATATAGGCAGTTAGAGGACTTGGAAGTGGTGGTAAGGCAGATATAGTCTTTTAAATAGGAGGGTGCTTGCCTTTGCCTAAATGAATGTCTGGGTAAAGTAAGCGGCGCTGGCTGTATAGAGTGGTGAATGGGAAGTGTCAATGGAAGAGGTTGGTTAGAAGTTTGTTCGGAGGTTTGGTTGGTGGGTGAAGGTGTTGTTTGTTGTGACTCAGTCTCCTCGGGTGATTGAAGCTCCATGGGTTAATGGACTGAATCAGTATCCAAGTAACTCCAACTTGGTTGGGTGCTGGACTGAGAGAGGAAGGGGAAGACATGCTCATAGAAATGGGCATTCCTAGAGATAAGGATCTCTCTACTATGAACATCATAGGCCAAGTATCCCTTGACACCTGCCTTGTATTCCAAAAAAACACATTTACGGGCCCTGCTGTCAAATTTTCCTCTGTGGGTAGTGAGTGTGGAGATGTAGCAAAGTGAGCCAAATACCTTTAGCGAAGACAGATCAGGCAGTTTACCAAATAGAACATGATAGGGAGACTTATTATCTAGAACTTGTGAAGGAACTCTATTCATCAAATATACAACATGACTTACAGCATAGTTCCACAAGAACTTAGGAAGTGAGGACTGCATCATGAGTGCCCTTGCGATATTCAGAATGGACTGATGTCTTCTCTCAACTCTACCATTCTGCTGTGGGGTTTCAGTGCAGCTAGTCTGATGGAGAATACCCTTAGAGCCATAATAGTCTGATAGAATAAATTCTGGACCATTGTCTATCCTAATGCATTTTACATTTTCATCAAATTGTCTTTCAACCATAGAGACAAAATTCTTTAATTGCAATTGAACCTCAAACTTTCCTTTTAACATCACAATCCAAGTAAACCTACTATAGTTGTCTACTATGGTCAAAAAGTACCTGTGATTGTGGATAGAACTTACTGAATATGGCCCCCAAATGTCCATGTGGATTAAAGCAAAGGCTCGAGTTGCCCTGCTGTTACTGATCGCATAAGGAAGTTTTCTTTGCTTTGCAAAATGGCAGATATCACAAACAGCATTTTTATTTATATGAATATAGCTAAAGTCTTTACACAGATTAACCACCCTACTGGCCGAAAGGTGGCCAAGTCTAAAATGCCACAATGCTGAATCAGAAATACAATTCGAAGTCGAAACAACATTACTAACAATGCCCCTTACATCATTCAAAATGTCTAAGTAATACAAGCCATTCTTGACTTTACCCGAACCAATCTTCTTCATATCACAGTCCTGAATTAAACACATTCTGTCAGCAAAAGTGAAAACACACTTTGCTGTCTTAATCAACTTTGATATAGAAATGAGCTTGAAATTAAATTGTGGCAAATATAAAGCATCTTCAAGGATCAAAGAGTCTGCGATTTGAACTTGGCCAGCAGTGTTAGCAATTACCACATTCCCATTTGGTAATTTGATAGTTAAAGGAGGTATTTTATGGTGTGATCGAAACCAACTCATGTGTGTGCAGATGTGGTCTGTAGCACCAGAATCTATAACCCACTCATGATTGTTTCTATAAGAACTACATGAATAAGCATGTATCATACCTTCAGTCTCTTTTGATGTGAAACTCTCTCCTGTGGTCTTCGAGCTGCACACTTGATTGACATTATGAACATTTTGAGAATCATTTACTGAAGTTTGTAATCCTGTTTTCTGTAGCAAGCCAATGAGAGTTTTGAGTTCCTCACCATTAAGTCTTGAAGTAACGAATCGATCAACAGATTCAGTCTCCACTTCTGTACCATTTTCATCTTCGTTGGAAACATTGTTAATTGTTGAACCACCACCTTTAAACTTCCAACCAGGTGGATACCCATGTTTCTTAAAACACACTTCAACTGTGTGATTCGTTCTTCCACAGTATGTACACTGCTTTCCGCTGGATGAATATGACTTTCCTTTATTGGTATACCTCTTTCCATCTGTCAAGTTTACTGCAAAATGAATCTCCTCAACAGGAACAAGGGCATTTTGCCTCTCATGTTGTAGAACCTTCGAAAACACTTTGTTTATAGGCGGTAAAGGGTCTATGAGTAAAATTTGCGACTTTACCATAGCAAATCCATCATTCAAACCTACAAGAAACCTTATTACATGATCTTGTTCTCTGTAAATCTTCATATCTGTTGAAGCTTCACACGTACACTTCACAGGACATCTACATGCTCGTATAGGTCTATAGTGATCGAACTCTTCCCACAACACAGTGAGTTCATTAAAATATTGAGTGACTGAAAGAGAATTTTGTTTGAAAGAATATAGTTCTTCTTGAATTTCAGAAATTTTCACCAAGTCAGCCTGCGAAAATCTTTCTTGCAGATTCCTCCAAGCGTCAGAAGCAAGATCCGTATAGGCAATGCTCTCTGAAATTGAACTCGAAATAGAATTCATAATCCAAGAAAGTACCAGATTATTGCATCTTTCCCACACGTCGTAGATTGGGTCGAATCTATTAGGTTTTTCAATACTTCTGTCAATGAATTTTTGCTTGTTCTTTGATATCAAAGCTCGCTGCATTGCACGTGCCCATTTGTGGTTATTCGTTCCAGTTAATGGAGAGGAGACGATTGATGTTGCTGGGTTCTCATTCGGATGAACATAATAGGGATTCATCGGGTCTTGAATTGGATTTACAGACACAGAAGGTGAACTCGGATTCACATTATTCCGAGGCATATCGACGGTTTGCGCAGCAGAGCTCCAGGGGGAGCTCTGATACCATCAAACAATTCGAGAGAGAAGAGGAGAGCAAAAATGATATTCAGATTGTATTCTCTTAAGAATGAATCAAGATACAAGAGATAGTTTTTATATGGTGATCTTAGCCGAACCAGTAAGCAAAACAGCTAACTAACTATTCTAATTGTATGATAACCAACTATAACTAAATACATACTGTGTAATAAATGTCTACTTGCTTCTTTATATTCTATAGTGCTACTTTGACTTCTTAAGATTGTTAGTATTCAGTCTTGGTATGTGTGAAGACTCAAGACATAAGAAATAAATCTCCTAAATATAAAAACTAAAGTTGTTAAGCGAAACCTCATAAATGGTTTAATATTATATAAGGAGTGCTAACAACACACTCATTAACATTCTCTTTCTAATACACTCTCCTATTTGTTGGAATTCAAGTGGGTCTGATTACTTTGGGGATGAGACCCACCGAATGAGGAGAATGAGACACATCAAATGGGAAATGTGACCTACATATTAAGTGCAATTCACGTGAATTTCAACCAATAATAAAAAGTGTGTTGAAAAGAGTGTTGATGAGCATGTTGTTAGCATTTTTCTATTTATATTTATAACAGCATGAAATTATCCTAAGCTGTACCTAATTCTGAACTTGGTGTACTTAATCCAGGGATTGAGCCATTTGTGACAATTCATCATCATGACTTGCCACAGGAACTGGAAGAAAGATATGGTGGTTGGATTAGTACCCTAATACAGTAAATCTGCAGCTCTCATTTTTATTTACTTAAAAATATATAATGCTAAAGAATTTGGAATTTTATCAATTCATCAAGGCATTGTCCTGTAAGCTGATGAATTCTCCTGCATAACCATAGTCCAAAAGTTTAAGCCAAGAGAACAGTAAAACTTTTATAACTGTATACTTTCTTTGTTGTAGGAGAGATTTTGTTCATTTTGCTGAAATTTGTTTTAAGAGCTTTGGAGACAGGGTTAAGTACTGGACTACCATCAATGAACCAAGTCTGGTTGCAGACTTAGCCTATGTGAGAGGAACATATCCCCCGGGTCACTGTTCCCCACCTTTTGGAAATTGTTATACTGGTAACTCTGATGTTGAGCCTCTCATTGTCATGCACAATATGTTACTGTCACATGCCAAGGCTGTTGAATTATACCGCAAGCACTTTCAGGTAACAAAAATGTCCTAAACTAGCATTTGTTACATTTTCTAAGTTAGGGGAAAGAGGATTAAAGACCAAGATGGGAGTTTAATTACTAAACCGTTGTTCATGCTAATCCAGGCAAAACAAGGTGGAACCATTGGTATTGTTGCACACTCCCACATGTATGAACCACTTAGAGATGAAGAATGTGATAGACAAGCTGTGAGTAGGGCCTTGGCTTTTGTCTAAGCTGGTAAGTTGTTAAGAAGTACCATTTAATACCTGCAATAAAATCAAAGGAAAAATGACAAGATTTTTGCTTGTGACAATCATGCCTACACAAACTATTATGTACATTATTAATTCAAAGAATTAGCAGCACATGATCCTTTTATTTTTTATTTTTTGAAAAAAATTTCCTGCTTTTTGGTGACAAGAAGGGTATTAGACCCCCTGGTTTTTGGTGAGTACCCTTCTGAGATGCGCTCTATCCTTGGGAGTCAGTTGCCAGTGTTCTCTCCTAGGCAGAAGAGTCTCATAAAAGGCAGCCTAGACTTCATTGGCATCAATCATTACGTAACTCTCTATGCCAAGGACTGCTCCCTCTCTGCTTGTTCTCTCGGAGCAGATCGTCCAATAAGAGGTTTTGTGGAAACAACTGCAACAAGAGAAGACATTCCAATTGGTGATCCGGTACCCATATGTCCTCCAGTTGATCTTTTCATTATGTTATGTTGTTTCCTCGAATGTTTGATAAAGGAATAAATATTGAACATAATCTGTGATATGATTTGTTTTGTTTTAAGCAGACAGGAATGCCAAATTTCTTTGTGGTTCCAAGGGGCATGGAGAAGATTGTAGACTACATTAAGATAAGATACCATAATATGCCCATGTATATTACAGAAAATGGTTCGTAAACGTTGATTACATAATCACAGGGGCTGGTCCAATCATAAAGCTATTCAATCCCTTGCTTTAGGCCTATAGAAAAAAATTATTTAATATTAGTATTTATACAATGTTTATTTATAGCTGGTCTGGTGTTGTGATAATTAAAATGTGTCTTTTCTATAGTGAATGAGGTTCGAATCATGTTAAAGGAAAAATCACTTTTATTTTTTGTAAGGTCCCTAATTTTTCTTGTTACTTTTATTAAAGGCCTCACTTCAAAAAATTGCTTTGGGCCCAAAATTATGTTGGGCCGGCACTGCATAATCACGAAACATTTTCTGTTTTTATTTCTGGTACTGACAAATAATTATAAAAATGTCATTTTATTTCTCATTTTCAAATGTTTGTATAGGAATGAAAACAACTTTGACAACAGAAACAAAGAAAAGACAGTAGTAGTTCTTATGATTATTTATGATAATATGAAATGAAAATAAGAACAGCGACTATGGCAGGTCTCTTTTTGTTATGTATGTTTGGGTTATGAGGAATGAGTTAATTAACAAATTTTGGATTGCTTCATAAAAATTGTTTCAGGATATTCTTCACCGCTCAAACCGGATGTGACAATGAATGATTTGCTACAAGATTTCAAACGAATAGATTACCATAAAGCCTACCTTGCAGCCCTGCTTAGAGCCATAAGGTGAGTGATGGGGACCAATATATGTGTAGTGGCCTTGTTTTAGACCTATCTTCAGTTAAGTGGCAAGGGGTAATTTTACTATGTGCAGGAAAGGTGCGGATGTAAGAGGATATATGATATGGTCATTGTTGGACAACTTTGAATGGGCAAGTGGCTATGACACAAAATTTGGGCTTTATTATGTGGATAGACACACTCTTGAACGAATTCCCAAACTCTCTGTTCAATGGTTTTCTAGTTTCCTCAACAACACTAGCCTCACCAACAAACAAGACTTGAGTGAGCAATATGTTACAAGCAAAGACGTGATCACTGCTGGTTTCGAAGTTAATTGAACTAGCTGAAATGTATGGATACTAGTGTGTGAGCCCACAGCTAGATTAAGAAAAACTGTTTGTAGTATCTTTTGTTGGAGAATATGAATCAGCAGCCAAAGTCTCAGCCCCATTAATCGTGGGCGTAGGGGGCAAATTCACCAATTTAAACCGCCAACTCAATTTGTAAGTTTAAATCAATGTTAATATGTATATTTTGTAAGAGCTTTTCAGTATTTGGAAGAACTTGTTTATAGTTTATTCGGAGATCTTATGATATAAACATTTTTGTATATGAAAACTAGATTTAAACATGCGCATTTGCTGTGGTTGTTTTAACTATAGCAATAAAAAGTGTTTTTTTTTGTTCTTTTTAATTAGTTTATAACATGAATTTTGTTGATAATTCAATGTGAATATGAGATAGTAATTTTTGTACCATTTCATATAATTATTTATTAATAAATTTATTTTCATTATCTTATTAATACACTTCTTTGTACTATACTAAACAATTGTTTAATATCTCCATGACTTTATAAATAAAAGAATTGCTCTTAATTAATTGTTACAACATTAATCGCCACAAAATTTTTAACACAAGAAAGGTCTTGAATGTTGCCTTTATAACTAAAGTGTCTTGTTCACAAACTTTATAATCATCCTATGTTACTTGAATGTTGTGCTTGCTTCTTGACTAATACAAATTTTTTAATGCATTTTTAAACAAAAATTAAGTGATATTTAAAAATTGACTCATGCAATACACTTGTAGTTATTACTCTAACGATTGGTGTGGATATTAATAACCTAATGGTGAAGTGTTGTTGTAGTAGGTTTTGTTATTTATAGGAAAGCTTAAGATTGTATATACCGGATAATTGTTGACCAAGGAGGGATGAGATTTAGAGAATATGTGCAAATAGATATTATATTGTATTGAGAAAATAATAGAAGTTATTAGAAAATGGAAAATTTTCAATAATTATTTTTTATGAGTTTAATTATCTTTGGTACAATATTAATCACTACAAAATTTTTAACATAGAAAAGGCCTTGGTTTTTTGTTTCTTTTTTCCTTTATTAGTACACCTAATTAAACTAACATTTTTTGCTTTTCCTTTCTTTTGCACAAAAGAAAATTTAGGCTTAGATTTTCAGCTCTTTCCCCTCTTTTCTTTACTATAATACCTAATTAGACTAACCTTTTATTTTTCCTTCATTTTTGTACAAAGAAACTGTGATAATTTGAAATAGAATAATAATATAGCATACATACATACATATATATATATCTTCCAATACACCTTTATACTTAACATCTTTGAGAGTTTTTCTATGATGGATCATCACAATTTTTCTTAACCAAAGTATCTTGTTCACAAATTTTATAGTTATCCCAAGTAAATGTCGTACTTGCTTCTTAATTACTATGATTTTCTTAATGAATTTTTAAACATGACTTAAATAATATTTAAAAATTGACTCATGTAATACTTGGTGGTGGTAGCTTAGTGTTAGGCTTGACCTTTTAAGGGAAAACTTAAGATTATATCTACCAAATAATTGGTGACCAAGGTATGATGTGATTTAGAGAAATTGTGCAAATAAATAATATTACATAGTAATGAGAAAAAGATAGGCATTATAAGAAAATGAAAGAAAAATTCCATAAATTAATCTATTTATGAGTTTGATTATTTTTTGTAACTCATGCTTTTATTATTTGGTTATGAGGATTTATACTTTTACGAGTTACGTTTTTCTGTGATGTAAATAATGAGTTTTACAAAAATATAGGAGTTATACGACATGAAATTATTTTAAGAATAGAGCATGAAAATGAAAAAAAAAATCAAGATATTAATTATTTTATGAGTTTAATTATCTTTTGTAACTCATGCTTTTATCATTTGGTTATGAGGAATTATATTTTTATTACTTACGCTTTTATGAGACGTAAATAATGTGTTTTATGAAGATATAGGAGTTATAAGAAATGAAATTATTTTAAGGAGAGAGCATATAGTTTTATTTTTTATTTTATGAAAATAGGAAAAAAGAAAATACTTAATGATGAGGTGCAATAGTAATAGGCTTTATTATTTAAGGTAAAACTTACCTTGTGTTTGGATGAGGGATTTTAAGAGAGTAATTCATTTTTATAGGAAATTTAAAATACTTTGTGGTAAAATATATTATTTGGATAAGGAATTTAGTAAAAAATTGAAATTCTAGTGATTTATGAAAATATTTTGATTACCTAAAATTGTAGAACTTCAAATTCCATTAAAAAAGTAAGAATTTGAAAATTTTCATATTCACTTTTTCTCACCTCTATGTCTATTTTCTCTCTCCTCTCTCTTTCTCCCTCTCTTCTTTCTCTTTCCTTTCCCTCTCTTCTCTTTTTTTGTTCTCTATTTCTCTATGGCCTCGCTTTTTTATCTCTCTCACCTCCCTCTCTTCACTCTCTTTCTTCTCTCCTTTCTCTCTCTTCTTTCCCCTCTCTTTATCAATATTGGCATAAAAAGTATCAATATTTATATTTTTGAATGATTAAATATTATTTAATAGTAAAATTATTTGTGAATTATTAAATATTTAAAAATTGACTAATGTTTATTTTCTGAAAAGTTTAATATTAAAAATTTAATTTTTAAATATATATTTAAAAATTAAATTTTTTATATGGTAGAAATTAAAATTTCATATCCAAACTTAGAATTTGAAATTTAAAAAATTTGAATTGATTTATCTAAATAGAGCATTTAATAAATGAAGAAAATTTAAATTAAAGCAATTCAAATTTCAAGCATTTTAAATTCTTTGAAATTTTAAAATTTCTTATCCAAACACAACCTTAAGGTTATATCTACCAAATAATTGGTGTTGTGATTCATGATATTCATAACATAAAAGGAGCACAAATGAAAAGGAAAAAAAATTATAGAGAGATAATTAAGTACCTCTTAAGAACAGTATATAACCATAAATATGTTATAACTCCATGCACAAGTCATGTGGTTTGAATTTGACATGATAAGTTTTTATAGAATACTTAAAAAAACAAAAATAATACATAATTCACTTTAAATCTGCAATACTAAATACCCTCCTTAAAGAATATGCTTGCACCTGATGATAACCTCATCCTCAATATCAGACACAGGTTTGAATAGAGATTGAATCATCTCTCAACTTTTGACGACTGACTGTGACCTATAGCTTTATAACATAAAATTTGAGGCCAAGATGTTGAGATCACAACTTGAATGTATAACATCGTGCAAAGCAAAAATTCCTAAATTCTTTTTTCATAATCATTCCTAAAAGCTTTGTCATTGTTCCAGAGTGCCATAAATTTCTCAACCTCTATTTGCGATAGTATTACAATATGAAACTACTATTTTGTGTGCAATTTTAGACTTGATCATTGGATCATCATAAAGACATAACCTTACCACTTGACGAAATAAAAAAAATGAATATGCTTTGGTGCATGTCACCATTCAACACTTTAAGGGCATTCGTGTATGAATGAACAAAGAGGATTGTAAGAAAGAAGACTTTTTTTTTTAACAAAAGGGTCTCCAAATTATAGATATGGAAAAAACCTAGTGAAATAAAGAGAAAGAAAACCTATGAGATTTGGAGTATTTGAGAGCATTCGCAAGAGCGAAGAAGAAATACAACCTTGGTCATGCTAATTTAGGTCTAAATAGGTAATGAGGTAGATTGGTTAAAGGATTCAATATAGGAGAGGTTTAATAAAAGGTAAAATTCCTTAATGATTGACACCTCAATAAATATGTTGACATGGAAAATAATAGTATATCAACGTGCCAACGCATGGTTTCTTGGCTCATGATTTTTATATTATAAATAGATAAATAGATAGTTTATGATATGTTCATAAACTATTTTTAGCTTATTTTAATCAACTCTCCAAAATAGGTTATAAAAAACTTATAGTTCATGTGGAAATAGTTTTACTTTATTTTTTTATTGTAGAAAAAAATTATATATAAGTGCTTATATGAAATATAAGTAAAATAATAATAATAATAATAATAATAATAATAATAATAATAATAATAATTCACACTAATTAAGAATGTCAGTTAACTTTATTTAATTTTCTCAATCTTATTTTAAAAAAATGAACTTTATTCCCTAAACTCTTCTTTACACTCTTTCTCTATTTTGAAAGACATGTAGTTGATATCACAAGAATTATAGGGATCATTGAAAATAAGATCTGAATTAAATAATGGGGCTTTTTTACCAAATTGGTAAATAAAAAAAATGACAAAAATGTTATAAAAAAAAACAATTTACCAAAATGGGGTGTTTTGGACAAGTCAGTTTCCGACACGGAATTGATAGAGGAGGTGCTGATGATAATGGCGCCTTCAATTAAGAAAGGTTTGCAGAGGATTGTACATTTCTTCCGTTTATGACTTGTTTTCTTTTATTTTATGATTCTTATTGTTTCTT
Source organism: Spatholobus suberectus (assembly GCA_004329165.1). NCBI lineage: Eukaryota > Viridiplantae > Streptophyta > Magnoliopsida > Fabales > Fabaceae > Spatholobus > Spatholobus suberectus. The sequence continues at coordinate 20,008,098 of CM014736.1, forward strand.
TTATTTTATGTTTCTTATTTTTTTTTTCAAAACATAGTATTTTTGGATTAGATGTAAACATAGACAACCACTAGATATGTAGAAGGCCCGTAGGGGATTGAATATTTATAATGAGTCACATAAAATTAGGCAAATTAAGGTTGACGCTTAAGGGTCTTTTTTCACATATTGCTTACTTGATTTGCTAGTGGTTATAGTGATTTAATTAATATATTATCTTATTTCTTTTTTTTCTCATTTGATTGGTTCAATCATCATTGATTTCCTTCTTACTTTTTGTTTGATTCTCTTGTGATGCATTCTTTTACTTATTTTATTATGTTTTCAAAATATGTTCAAAAGTTGTTGATCTGTGTTGAGTCCATTGATTCAAGGTTGGCATTTGGAGAGACATGATGTTTTCTAATAGCAAAGAAGAAAACTTCGGTGCTACACTTAATGATATAGATGAAGTGCATCCCGAGGTAAATCATTTGGCTAATATTGGCATGTCACTTCACCTGAAAATTTTAAGTCAATTCCGACAAAAATGGGGAAAGCAAAGGTACCTTTGTTATGTAGTTCTCTTGTGTTATATTGTGCATGCATTACATGTGCTTCAAATGATGTCATCCTATACACGTAGTCCAATTAATGATGGAAATCAAGAAGTGAAGTATCATTTAATCTTACATAGTGTTCACAATGTATTTCATGTTATCTTGTATGCTGACCTTGCTCAATTTGTTGATTCCAGCTATTTCAACTTGCATGTACATGTTTTCTAGTTCTGTAATATTTTGTGGTCAGTCTATTGTTATTGGTGGTCTTGCAAATTATATCACTGCACCATCCAGGTAAGAGAATTACTTCCAATTACTCTGTTAATAATCCAAGTTCCTTTTTGATGCATCGAAACTTCAATCAATTATATATACATAACATTTTTCTTTCTAATTTGATAACTCTAATTTGTGTCTTTACTATGTGTATTTTGCAGTTTAGTTGATAAGGCAGCCAATCCTTTCTTTACTTTGTTCTATGCTGTGTTTATGTTGTCAACTTGTGATTTGTTCTCCAAAACTTGGATTGAAGTCTCTGGTTCATCTGCTAGGGAAATTGCCAAGCAGCTAAAGGTGTATTAACATTTTTCCATACCTTTATTTATCCAGCCGAATGTTATATATGCTTCAAGTCCCAAAAGAGGCATCACATTTTTGTGTGTTTTGCAGGCTGTGCTGCAACAGATGTGAATGTGTGTCAGGAACCAAGGTGCTGCAGCAGATGTGAATGTGTGTCAGGAAAGGATTAATTAAAAGTTGATGGGTGATGCTTTCTGCTGAAGTTTGTCTATTAGTTATTGGAGCACCATATTTGTAGTTCAATTTCTAATTGGAACTAGGTCAATTTCAAGTAGCATTTGATGCAGTTTAGTATGAACTGTGTATTACTCAGACTTCAACATGTATAAAAAAGTTATGTTGGTAACTGAAATATGATTCTCTTTATGATAATCTATCTTCATGCAGTTTTGATTTCAGCAGGATTAACTTGCTTTTAATGGCCAGGTGTTAGAGAGTAGTAAGTTTGGACAGCTGAGGTTGTGATATCAACATTCTTATTGCAAATCAGTAAGCACTGTCAAAACATGGCCACACCTGTCCTAGTAAGCACTACATATATTAATCAGACTAATGGCTCACAAATTGATTCAGCATACAAGAGTCAATTTCTATAGTTAATGTCCGCAAAATTATTTTGGATAAAGTTCAGAATAACCGATAGATACTTGCCCTTGACTACCTTATGTCACACGCCGTATATTTAACCACAAACAGAGAGTGGTTGTACTTTGAGTGTCATAGTTCCAAAACTAAAACTTTTTTCCTTTTTCTAACTCCATTGTTATAGTCTGTTCCATCAAATTGCATTGCTTTCACTTTTAGTAATTTAACCATGGAAACAAGTATGAATAAAGTTTCCGAGATAGTATCTTTTGTTTTTCGTAGAGTACATGAATCAAAGAAAGCAGAAACAGGATTAAAGAATAGCTACACAATAGGACAAAAGTCCTGCATCAATGTAAACAGAATTCCATGTGGAGGAGAATTCCAAAACCGAGTGTGTTTGGGAAAACGTTGCATCCAACGTAACCCATGTCTACGTGCATGTTTGGTTTCACGTTTGATTTTTTAGAAAATCACGTTGAAGTACTAATTAATGTAATTTTAGATAAATATTTATATGTTTGGTTTCACGTTAAAAATTTGATTTTGATTCCAGAATTGATTTTAAGTTGAAGCAACTTTAGGTAATTTTTGTGTTGAATCAAAAAATTTATACTGAATTTGACTATTAATTTATTTTTAGAATAAAAAAATTCAAACATAAATCACATTACTTCAAAATTAATTTTAAGCAAAATTAATTTTACAAAATCAATTTTATCAACGCTTATCCAAATATACATCACGTCTACTTCAATCCAACACTGGAGTTCCTTTTCCGTTTAGTGCCTCGGAAAGTGCAGACGAACGTTTTGAAGCTTTGAAACGGTAATCTAAGCACACCGCGAGCCATTCCCACCCTCTTGGAGCCTCAGCTGGCAACAAAATCTGCTGCCTTGTTCGCGTCGCGCAGCACCTGGGAGATGGTCAAACACCAATTTCGATTCATCAGCCTCCTAATGTTGTGCCATTAACATTGGAAAGATTTGAAATGTTGATATTCAAAAAGAATAAAACAGTATACTAATAAAAAAGAAGAGAGGTACACACGTTAGCAAAGTTGCTATTTCAACCCCTTTCAACATGCATTAAATATGCACCGCTCCATGTATAATTATGTGATTTGAAGCATTCTTAACGATTGATTTAATACTCTCACACTATCTTTAGTAATTAATTAATTTTTCTCTACGTCTTTTATTAGGCTATTTTTCTTGCAGTCTTTGTTTTGATTGCATAAAAGAAAAGAGAAAACAGGTGATGTACTGACAATGTAAAGTAGTTTTACACTGTTATCTAATTACAAACTACTATTTATTGTAAGTTTATTTACTTTTAAAATAAATGCATTAACGTTGTGTTTGGTAGGGAGGAGAAAAATAGAGAGAGAGAAAGTAGGTAGAACAAAAAAGAAGAGAAGAGAAATAAATAAAAAATAGAGTAAAAATAGAGGTTGTTTGGTTGGAGAGAAATAGAGAAGAAATAGAATAGAAGTTTGCTTTTTTGAATTTTGGGAATTTAGAATAGAAGAATAAAATTACACTTATACCCTTATTTTTTTTTACCGCAATATTTGTTGAAAAAGTCTAATAACAAAGACATATATTTGATTATACTACTCACATAATTAAATATATGACCATAACAGTACTATAAATTTGAATATGTGATTACCATATTCACATATATGGCACTACATATATTCTATATATTCGAATAAAGCTTACTGACATTCGAATATATATATATATATATATATATATTAGTAAATATTTATATATTAGTAATTGTTTATATATTTATTTAATTTTAAAAATCAAAATTTTAATTTTAATATGTAAAACACATATTCGAATGCATTTTACATATTCGAATATATATACACATATTCGAATATTGTGTTCACATATTCAAATATGTGAACACAATATTCGAATATGTGTTTTATATATTCGAATATGAAGATGTGAACACAATATTCGAATATGTGTATATATATTCGAATATGTGTTTAATTATACACAGTATTTGCAAAAGAGCGAGAGTGTTATCGAAAGCTTGTAACCAACGCTGTATTTTTTCGCACTTCTGTGCATATTTGTGACGATTACTTTTAGTGTGGGACCTACCTAAAATTTAAAAACTTTCACACTATTTCGCTTGTACTAAACAAACAGAAATCAACCAATTCTGCACATTTCCGCACTCTTCTCTTCCTTTCTTCGCCAATTCATCACTACCAAACACAGCATAAAAGTCATATCAATAGTGACTTTTGATTGGTTAACAATGTAAAACTTTTTATATTGATAGTACATGACTATTAAACTCAAGAAAATTCAAACAAAAAAACTCAAATCCATCTATTTATAATATATCAAGCTCAAGCCATGAAAATTTGGATAAGCATAATACTTAAAAAAAATAAAAATTCAGATAGGCAATTAAAGATGTGCCAACAACTAGAACTGATGAAAGCCATGGATTCGGATTTTACTTTTAGCAAGTGAAATTATCTTTCGCGTTCAGCTGTTTAAAGGTAATTTTTTATAGACTGGAACAGTTAAATTATACGATTTTTTTTTTTATAGGCGTTAAATTATGTAATGTGGACATCAAGTTAAAATTAATTTTCCGTTATTTTAGTTTTAATTGCAAACAATTTTTTTGTGACAAAAAATAATAATTTATTTTTAATTTATATTGTTAATTTGTTTTTATGTCATTTTGAAAATAATATTTTTAATTTATTATTTTAACTTTGTTTACAAATAACTTTATTTAAAGATATTTATATCTTTTTATAAATATATTATTTTTTTTCTTCTCATTTTTTATGCAATCAAACTAGGAAAAAAAAACCTATACTTTCTTTTCTTTTCTTTTTTTTCCATATCAAATAACAAAAAAAATCGTCTTATTTTTTACTTTTTTTTATTTTTTTATTTTTTTCTTCTACTTTTTTTTTTTCAATTTTCTTTTGCGAACCAAGCAGAGGGTACCTTTCCACATGCTCAGCGCGGCCTATAGCTCCTAACCAGGCAACCACATATTTTCTGACAATACTCAGTTCATTGTTCATTGGAAAAAGATGAATAGTAGTAGGAAATGATTTTTTACGAAAGTTGCGGAACGTGTAGAAATTTTAACAAAAAAAAAAACGTTTTACCTTTATTTGACAGAAAGGAGAAAAATAAAATAAATAAAATAAAATAAAAGTTAAGAAATAAAAAATAAATAAAGTAATTTAATAAAATGAATAAATAAATAATAAGAAAAAAATAAAAAAATATTTAAAAATAAAGTAGACAAAAATAATAAAACCTACAAAATTTTTAAAAAAATTTCACTTATTTATATTCAATCAAATCACTTTTATTTTTAACAATTCAAAATTTTTTCCTCCTTCTCTTTCCATTATATTAGCAATATGCTGAGTAAGAATTTAAAACTGGTCAAATTACTTGTACAATTGTGTCTAAATATCCACGACTCAATTAATGCTATGCTACTGTGTTTTTTATAAATATCTTCACAATAATTTTTCTTAAAACGAAAATATATTAAATATGTTTCACTTTCACGGTTCCACCCGCAAATAAACACTAGAGTTGCAGAATTTAGAAACCAAATAATAAATATCTGAGCATGTAGGATTTGTGGAACTCGTCACCTGAGGCAGGCGTTCACTTGATAAGCTTTCAAACGCTTTTGTTGCATTAGTGTCATCACTATTCGTACCAACAAAATGAAAATGCTAGAGAGGCAGCTAAAGGTTGTGATGATACTGCTTTGCTGTGTTCATTTTCATGTCCAAAGTTCTCATGAAGTTGAAGATGGAATCAGCAGGTCTCACTTCCCTGAAGGGTTCCTCTTCGGAACCAGCACTTCCTCTTACCAGGTACTTGTTTACTTTTCCTTTCTCTGCTTTCAAATATGTTCAAGTATTTTTATTTTATTTTCCCTAAAATATATAAATTTTGTTGGAATATTTAAAATGTTGTTTCTGTTAATTGGAATTTTCTGAAACAACAGATTGAAGGAGCAACTGTTGAAGATGGTAAGGGCTTAAGCAACTGGGATGCTTTTAGTCATATACCAGGTAAATGGTGACTAGTGATACTGGCCTCATTTCAGTCTATATATCTTGATTTCTTGTCGTGCACAGAGTTATAGAATTATAATGATGAACATGAATAATCACTATGATTTTTGATAAATTTTCAGGGAAGATAAAAAATGATGAGAATGGTGACATTGCAGATGATCATTATCATCGCTATTTGGTAAATATCAGCTCATATTTTACCTGCCTTTATTATATAATCTGACTTACTAGTATCATTGACTCACTTATGACTTAACCGTTGTCCTTGACATTCTACAGGAAGACATTGAGTTGATGTCGTCTCTTGGGGTAAATGTATATCGATTTTCTATTTCATGGACAAGGATTCTACCAAGTAAGTATTTAAAATTTGCATACTACTTCCCATACTCTTATCTTTCAAATTTTCTGCTTGATTTGATCTTCATGAGCTGTAACAGGAGGGATATATGGGGACATAAATCCAAGCGGGATAAAGTTCTACAGCAAGATCATAGACAATCTGCTGCTTAGAGGTGAAGTAACAATGTCAATGTCTACTTGCTTCTTTATATTCTATAGTGCTACTTTGACTTCTTAAGATTGTTAGTATTCAGTCTTGGTATGTGTCAAGACTCGAGACATAAGAACTAACTCTCCTAAAAGTAAAAACTAAAGTTGTTAAGCGGAATCTCGTAAATGGTTTAATATTTATATTTATATCAGCATGACATTGTCCAAAGCTGTACCTAAATCTGAACACGGTGTGCTTAATCCAGGGATTGAGCCATTTGTAACAATTCATCATAATGACTTGCCACAAGAACTGGAAGAAAGATATGGTGGTTGGATAAGTCCCCTAATACGGTAAATTCGCAGCTCTCATTTTTGTTTACTTCTAGTATACAATGCTAAAAAATCTAGAAGTTTATCACTTCTTCAATAAATTGTCCTGTAAGATGATGAATTCTCCTGCATAGTCATATTCCAAAAGTTTAAGCCAATTGAACCGTGAAACTTTTATAACTGTATACTTTCTCATATTCCAAAAGTTTAAGCCAAGAGAACAGTGAAACTTTTATAACTGTATACTTTCTTTGTTGTAGGAGAGATTTTGTTCATTTTGCTGAAATTTGTTTTAAGAGCTTTGGAGACAGGGTTAAGTACTGGACCACCATCAATGAACCTAACCTGATTGCAGACTTTGCCTATATGAGAGGAAAATATGCCCCTGGTCACTGTTCCCTTCCTTTTGGAAATTGTTGTACTGGTAACTCTGATGTTGAGCCTCTCATTGTCATGCACAATATGTTACTGTCACATGCCAAGGCTGTTGAATTGTACCGCAAGTACTTTCAGGTAACAAAAATGTCCTAAACTAGCATTTGTTGTCACATTTTCTAGGTTAAGGGAAAGGGGATTAAATGCCAAGATGGGAGTTTAATTAGTAAACAACTCTTGCTAATCCAGGCAAAGCAAGGTGGAACCATTGGCATTATTGCAGATACCTTCATGTTTGAACCACTTAGAGATGAAGAATGTGATAGACAAGCTGTGAGTAGGGCCTTGGCTTTTGTCATAGCCTGGTAAGTTGTTAAGAAGTGCCATTTAATACCTGCAAAAAATCACAGGTAAAATTATAAGAGTTTTGGCTTTTGCTTAAGACAATCATGCCTACACAAACTATTATGTACATTATTAATTTAAAGAATTAGCAGCAGATGATCCTTTTATTTTTTATTTTTTTGAAAAACTTTTCCTGTTCTTTTGGTGACGAGAAGGCTCTTAGATCCCCTGGTTTTTGGTGAGTACCCAGTTGAGATGCGCACTATCCTTGGGAGTCAGTTGCCAGTGTTCTCTCCTAAGGAGAAGAGTCTCATAAAAGGCAGCCTAGACTTCATTGGGATCAATCACTATGGAACTCTCTATGCCAAGGACTGCTCCCTCTCTGCTTGTTCTCTTGGAGCTGATCATCCAATAAGAGGTTTTGTAGAAAAAACTGGAACAAGAGATGGCATTCCAATTGGGGATCCGGTACCTTTATGTTCTCCAGCTTCTCTTTTCATTATGTTTTGTTTTGTTTGATAAAGGAATAGGTATTGAACATAATCTGTGATATAATTTGTATTGTTTTAAGCAGACAGGAATAGCAGATTTTTTTGTGGTTCCAAGGGGCATGGAGAAGCTTGTAGACTACATTAAGATACGATACCATAATATGCCCATGTATATTACAGAAAATGGTGCGTAAACATTGATTAAACAATGATGAAACATTTTCTGTTTTCATTTCTTTTACTCATATAATTATAAAAATGTCATTTTGTTTTTCACTTTATTTCCCATTTTCAAATGTGTGTATAGTAAGAAAACAACTTTAAAGACAAAAACGAAGAAAAGGGAATAGTAATTTTTATGATTATTTGTGATAATATGAGATGATAACAAGAAAGGTGTTTCCAAAATCTCATCTTCTCCCATTTGTTATAACCTGGCGTTGTTGCTTGATCAATTAATCTTGAAAACTTAATCTTGAATTAGGAGACCAAGAACGGTGACTATGGCAGGTCGCTTTTTGTTATGTATGTTTGGGTTATGAGGAATGAGTTAATTAACAAATTTTGGATTGCTGCATAAAATTTGTTTCAGGATATTCTTCACCGCACGAACCGGATGTGACAATGAATGATTTGCTACAAGATTTCAAACGAATAGATTACCATAAAGCCTACCTTGCAGCCCTGCTTAGAGTCATAAGGTGGGTGATGGGGCCCAATATATGAGCAGCATCCTTGTTTCAGGCTTATTTTCGTTTGTTGACAAGGGGTAATTTTGTTATGTGCAGGAAAGGTGCGGACGTAAGGGGTTATATGATATGGTCATTGCTGGACAACTTTGAATGGGCAGAGGGCTATCAGACAAGATTTGGGCTTTATTATGTGGATAGACACACTCTTGAACGAATTCCCAAACTTTCTGTTCAATGGTTTTCTAGTTTCCTCAACAACACTATCCGCACCAACATAACGGAAGACTTGAGCGATCAACATCTTATCTTAGAAGCAAAGATGTGAGAAATGCTGGTCTTGATTTTATTTGAACTATCTCATCAATTTCGGTTAACGTTTTCTTCACCGATAATAAAATGATCCAATTATTGTTTCTTCAGACTGTTTTGTTTTTGACAATGTTTCTTCAGGCATTGTTAATCTTGAGAAAAATTTATAATTTTAGTTGTAACATACTTTTATAGATATTTTATTGTGACCCTTCTTTAATAGATGTGATTAGTTAAAAGACAATTTTTATTCGAGTAATGATATATAAACACCTCTGTATATCAAATATTTCATCAACACATATTATTTTACTCTCTTTCTCTTTCTATTACATCTTATCACCTAACACCTCTCTCTTTTCCTCTCTAGACTAGATGTTGTATAGAGTTTGGTGCTCACATAACTTTTTCCTTTGTATTCTTGTTATCTATTATTTATTTTTTTAACAATAAATAATATATGTGTTGGTAATTAGAGGACGAGAGGTAAGGGTGTGCATGACCCAATTCGGCTAGCCCGGTCCGGCCTGAGGTTAATTTTGACATGTTCGAGTTTTAAAATTAGACCTAGTGTATTTTAAGGATAGGTTTGTGTTATGTTTCTGGTCGTTCCAACTCGGTTTGATGTCCAATAATTTTTAAAAAAGTATAAGTCTTTTAAACAATTGTGTATTAATAGTAAAAAAAATTATTTAATAAATAATATTTTGTATAATATGATATTATATTTATAAGGATATTATTTATTTTAAAATATATGTTGTAAAATATATCCTAATTTAAGTTTTATACTTCTTTTTTTCTATGATTTAACTATACATAATGTTAAGATTGATATATTATGTTAAAAAATCAGGTTGACTCAGTCTAGTCCTATATGTTTCGAGTTTTGATCGGGTTAGGTCTGAGTTTAAATAATGGTCTAGTCAAAATTTTGGGTTGAGTAAGGACAAAAATAAATCTGTCCCAACTCGTCCCTTGATTACCCCTAATGAAAGGGATAAGACCAAAGACATAGACCAATTAGGGAGAATAAATCTTAAGGGGTAACAGATTGATTGATAAAAGATGATAAAATGAATTATAAATGCTTATATTTATAGATCTCATTAGACTAACCATATATGACTAACTTCTTAACAAACTATCATATACTTTCATATTTCCCCGCAAGTTGACAATGGTAATAATACCAAAACCCAATATTGACAATTGATGCAACACATCTGAGGGGAGATTCAAGAAGAACCCATTGGGTCAACCCAATTAGGTCTAATCCATGATTGGGGGCATGTAGGTTATTTTAGAGATGTGTGACATTGACGAAAAGCTTGGAGAAGGGCTTCGCAGCTTTGATTTGATTGAGCTGTTGGAAGTCGTCACAGCTAATGTGTCGCAAGTGTTGAGGATCTTAACGGTGGGTTAGGTGTTGATGAAGAGGTTGACAAGGTTATGGACACTGTCAGGGCCGGAGATGATGCGGAAGAGGTCAGGGTTGTCGGTGAGGTAGCCATATGCAGAGGCAACATACCTTGTAGATTGTTCGTTAAGGAAGATGATGAAACACATGTCGAGTGAGAAGGCGTGGTTGGTGAGGGACGTGACGGGGATACGTTGAACATGTGCTGCACGCCAAATTTTGCCATTAGCTTTGTGGCAAACACATTGTCGTCTATCTATCTTCCTCATTATTGAAACTTCGACGAATGTTTAAGGAATTTCGTACTTCAAGGAACTTTCGTACTCTTCAGAATTCTTTGAAAGTGCCTTAGCAAAGCATTGTCTGTCCTTCTTAATTATGGACCTCAAGTCGTCGATCATAGACTTAATCTCAGAGGCTACACCAGAAACAATCTCTTTATTTTTCTTCTAATCATCCTTCTGAGCCTTATCTTTGATCATGTGTAGATCTAAGAGATCAAAATCCAAATCGAGATCCAAATTATATGTGCTTGATCAATTGCTTTTATTAGATTTGGTGCGTTCGGATTCAAAAGCCCACTTCCTTGACATGACTTTTGTTGCAAACATTGTGAATGCTTTATACCTTAGTGAATAAACACTTTTTGAGTTATGAGAGAAACTTAAGTGTTGTTAATTATTCGTATCGATGGTCTTGTCACACTTTAGGGACTACACGATGACAAGAGAGGAGGTTTTTGATTTGAAAAATGTGGATTCGGTTGTGGTTAAGTACTAATTTCAATAATAGGAGCCAAGTCACCTTGAATTGATTTTATTGGATGATATGGTAAGAGGACAAAACGAATAAAGCATATAACAATTTTTTAATTTTCTTCTTTATTTAATTTGTTGTCATTTTTTGTAGTGTACTAAAATTCATACTATTATAAGGAAGGATTAGAGATGACAATGGGTAGGGTCTGGGTAGGGTACTATAGCACTCGTCCTCATATCTACATTTTAAAAAAATATACGTACCTAGCTCCATACCTGCGCGGGTAGCAACTTTAATTCTCACGTCTGTATCCACCGGAAACCTATATACCTATATCCATACCCATTACCTACACCTTTCTTAAGTGCAAAGTTGTGGCAAAAAATTCTAAGGTTTTATGCGAATTTTATAATCAATATTTAATTTAATAAATTTATCAAAACTTATTTTTTTTATCAACTATGAAATTATTAATCAAGGTTTTATAATTAAGTATTTCTAACATTTAACCATAAATATATAAAGACAAATTCATTCAATATATTCTTTAACATAGTTAATATCAAATAAAATTTGAATAATTTTAATTTTAAAAAAATGCGATAAGTAATAACAATAATTATAAGTATTGTCAATAATATTTTAGAAGTAATGTATGCATTTGAAAAAGAATATAATCTTTTTATATAATTTAATATTTTTAGTGAAGTATGAATTATTTTTGAAATTTAATTTATATATAATGTTAGTACAAAACTTTTATACAAACTTCTAATAGAATTTAATTATCCTATATTCATTAATATGATGTTGCGATAAGGTAAATACCTATATGTAAAAATATTTTACATTAACAATGCATATAAATTAAACTTATTTTTGTTTGTACTTCTTACAATATCTTTATTTTTTAAAAATAAATTAAGTTTTTTAATATTATAATAATCACTAAAATTTATCTTTTTAATATATTATATATGAGATATTTGCTCTTTAATATATTAAAGATATATATATTTGTCTGTGGGTGGGTGGGGGGAGGGTTACTATAGTACTTATAACCACACCTATTCTCATTAAAATTTGCAGGTAAATATCCAGTCCCATTTCCATTGAGCAGGTATTTACCCTGTTCATTGTGTATTTTTTGTGAGTACCTGTAGTGTCTAGGTGGGATTGTCATCCCTAAGAATTATTATATAAAACTATTTGAGAAATTTTTACATGAAAGCAAAGTTTATATTATGAAAATTTTATACTAGGCAGTCCAGAGAAAAATGGAAAGTTACTAATCACAAATAGAAGCTAAAGTACCAAAGTAACAAAGGAGAAGTGTAACATTTCTATGAACTTTTATGAATTTATTCAACTTTCAAAAATATTTTCTACCTTTGATGAAGCCTATTTGATTGGTCAGTTGTGAATTATCTTCATTTTTTTTAATTCTTAAATTGTTAAATGGTATGTCGAAAAGTAATATAATTTATTTTTTTTGTTAAATAACTGAATTCAATTTTATTATGATTGCTTCTATACTTAAGGCTTCTATATTATGATATATATTTTTTGTTCTAGTGTGGAATTGGTGTTGTTTTTGCCCAAATTATTAAGATTGAATTTGAGAATGGATGGGAGTATGATTTGTGTTTGAAATGTGCAAGGAAGCCAAAAGAATTGGCAATAGATTTTACTATGAAAAGTGCGGTAAATATGTCACTCCATGTCCTAGGTATCTTTGATGGTGTCCTTTTAAGACTTTTTTTAATTACATATAAAAGTCAATAATACAATTATTGTTGTGGTTTTAAACCAATCTTTGTCTTATTTATTAAGTTGCATGTCATTGTAATGGATAATACTGGATCAGTTTCTTTTATAATTTCAAAAAATCCTTTGTCTCAATACATTAGAGAGACTGCAAAACAATTGAAAAAAGAAATGACTCAAGTAAGGATATTATTATGCCTCACTTGGACTTAAAAATTATATTGATGGGGCTATTATTCTAACATGATTTAGAATATTTTTAAGCAAATATGAGCAGTGCATGTCTTTTTGAATTAATAGACAGCCAACTACAAAATCATCTTCGAAGAAATAAGTGCATGTAGCTTAAGTCACTCCTTCACCCAACCTTTTTGCAAAAACCAAATCAACCAACATTTAAAAAACATCTATTGTTGAGGAAGTAGGGACATAAGCTTCCACCATTAAGCCCATTAGGAAAGTGACTGTGAAGAAACAGTCCAAATTGTTCAGCCTTAACATTATTTATTATCAAGTCTTTATATTTTTTTATTTTATTTAGGACTTATATATTTCATGAAGTCTGAATGTTGCAAACGTTTGTGATTAAGCAACTTAAGTTATATTTTGATTTTGTTAAGTATTTTTTATTGTCAAATGTGGTGTATTAAGAAGTTTTTTAAATGCTTAATTATGTTTTTAGTTCCTGAAATTTGGGATAAATCCATTTTTGGTTCTCCAAATTGAAAAAAAAATCATTTTAGTCCTTACAATTTCAAAAAATTTGTTTTTAGTCCATAGAGATAGACACATCAACGAAAGTGGTGACGTGGTGCTGCCAGCATTTGCAATGTGTACACTTCTATTAGACATGTCACCACTTTTCATTACTTCCATTAATATCACTTGTCTCTAGGGATTAAAAACGGATTTTTGAAATTGTAGGGACCAAAATGATTTTTTTTTTCAATTTGAGGGACCAAAAACGAATTTATCCCAAATTTTAGGGACTAAAAACATAATTAACTCTTTTTTAAAACTTAAATTGAGTTACTTATATTACTCTAAATTTTATGTTTTATAACTATTAAATAATATATAATAAACATAAATTAAAATAACAACTTTAGAATTTTAAAATATAATAACATGCTTGTGCATCGTACGCGTCACCGCACTAGTATTTACGTGCGTGCGTACACATACACACTATTATTTTAATTTGTGCAATATACAAGATAAATTTATAATAAATATTTTTTAATATATAACTTATCTTTTAATTAAAACTTATAATAAATAAATATTTTTAATCGTAAAAATTTATATAATTTTTGAGTGCATGTATATAAACAACCACACACACATAATAAAAAAGACACTGTTATAATATATCAACTTTAATATCTTATTCAAGATAGACTTTTATCTTTCAACTACTTTTACAAACAACATATAACTTTATCAAATTATTTTTATCTTATTATATTAAGTTTCACTATTAAGTATATTAATAAAATTTCATTTCAAAAGAATTAAATACTGATAAGCTTCAATAACTTTATATTTAAAATCTGAATATTATATTTAAATACTATCTTTAATTTTAGAAAGAAAGTTTTTTTAATTATTTCATAAGAATTAAGAACTTTAATTAATTTGATTATATAATTCATTAATTTATATAATTAATGATTTCATAATATATTCAATTGGCTTAAATATGTTTTAAGTTTTTGCAAATATGGTTCTGTTTGGTTTTAGTCCTTGTAAAAAAATTTGTTATTTTTATATCTCTAACATTTTCTTAATTTTTTTTAGTCCTTATTATTAACTATGGTTAATTTAATGCGGACATGGCTAACATAATAAAGAATATTAACTAAGATAATTAAGGTAATAAAGAATATTCAAATTAAGATAATTAGATTATTTTTAGGTGTATAATTCAATTAAGTAATGTATTTATTATTTTATATAAATAAGATAAGTACATATACTTTAATTTTATAATTTATTTTTAATTTATAATATATTATAAATAGTAATTTTTATTGCTTTTAATATTGTTCTTACTTTTCAATTTACTAATTTATTTTTAACATTGTAATTTTTTTAAAAAAATTATAATTTACTTAGACACTTATAATTTATTTTTAATATATTATTTTAATGTTATTTTTACATTTCAATTCATTTTGACTAATTGTAATATAATTAATTTTTTAATATATCACAAGCAGTAATTTTGTCTCTAAAGATAAAAGTAATATATTAAAAATAAATTATAAGCCTCTATGTAAATTATAATTGTTTTAGAAAAAATACAGTGTAAAAAATAAATTAGTGAATTGAAAAGTAAAAATAATATTAAAACCAACAAAAATAACTGTTTATAATATATTAAAAATTAAAAATAGATTATAAAAATAAATTATATGTAACTATCTTAGTTATATAAAATAATAAATACATTACTTAATTGAATTACAACCTAAAAATAATCTAATTATTTTAATTTAAAATATTCTTCATTATACTAATTATCTTAATTAATATTTTTTATTTTATTAGCCATGTCAATACTAGATTAACTAGAGTTAATGGTAAGGACTAAAAAGGAGTATTAAGAAAATGTCAAGGATATAAAACTAACAAAAAATTTTTCAAGGACTAAAACCAGATAGAGCTATATTTGCAGGGACTTAAAACATATTTAAGCTTATTTAGCGGTTTATTTTTATAATATTTTTTATTTTTATTTATCTCATTTATTATTACTATTAATGTTAAATTTTCTACAAAATTTCTTGCGAATTTATATCTGCAAGGAACATTTCCTGTGGATTTAAAATTCACAGAAAATGTTTCATATAAATCCGTAAGAAAATTCATTGTAAACTTACTTGCGACAATTTCCTATTGTTTGTTAAAAATATTTTTCTGCAAAATTGTATCCGTAAGAAACAAAAAAAAAATCTATGGAATTTCCTGCATTTTTTTATATACAAAAATTAATTCCATAATTCACATAGCTGCAACAGAATTTACCAAAATTTCCTGCGCATAAATTTTGCAGGAAAATCCACAAGAAAATAACACATTTGTAGTGGTGTTTTACCTAACCCAAATTAATTATGAAGCAAAATGTACCAGCCATTCTACTTAGCAGTTAGCACCGCTGTATGGGGCCAAAAAAGTATGCATCGTTTTTGAACAAACAAATATGTATATATTAATATTAATTAATAGGTTTAAAAATATATAATAGTACGTATTAAACAAAAAATATATTAAAATTTAACTAATATACACATTAATATATGATAAAAGAAATTATAATAAATTATCAAATTTTACATCTTACCAAAATATAGAGGTGTATATTATGAGAATAACCTTCTTATGTAAGAATAAGAGAATATAAAAATATTGTTAAGAATACGTCTAAATTTATTATATAAGAATGACCTTCTTACCAAATTTTACACCATTTTGTATTATATAAGAATAATTCTAAGTTTATTTCTAATATCTTTATAATAATGATTTAATTATTAAATAAAAATATTAAATGTGTTATATTTTAAAAAACATCAAATATATTTGTATTTAATATTTTTTTATAAAATAATAAGACAACTATTAAAAATATATTTACCCTATGTTTGTTTTGGTTGAAATAGGGTGGAGGGAAATAAGAAGGAGAGGAATGGAAAAGAAATATTATATTTTCATTGATTGTTTGAGAAGAGTAATAGGGAGGAGAAAAGTTATTTCTATGAGACCCACAAAAAAAAATTTCCCCCTATTTTAGGAATGAAATTGAAGGAAAATTATCTTTGTCGTATTTTATTTTTCTTGGTTTAATTTTTTTTAAAAAAATTTATGTTAAGAAAAATATTATATTAAAAATTACATTTTTTAATTATTATAAAAATATTTTTTACATGATTTATTTGTTTCTTTCCGTTCATCCACATAAGCGGAGAAATTTTTTTCCATTTCCTTTCTTTTTATTTATATCCATCCAAACAATATATATATATAATTCTATTTTTTCATTATTTTTATCAATCTTATTTTATTCTTTTCTCTCTATTTCACTCTTCATTTAAACAAAGCATTAGAGAAAATATATCATTATCCACACTTTATGAAGCCAATAACTGACAAATAATAATGAAAAATTGTTAACGTTCATCTTATTTTAGGATGAATTAGGGTGGAGAATGAGATAAATAAGAAGAAAAGATAGAAAAAAAAAGTGATAGATGTAATAAATAGTATAACCAAATAAATAAAGATAATACAAAAATGAAATAGGAGTGATAAAAAAAGAGAAGAGATATCATATATGTTTATAATTTGCAATTTGCAATGCAGGAAAATGGTTGGTTTTATAAAAGTAGGTGTATAACAGAAGTTAAGATCCTTTTATTTTTTTTCTTTTTTTATTATTATATTTTTAGAAAAATAAATAAAATGGAGAAAATACACACCTAACTGAAAGTGTCATTTATTTTTTTCAAAATTATAATAATGAAAAAAATAGAGAAAAAAAAAATAAAAAAGATTTTTGCCGCGTAACAATTGGAGAATTATCAGAAACAATTAAGCATACAGCACTTCAGCCAATCATAACTAAACTGCAGAATGTGTCGTGTCGTGAGCCACGTGGTCATTTTATAAAGTTTCATCGTTTTGGCTACACGAGTCACGACATAATTCTCATGATTAAACCATACGAACCAAAAGATGATGCTGGAAAAGCAGCTGCGCTTTGTATTGACACTACTTTGCTGTGGTCATTTTCATGTCCAAAGTTCTCTCGGATTTGAAGATGGAATCAGCAGATCTCGATTCCCTGAAGGGTTCCTCTTCGGAACAAGCACTTCCTCATACCAGGTACATGTTTACTTTTGCTTTCCCTGCTTTAAAAAACGTTGTAGTTACTCTAAACTTTAACTTTTCCATGAAATATATAAAGTTTGTTGGAGTTACACAGTTTTTTTTTTTCTTTGTTTCTAAAATATTTAAAAGAAAAATAATTGATGGAACCTAATTCTAAATGACACCTCGAGAGAAAAAAGAAAAAGAAAAGAGAAAGCAATGTGTATATAATAAGTAATATAATATAATAATGAGGTGTTTGAAATTATTAACTATCCAAATATCACTGCTCTATTTAAAATTTGTTGTTTCTATAATGGGATTTTTCTTCTTTTTTATTTCCTCAAAAAAAGATTGAGGGAGCACCTCTTGAAGATGGCAAGGGTTTAAGCAACTGGGATGTTTTTAGTCATATACCAGGTAAATGGTGTCTGCTGATCTCATTTCCATCTTGATTCCTTGTCGTGCATGAAGTTATTAATTTATTATTATAGAATTATAATGATGAACATGATTGATCACTATGCAATTTGATAAATTTTCAGGGAAGATAAACAACGATGAGAATGGTGATATAGCCGATGATCATTATCATCGCTATTTGGTATATACGCGAGTTTCACATTTACCTGCCTTTGTTATAATCTAACTAGTATAGTTGATTTTCTTAATCATTGTCTTTCGTACTTGACAGGAAGACATCAAGTTGATATCCTCTGTTGGCATGAATGTATATCGATTTTCTATTTCTTGGGCAAGGATTCTACCTAGTAAGTAATCAACAATACACATAACTAGTTTGAATAAACCATCAATTTAGTGTTTGAAATATCACTTTCTTTCCTAAATAATCCTTAAACTAATAAAATTATATAAATAGTCTCTAAAGTATTAAAAATCATGCTACATAGTCTCTCGAGTATTGAAATTTTTTTCAAATTAGTCCCTCATCATGGACTACATTGATAAATATTCAATATTTTAAGAACTACTTATGTAATTTCATTAGTTTAAAGACTATTTAGAAGAGGAGGTAATACTTTAGGGACTAAATTGATGGTTTTTTCTAACTAGTTTCCATAACATCATCTTTCAGATTTTCTACTCAATATTTGGTCTTCATGAGCTGTAACAGGAGGGATATATGGGGACATAAATCCAAGTGGGGTTATGTTCTACAACAAGATCATAGACAATCTGCTGCTTAGAGGTGAAGTAACATTGTCCACATGGTTCTTTATAGTCCATAATAATGCTACTTTGTTTTGACTTCAGATTGATAGCATTCAGTTTTAGCATGTGTCAAGACACAAGAACTAACTCTCCTAAAAGAAAAAACTAAAGCTGTTTTGTGGAGCCTCATAAGTGGCTTAATATTTATATTTAATAACCGCATGACATTGTCCTAAGCTGTACCTAAATCTGAACATGGTGTGCTTAATCCAGGGATTGAGCCATTTGTGACAATTCATCATCATGACTTGCCACGAGAACTGGAAGAAAAATATGGCGGTTGGCTTAGTCCCCTAATACAGTAAATCCGCTGTTCTCATTTTTTTAGTCCTATGATAGAAATGCTGGTGAATTTGGAAATTTGCCACTTCTTCTAGGAAGTGTCCTCTAAGCTGACACATTCCCCAGCATAACTGTAGCCTCAAAGTGTAAGCTAAGTGAACAGTAAGATTTTGATAACCGTGGATTCCTTTGTTGTAGGAGAGATTTTGTTCATTTTGCTGAAGTTTGTTTTAAGAGCTTTGGAGACAGGGTTAAGTACTGGGTCACCATCAATGAGCCCAACCTGGCTGCAGACATGGCTTTTATAAGGGGAACATACCCCCCGGGTCACTGTTCACCGCCTTTTGGAAATTGTTATGCTGGTAACTCTGATCTTGAGCCTCTCACCGCCATGCATAATATGTTATTGGCACATGCCAAGGCTGTTGAATTGTACCGCAAGCACTTTCAGGTATTTGTTGTCACATTTTCGAGTTTAGGGAAAAAGGATTAAAGGCCAAGATGGGTGTTTAATGTGTAAACCACTCATACTACTCCAGGCAAAGCATGGTGGAATCATTGGCATTGTTGTTCATACCTTCATGTATGAACCTCTTAGAGATGAAGAATGTGATACACAAGCTGTGAAAAGGGCCTTGGCTTTTGTTGTAGCCTGGTAAGTTGTGCTAATAAGTACTACCATTTAAACTACATAAACTACTATGTACTTTATTAATGAAAAGAATCAGCAGCACCTGATCTTTTCAATTTTTTTTTTTTTTTTTTGTGAAAACTTTTTCTGCTCTTTTGAAGGTGCTTAGATCCCTTGGTTTTTGGTGAGTACCCTGCTGAGATGCGCTCTATTCTTGGGAGCCAGTTGGCAAGATTCTCTCCTGAGGAGAAGAGTCTTATAAAAGGCAGCATAGACTTCATTGGCATCAATAACTATGGAACTCTCTATGCCAAGGACTGCTCCCTCTCTGCTTGTCCCCTTGGAGCAGACCATCCAATACGAGGCTATGTGGAAACAACTGGAGTGAGAGATGGCATTCCAATTGGTGATCAGGTATCCTTATGTCATCCACCTTCTCTTGTCATTATGTTACGTTCTTTACTCAAATGTTTGATAAAGGATTAGGCATTGAACATAATCTGTGATATAATTTCTTTTGTTTCAAGCAGACAGGAGTGGCAAGGTTCTTTGTGGTTCCAAGGGGCATGGAGAAGATTGTAGACTATATTAAGATAAGATACCATAACATGCCCATGTATATTACAGAAAATGGTGAGAGAATACTAAATACATTAGATGATCCCATTTTCCCCCATTTGTTATTTTCCTGGGTTGTTGCTTGATCAATTGAGTAATATAATCTCAAGGAGTTGTCTAACTTATTCCAAATAAAAATGGGATTAAACAACCCAATCAAAAATGATTGGTGCAATTTTCTATGTTATACCAATCATCTTTAAGTACATAAAAAATTACACCAATCATCTTTAATAGGGTTCTTTAACTCTATTTTTATTTGGGATAAGTTAGACAATTCCTAATCTCAAACACTTTACCTTGCATTAAGGGACAAGGAACATTAACTATTGATGTTTGCTTTTTGTGAAGGTATATTAGTTAATAACTTATTAATGGCTACATAAAATTTGTTTCAGGATATTCGTCACCGCCCAAGCCGGATGTAACAATGAATGATCTACTACAAGATTTCAAACGAATAGATTATCATAAAGCCTACCTTGCAGCTCTGCTTAGAGCCATAAGGTGAGTGATGGGGACTAATATATGAGCAGCATCCTTGTTTAAGGTCTATTTTCAGTTACTTTGTTGACAAGGGGTGAGTTTATTATGTGCAGGAAAGGTGCGGATGTAAAAGGATATATGATATGGTCATTGTTGGACAACTTTGAATGGGCAAGTGGCTATGGCACAAAATTTGGGCTTTATTATGTGGATAGACACACTCTTGAACGAATTCCCAAACTTTCTGTTCAATGGTTTTCTAGTTTCCTCAACAACAGTAGCCACATCAACAAACAAGACTCGAGTGAGCAATATGTTAGAAGCAAAGATGTGTCGACTGCTGGTTTCAAAGTTATTTGAACTAGCTGAAATGTATGGATATTGGATACTAGTGTGTGAGCCCAAGGCTAAATTAAGACATTTTGTTTAGAAATGTTAGTAACACACTTTTTTAAACACGTTATATTAATTGTTGAAATTTATTAGAAATTATAAAATTTTGAGTTTCACTATCCAATAATAGAGAGGCCTCTTTTGTTTATAGCATCTTTTGTTGAATAATATGAACCCACAACCACAAAAACTGTAAGCAAAAGATTCCAATTAGGGAGGCAAATACTTTGATTTGAAACACCACAAATTTTAATGTTCGAATTCGAAGTTGATATGTATACTTTACGAGCTCTATTCCTATGCATCGTGGGACTTGCTCCTTGGCAACTTTTATTTTTAAAACACTTCCAATATTTTTTACCAATATACTCGAAATCTTATTTCGGGAGAAATAAATGCTAATTTTTTAAAAACTTTTTTCACTAAGTTAATAAAAATAAGCAATTATTTATTTTAAAACAAAACACATAATAAATGAAAGGTCGCAGTTACCCTGTTAATAGATTAAACTTTTTTGAAATAAGGGAGTTTTAATAAATAAATCACAAGAAGCAACAAGCTGGAATAGCTCAGTTGGTTAGAGCGTGTGGCTGTTAACCACAAGGTCGGAGGTTCAAGCCCTCCTTCTAGCGACCGTGCTCTTAATTTTAATGATTTAATATTTTAAATGAGATGAAAAGCGTGTAATTAAAATGTAGTCGGTATCACTTACAGATGTCACGCTTTAGTTTTAAGGACTTTCATATTTAGACACATTTTTATAATTTTATTTCAAATTTCTAAAATTCCATTGCTGAAAAAATAAAATATTTTCAATACACATTTACTCTCTCCCTTTTTTCGAGTGCAATTTTAAGAATTAAGAAAAGGTACGTAAAATCTTTTCCCTTAATTTAGGATAAGTCATAAAAATCTTTTGTGACAACTTTTTTTTTTGAAGTGAGTATGTATATATTAACACTTAATTTAATATATAGTTTGTTGTGATTTTGACGTATTATAAACTTAGGATGAACATATTTTTATTTATTTATTTTAACATAGAATTTGATTAGAATATATTGACGATATATAATTTTTTTCTTTTTTACATTATCATTCAACTATTGATAGTTATGTATGATAAATTTATTGATATTAAAATAACTACCTTAAAATTCATATCAAACATGATTTCTAATTGATTAAGAGTGTAAACATTTTTATACTAATAATGCATGACAATTAAGAATTAAGAGAAGGTATGTAAAATCTTTTCCCAAAAGTTTTAAAACTCTTTTGTGACAACTTTTGTTTTTGAAGCGGAAGCGAGTATGTAAAATTGTATTAACACTTAATTTAATATGTAGTTTATTGTAATTTTAGCGTACCATAATTTAAGGATAAGTGTATTTTTATTTATTTATTTTAAAATAAATTTTAACACACACACACACACACACACACATACACACACACACATATATATATATATGTTTGTTACACCATTAGTTAGAATACATTAACAAGTTATACCATTGATGTATTTTAAAATAATTTTTAGTTGTAACTTACTAACATACTCTAACTAAAAAATAAGTTGGTATATGGTAGCAAACCCCACAAGCATTTGCTAACATACACCTATTTATTTTTTAGTTTGAGTATTTTAAGATAATCTTTAGTTATAACTTGTTAATATACTTTAACTAAAAATCAAGTGGGTGTACGTTAGCAAATGCCATATATATATATATATATATTGTCATTCAATTGTTGATAGTCATGCATGATAAATTTATTGACATTAAAATAAATATCTTAAAAATCATATCAAACATGGTTTTTGATTAGTTAAGAATGTAAAAATCTTTTTTCCTTAATTTAGGATAAAAGTCATAAAACTCTTTTGTGACAACTTTTTTTTTTTGAAGTGAGTATGTAAAAATGTATTAACTATAATTTAAGGATAAATGTATTTTATTTATTTATTATTTATTATAAAATAAAATTAATTAGAATACACTTATAGTATATAATTTTTTTTGCATTGTCATTCAATTATTGATAGCCATGTATGATAAATTTGTTGACATTAAATTAACTACCTTAAAAGTTATATTGAGCATAAATTTTAATTAGTTAAGAATATAATTTTTTTTGAAAAAATAAGCTATGTATTGACAATATAAAGTAGTTTTATATTGTTATTCAATCACAAACTAGCATGTACGGTAAGTTTGTTAACTTTTACAATAACTACCTTTAAAGTCATACCAATAGTGATTTCTTATTTGTTGATAATGTAAAACATTTTACATTGATAGTGCATAGTCATTAAATTCAAAATTTTTACACTAATAGTGTAGGATAATTAAAATTTTTAAAAAATCTCCTCAATCCAAACTTTTAAATTCAAATCAAACAATTTTTAATCAAGTCTTAAAATTTTAACATTTCTGAAATTAAATTTCAAAAGAAAAAGTGAAAAAGTTATATTTTGTAGTTCATGTGTAGAGGTGATTCAAACTTGTGGCAACCAATTGTAATCCCTTTGATAGAAAGGGGATTGGGAGAAACAACGGAGCATGGTAGGTGCACGGGAGAAACAATTATAATCCCTTATAATTTATCTGTAGACGTGATTCTAACCTTGTGGCACAATGATGCATGAGTCTTCTGTTTGGTGGCATCGTGGTACATAGGTGAGGAGCATTAATTGATAATTTAGTGGTTGGGCATGGGTTTGACAGAGGGAACCAAGGTTTATAGTGTGTTTGGTTTAGTATTTATTATCTTTGGATCTATGTCTCACTTAAAGTAATATTTTGTTGTTTCTACATTATCTAAGGTAGTGTTTGATCACTAATATGTCGTTGGTCTGAATGGTAGTAGGATCAGATCTTTTAAGTAAGATCTCGGATTCAAATTTTGTAGATAGAAAAAACATGGTTTGTAGAAAAGATGCTACTAAAGGTGGCCAGTCAACTTTCTTGGTGAAAATTAATCATCAACAAAGTCGATAAATATTTCGCACGCACGCGCAGGCCTGCACACACACACAAATATATATATATATATATATATATATATATATATATATATTATTGATTGAAATTATTATTAAAATAAAATTTTATAAATAAAATAATTTTTAACATTTTAAAAATATTATTTTAAATACTTATATTTTAATATTTTTATTATTAAATTAATTTTACACAATATTTTTTATTTTATAAAAATACTATTTTATTGGATAAGATAACTAATTTTAAACAAAACTAAAGCTTTTTAATTTTTTTTATCAAAAAACTTTTAAGTTAAAAAAATAAAAACTAACAAATAGCTTTTACCTATTACTAGTATTTTAATTTGTACATTGCACATAATAAATATTTATTTTATATAACTTAAATTTATAATAAATAAATACTTCTAAATATATAAATTATATTATAATTAAAATTTGTAATAAATAAATATTTTTGAACATATAGACTATATTTCAAATTTATAATAAACAATATCATAATACAATGTTAATTTTTAATTATTGATAATTTTCTTAAAAAAAATATTAAAATTTAATTTAGAACTAAAGATATTGAAAATCATAGATTGAAAGAGATAAGAGATTAAAAAAAATCTCTAAAAACGCTCTCATTGAATAATGCAGCTAAAAACACTATCGTTAAAGAATAACAGTTACAAACGCTTTCGTTCATGATAATTGTTCTTATTTAATATATATGGTAAATTTTTAGTTCTTATTTTTAACTTTAATTTAAAAATAGTTTTTAAGTAAAAAAAAAATTGAGACAAACACATCCTTAATTTTTTAACATGAAAAAGTGGTTGTAAGCACAATCCATACGTTAAATTATTTTTGAAAAGTGTTAAAATTCCAAAACATTTAGCTAAATTCCAGAACATTTACCTATCACTAAAAATAAGTTTTGGAAATAAAGGGTTTGTTTACATTTTGTTTTTATTTTTAATTTTTACTTTTAAATTACAAGACTGTCACCTTATTTTCAATATGTTCTTTTGTTTTTAAATATTTGTACATGAAACAGAAAAAAAATAAAATTGTTTTGCTATTTCCTATACAAATGTTTTAAAAAATAAAACAGATTGAAAACAAGGTGATAATTTTGTAATTAAAAGTGAAAACCAAAAATAAAAACGATATAAATGGCCTTAATTTTAAAAAGGGATATTTTGAATAAAAATTTACAAATGCATGGAATTGACGTATTTAAAAAAATTTGCCAAAAGAAGCTCTTTTTCTTAAATTTTTGTTTGGCAAATGATAACTATACCCCCTCCCCCGCCCCCCCCCCCCCCCTTCCTTTTTTTTTTTCCCTATTTTTTTTTCAAAATACCCTTTTAAATTTTCCCCTTATTTCAAATCAAGCTTTCCAAAACGCATACAACGCACCTCCTTCCTCTCCTCTATGTCTTTGTCGACTCACTCCCCTTCTCGATTAAAGGTTTGCTTTCCAGAACGCTCACTACATACCTCATTCCTCTCTTCTATGGAAAAAGAATAAAAAAAAACTTTCAAAAATTACTTTCCAAAATACACAATTGTCTATTCTGAAAAGTAATTTTCAAAACTACGTTTCACAATTTTGAAAATTATTTTTCGGAACAGACAATTGTGTATTCTAGAAAGTAATTTCCGGAATTGTAAAACATAGTTCCGGAAATTACTTTCTGGAATACACAATTGTCTATTCTGGAATGGAATTTTCGGAATATTGATGAAACGATCGAAACACACTGATTTGTCGAAACAATGCCTGATATAAACAATATAGATGAAAACACTACCTGAAATACAATTGCAAAAATACACAGCCTAATACAAACGATGGAAATGAGCCGTGTATTGCGTATTCATTATCACGAATAATGGAAAACAGATAAAGAATGAAAATATAAGAAAAGGGTTTGAAGAATAATGATGGAAGTGCAAAAATAAGGTTAAAGAATGCTAAGATGGGAGGGGGAGGGTGCAAAATTCAAGTTTTAAGAATAATAAAGATGGAGATACAAAATTAGAATTTAAACAATAATGAAGATAGGGTGTAAAAATAGGTTAATATTATTTTTATATAAAAGGTTATTTTGGTAATAAAAATTTATTTTAAAAAAGAATGAAGTATACTTATTAATTAGGGAGGTGTAATTATAAAACGCCTTTTTGTTTTTTTAACTTAACCGGGCTCTCAGGCCCATTTACCTACTTAAACACTTGGGAGGCAATCAATCATTTTCCTAAAAAACAAAAACCAAGTTTCTCCCCAAAACCCTAATCCTAACTGTGCTTGGTGGGTTGGCTCTTTCATCTGTAACAAACCAAGTCGAACCTCTCTCTCTCTCTCTGCAATGGCGAAGAAGAAGGAGAAGAAGGTGAACGTCTCCGGAAAACCGAAGCACTCTCTCGACGTGAACCGCAGCAATGACGCGAAGAAGGAGTCGCGATCCGCCGCCACCGTGCGCCGCCTCAAGATGTACAACACCAGGCCCGTCCGCGACCGCAGGGGAAAAGTCGTTTCCAACGAGTTTCAGTCCAAGGAGCTTCCCAGCACGCGAATCCAACCCGATCGTCGATGGTTCGGTAAGTTCGATTTCGCAATTACGATTATTAAAGAGAATGATAATCGCGTTTCTTCGACTTGAGCACGCGAATTTCGTGATCCGCAGGGAACACTCGTGTTGTGAATCAGAAGGAGCTCGAGTTCTTCCGAGAAGAGCTGCAGAACCGCATGTCGAGCAATTACAATGTGATTCTGAAGGAGAAGAAACTGCCGCTGTCACTGCTTAATGATCACCAGAAGGTTTGTTTGTTAAGCTGCGTAATTGGTAAATGAGTTGTGCATTTTTTTTTAAAAGAAAATATATATACATATAAATAGAGTTTAATGGGTATGCACCGTCAGAACCAATTAGAAATCATGCGTAGTATAACTTGTAAGATAGTTATTATTAAAATCAATAAACTTAACATATATGGCGATTTGTGATTGGATGATAGTGTAAAGTGCATATCCTATTTTCTCATATAAATTTACTAATAATATGTGGATGTTGAATGTAGCAAGCTAGGGTTCACCTGCTTGATAGAGAGCCTTTCAAAGATGCATTTGGACCTAAGACTAAGAGAAAGCGCCCCAGCCTCTTTGTGGCTGATTATGAGTCCTTACTGAAGAAAGCTGATGGTTCTCAAGGTAAAAGTGATGATTTCTCTGTAAATTTGTAGGTTGGATGCGTAATGGGGTTGTGTTGTTATCTTTAAGAACTTATTCAGGCCTCTTTGCTTGTGTGTGTGTGTTTTAAGAAAAATGTTTTTAAGTTAAAAAAATTCATAATAATTAGACAATTTTTCCAAAAAAACAAAATAAAAAAAAGAACTCAGAAAAAATGTTATTTAGTTTTTTCTAAAGTTAGAAATAATAGCCTGAAAAGTTATATTATAAAAATGCTTTTTTTCTTTCTTGTCGAAAGGCACCCTTAGTCCGTTGCATGTTCTTCATTGGTGTACTTAATTTATTCACTTAATTGAAACTGAATAATGCAGTTTTTTGTTTCTTGTGTGGGAATGCTTGTTTTATGTGATTGGTCGTTTCTTTCTTCAACCTAATAGTGTTTTACTTAATCTGATTATTGTCTGTTCTTTTTCCCTACATTACTTTGCAGAGGCTTTTGAACAGAAGTATGCTTCTAGTGTATCTGCAGAAGCTAATGATGGAGATGGATTTAGAGATTTAGTGCGGCATACCATGTTTGAAAAGGGTCAAAGTAAACGAATATGGGGTGAGCTTTACAAAGTGATAGATTCTTCGGATGTTGTTGTCCAGGTAGTGTCTCATATCTTTTCCGAGATCTTCTGATATGTCTATGTTTCTGAAGTGTTGTGCATGAGTGTGTTTCTATTAGATATGATTTTTGCCAAAAATTAAAAAAAAAAGTGCTTTATGATTGGCATTTCTTCCGTTACGGTGCTCTGTCAATGTATTGTAATTTGTAAACATTCTTTTTGAATTTTAAAAAACTTTGTCTTGGTTGATGTGTTCCACCTTTTTAGGCATTTTTTATATGGTTGTTACTTGTTTTGTGCTTGTTTAAGCTGAAGAGTCTGTCAGATTTCATTTGACTTGACTCATTGAAGTTGTCCTACAGATGCTTCTCCTCAAAGTATGAATACTTTATGTATCCTAATGCAGGTTCTAGATGCAAGGGACCCACAAGGTACGCGATGTTACCATTTAGAGAAGCATTTGAAGGAAAATTGTAAGCACAAACACATGGTGCTTTTATTGAACAAGGTTAGTAACATCATTATTTGTTCTTGGAGTTGCTCTAAAATGTTGCTAAATGCCCTAAATTGCTATTATCTGACATAAAACAATTATAATTTTATTTTCCCCCTTTCAGTGTGATCTAGTTCCTGCTTGGGCAACAAAAGGATGGCTTAGAGTTTTGTCAAAGGAATTTCCAACCCTAGCATTCCATGCAAACATTAACAAGTCATTTGGAAAAGTATTTCTGATACACCTAATCTTTATTTAATTTGTTTACTTTATCTACCAATTTTGTTACTCTATGAAAAAATATAACTGAAATTTGAGATAACACGTCTTTCTTTCCTCTCCTTTAATTATTCTGCATCTGCTGCTATTTGCTATTTTCTTATTGGCCGTTATTGTGCTTAGGGTTCACTTCTATCAGTTCTGAGACAATTTGCTCGATTGAAACGTGATAAGCAAGCAATATCTGTTGGATTTGTTGGATATCCAAATGTTGGGAAGTCATCAGTAATCAACACATTGCGTACAAAGAATGTAATAATTCTTTTCCTTTACTGCATCTGATTTTTTGCTTAATCTGTTGTTTATGAGGACATTAATGCAATCATAAAAGAACAAATCTTTTCCCAAATCTTCTCTGGCATTAACATTTTAAATTATTGTTGTGGAGTAATCATTTTAACATATTGATTGATGGGTCTAATTATATGTCAAAGGTCTGCAAGGTTGCTCCAATTCCAGGGGAAACAAAAGTCTGGCAGTATATAACCCTTACAAAGAGGATATTTCTGATTGATTGTCCAGGTGTTGTCTACCACAACAATGATTCTGAAACAGATGTTGTGTTGAAGGGTGTGGTAGGTTTCCTCCTGTTTTATCTAATTTTGGTTGTCATATGCTTTAATGAAGAATATTTTGTTCAGACTTTTTGTGAATGTTAATTTAATAGAATACAATGGCATCATTTAATCCGTGTAGGCAACTACACCTAGTGGGGGAAAGCTTTCATTGCTGTAATTTGCTAGTAGTGCTTTTCTTTTTTGCTCTTCAAGTAAAAAGAATAAGCACCTCTTCAGGGATATGGTGTAATCCAATCAACGTGGTTGTCTCCTGAGATATCTATTTTGTTTTGTTGTATTTTTTTCATTGTAATTTGTTGGACTCATGTCCAAAAGAACTATTCTTATATTTTGAAAGGCTGAATGACTAGTATATTACCTACTTGGGTGTTATATCCTGGTATAGACACACAAGTGATACTTGTCATAGCTTTAATACCATCAAAATATGATTGTGATCAATGTTGCTTCCCCCTTGTGTTGATCAAAATGGTGACTATCTATTATTGATATGTGATAGTATATTTGAGTGATATAATGTTAGTATCAGTATGGCATCTCCTGAACGATCATAGCTTTTATTTGCTTATGTTAGATCATATATTGTGATTGTCAGGAGTCATGCTTGTTTTGCTTGTCCAATGGATAATTTACTCCTTGCTTATGGTAGTAGAAGTCCATATGGAATTAATTTTGCATATTAGTTGGTAAATATTATTTGATATAGTCAGGCTAATACTTGTGTTACTTCCAGGTACGTGTAACGAACTTGCAAGATGCTGCAGACCATATAGGTGAGGTTTTGAAACGCGTGAAGAAAGAGCATTTGGAGAGAGCATATAGAATAAAAGAATGGTATGGTTCTGTCTCCTGAACTTAATGGTGTAGATCTTTGTAAAGTGTGTCCTTTTGTATTCTTGTGTTTGCTGACAACAGCCCAAGTTTGCCAATCAATCTTCATCTCTGATAATGTGCTGTTGTAGTTGATAAAGAACAACATTTTCATGCCATGTCATACAATCAAGCCACGTGGAAACTTTAGACTATAAGAAGTATAGGCAAACAAAAACTGACACTATTATATCAGGCAACAACTTTTCACTGAGTTATCTCTCTGTGCTGGCATCTTTTAAGATTCTTTTCTATAGCCTATATTAGCTTCTGGTGACAGATTGTGCACAGTAAGGCAGCGATGACATGATCTGTGTGACTATTACATGCTTTTAATACTTATTCACCTTGATCTGCATATCTGTATATGTCATTACAGCTTACCTGTATGTACTTTTTCTTGTCACTAGGGATGATGAAAATGATTTCTTACTGCAGCTTTGCAAATCAACTGGCAAACTTCTGAAGGTATTCTTCTTGAGTTGATCTGAATCCTTAGTTTTATATTTGATAGATATTTCATGATAGCATTGTTGTTGAGGCTAATGATCAGCTCTACTAATGTATTCTGTCTCTCCTCAATTTGGCCAAAACTAGATATGCTTTCTGTATGCATATTCTTCCATGCATGGGATGATTATCGAGAGGCAAAGCCAATAATGAACTGAAGCAACACCCACTGCATCTCTTCATCCTTTGCTTCTATTCTATAAGGAGAATGAGATGCAATTCAGTTACTATTTTTTCCCTTTTTTATGACAGCTGTTTGCCAAATTGTTTAAGGGGAAATTTTACTGCATAGCTGTAAGACCTGCAATGTTGTCTGGGTGGGTGGACACAGACAAGATAGGTTATAGTTCCTTTTGTAAAAAGATGGTAGTATCTTGCCTTAGGTGGTTTGGGCATGTGGAGAAGACTTATAGAAGTCCCCATTAAGGATAGTAAATCAGATGGAGGGTAGTTCAATAGTTAGAGGTAGAGGAAGACCAAGAAAAAATATATACCATATCATCAGGAAGGATTTAGATTTAAATGGTTTGTTCTTTTATCATTAGATTATATTTATGACAGTATATTATGGCATTGTTTGATTCATGCATCCAACTTGACTTGGTGGGGGTGGGAGAAGACTTTTGTTTTGTTTTTCTTAAAGTGTTTTGCTCTGGTACGGAATGAATGGCATTACGTGATCCTTGTAGCTGATCTCACTTGGTGGGATAAGGTTTTTGTTGTTGAAGCTTTTTGCTCTGGTAATACAGGATAACGTGTGACTGATACTTACAATTGTTGTTTCAGGGTGGTGAGCCTGACCTTATGACTGCAGCAAAGATGATACTTCATGACTGGCAGAGGGGTAGAATTCCCTTTTTTGTTCCTCCTCCAAGGCAGGATGTCTTGTCTGAGGAACCTAATGTTAATGGTGTTAACTTAGATGATGCAGTTGATGGTAATGAGGCATCTGCTGCTATTAAGGCTATCGCAGATGTTCTTTCATCGCAGCAGCAAACAAGTGTACCTGTTCAAAAGGATTTATTTAGTGAGAATGAGTTGAAGGGGGAAGATACTGACCAACTTCCAAACTCTAATGCATACAAAGATTTTCTGACCCCTGATAGTAATACATCTGAACAGGAGCCAGCTACTAAGATTCCATCTGAGCAACTTCTTTCTGCTGAGCTGGTCCCAACCAGTGAGGCATAAGTTTTGGTTGAGGTTATAGCTGTTAGGAATGAATGTAAAAATTATAAGTTGGTTTTATTTCCATCCTCTAAAAAGCTCTGAAGAGAACAAGCTCCTTTTCCCTTCACATCATTTATGCGTGAGGTCAGTTTTATGTTGGGATTTCATCTGCCTCACAAATATGCATGTCAAATGCATCAATTTTGCTCTCAAGAATATTGTTTCGCTCTTCTAAATCAAGTTTCAGGGAAGGTCATCCGACTAGTCTTTGGATTTATGAGATAGAGGGAAGATACTGCCATGGTGATCACAAGAACAAGCCCCATTTTTGGTTTGTTGAGCATTAGTGTTTTTTTTTCTTGTTTTTAGTAAAGCATTATTTTTAGCGATATAGCTTTTACGGTGGAAACTGTTTTATTTGCCAATATACTATTTTATGATTCTAAGTTGTAAACGAGATTACATACGATATTTTCTTAATTGATGCCATTATTTTGCCATTCATGTTAATGGGTGTTTGGAGAAAGCCTGCATTGATTGCTTTTATCACTAAGCGGATATTCAATTTAAATGTTTAAATTATATTCAGTGAGTTTCTCACTACGCACCCTCGTTTTAGGGAATCTGTTGTATATAACATTTTCGGTGATTGATTTTTCTCGTGTCATGTATACGTAGGAAAATAACAGGACGATACTAGTGATAGCATAGACTGTCACCCCTTCTACGGCGTTTGTCATTGGCTCCGTGCGATGAAACCTTGAGCCACGAAATTTGATGTCTTTGTCCCAAATAAATATGCTGTTCCTGCATGCTAAATGATGCACCTAAAATTGCAAAATCCCATGTTCTGTGTCCAAAAGTTGGCCTGATGTTATTCTTCGTTCAAAATTGGTGGTTTAATGACTTGACATTTGGTAGCAACCTTTTGATGTGATTTATAATGTAGTAAGTATTCGATAGAAGCTGAAAACCGTAGCTGCAGGTAAGATTTAACAGGGTTGCAATAATTTAGAAAGTAGGCCTAAGCTTTAAACAGCCTGGCCATGACCATTGACCACAGTCATAGATGGACGTCGTTTGGTTTCAAGTTGACAGTCCTTAGCTTGGCGAATCACAAATTCATCATGGTGGATCTTGGAAGCTGTTGATTGATGTTCGTAAAACAAAGGAAAACAAACGAACGGATTATATTTATTTGATGCACTGTTGTCAATATTAGTATTGAAAAAAGAATACAATGGAAAAAACAAACGTATTAAAAATGATAAAATATAATATTAGTGAAATATAAATATTTCATTTTTTATTTTTTATTTTGAATTTGATTATTATTATGTTATAATTATGTATAACAAAAATTATAACAAAAATTCTTTAAATATAAAAATACATGTGAAAATATAAATTTCATATAAAAATAGAAAAAAAAAATAAATAGAGCAACCTCTCTACTATGTGAAATTTACATCGAAAAATGAAATAGCTGTTTTCCTTTAGAAAATACGAGGTGAGACCGAGTCTCCCAAGTAAATTAAGTATTCTTTTATTTTGTTGGCCCTGACTGTCCCCAAGCGTAGTAGCTTTACAACCACACTTTGGGGCTAAGTATATAAATTCACTCCATTTAATAAATCTTTTATGAATATTGAATTTGACCTTCAATTAATAATTTTAATTCCGTAACTTAAGTTTAGAAAATTTTATGTAATTTAAAATTAATCAATATTTTATCGTTTAACATCATTTTAATGTTTACTGAATTTTTTAAAATATTAAAATGTCAAGTATTAAATAATATATTTAAGAATATTTAATTTGTCTCAAATTATATATATATATATATATATATATATATATAGCGAACATATCTAGTGAAAAAGTCTTTTTATGTGAGTGAGAAGAATAAAGCTGAACTATTAAATCTTATTATGAATGATCAAGATTAATATACATAAGTCATGTGAGATTTTTAAAAAGTCACATGACTTTTTAAGTAATCACATGACATTAAATCCTAACCATTCATGTATGATTATATGGTCTAGATTTACTCCTTTCACTCTCATTTAAAAATGGCCCTCTCACTAGATATGTCCCCGATATATATATATATATATATATATATATATATATATATATATATATATATATATATATATATATGTTACAAAATTTAATAGTTAATTATTAAATATGTTTTATAAAAAATATTAAGCATTTAAGACTTATTTTTAAAATAAATAAATCCTATTGTATAAGTGTGTGTTGGTATTGGTAATCCAAATCATTCATTAAAATACAAAATAAATAATAATCTAAATTTTCTTAAAGAAAGTAGGCCATATACTGACAGTGTAAAATAATTTTAGATGGTCATTCAATCACAATCCATCATGTATGGTAAATTTGTTGACTTTTATAATAATTACCTTAAAAGTCATACTAACAATGATTTCTAACTGGTTGACAATGTAAAATTTTTATACCGACAGTACTTAACCATTAAACATATGTTCTTACTTGTCTTTTTCAAATATGTTTCCTCTTTTTCTAAATTCAACACGCATGACAAGGCGTAAACTCGAGTGATAATTGATAAATATAGCGATCCTTAGTTAATAATACTTCAGTTGATATTATAAGAATCTTTAACGGAAAATTGAAATGCGAATAATAATAGCATTAGTTTAAAGTTTATATTCTCTCCTGTAGAGAGAGGCGACTGGCGAGGGAGGTGATTCCAATCTCCTAAGCGTAGATTAGTCTAACACTATTTATTTATGATAAAACCAATAAACCGTCACCGCCTGCGACAAATTTGGGACGTGTTTGTTGGCTTTTGCTATGTTAGCTCACTGGCTATACCATAACTATATATTATTGTTTCAAGTAGTCAAGGGACACCTCTTTTTTTTTTTTTTATTAAAGTCAAGGGACATCTCGTATCTATTATGAAGAAACATACATAAACTAGCACAATTTTTCCCTTCCTCTTTTTTCTTTTTTCTGGGTCTCTTTTTAGCCTCTACTGTGGTCGGCGCTTCGTGATGGGTTTGAATTTTGACGTAAAAGGTTGTAAGGGCAGTGGCACTTTGCTTTTGCCTTCAACACTGAAGTCCAAAGTTGCAGCGATATTTCCTTCACAAGAGGAATACCAATCACAAAGGCTAACTTTATGCAAGCCATATTTGTGGGAATATTATATGTGCTCTGCTTACTAAGATTCGTTTTTGTTGTCTTACTTTTATTATTATTCTAGTACCACAGCTTTTGATTCGTAAAATAATATAATTTTATCTCTTTGATATTGTTTCATAAATTAACATCACAGATTCACAGAAGAATAATTATATGTATAGTTAGTTAGTTAATTAGTTCGAGTCGTAAATGAATAAACATTAACCTATTTTGCCTCATTAATTTACAATGAAATAACTAGTTAATATATTTATTTAGTTTAATGCTTAAATTAAAAAAAAATGTATATGAAGTTATTTTTTGTTACATATAAAATGCTTGTGTGCAGTGGTATCGAGTTTGAGTCTTGTGTATGCAGTTATATTAAGTACTTTGAGGGAGAGCTTTGCCGCCCATAGTAGTTCTACCCGGCTCGAACAAAATTATCTTAAGTGAAAGATACTTGTGGTTTATACCAAACAAAATAAAATAATTGTGTATGTGAATATCTTTAGAAGTTAATCGTAATTAAAGTAATTTTTAATTAATTGATAATGCAAAAATATTTATCTTAACAATGTATCAAAATTAAACTCATTTTATTTAGAGTTTAATTTTGATTCATTGTTAATATAAAGATTTTTTCATCAATTATTATAAAAGTTAATAATTTTCTATTATATTCTAATTTATGTTTAGATGAGTGTAAAATCCTTTATAATTGATTTTTTTATTTATAGTTAAAATCTTAAATCTCATTAAAAGTATATATGGCAAATATTATGTCATTAAGCATTCATGATGAAGTTTTTAACCCTGCATAAAATAAATCATATAGCTAGATTAGATGCACTTCGTAAAAGGAACAAAAAAGAGAGTTTAATGGCTACGTACTGTTAGTGTAAAACAGTTTTACACTGTCAACCAATCAGAAATTACTGTTGATATGACTTTTAAAATAATTATTATAAAAGTTAACAAATTTACCATATATGGTAGGTGGTAATTAGATGACA
Source organism: Spatholobus suberectus (assembly GCA_004329165.1). Taxonomy (NCBI): domain Eukaryota; kingdom Viridiplantae; phylum Streptophyta; class Magnoliopsida; order Fabales; family Fabaceae; genus Spatholobus; species Spatholobus suberectus. The sequence continues at coordinate 20,044,314 of CM014736.1, forward strand.
ATATAAAATTCTTTTACATTATCAGTGCGTAGCCTATTTTTTCAAAGAAAAAAGTATATTCTAATTCAACGTTCATGTAATATGTGGCAGTGTCGCACCGACATATTTGAATATGGATTGAGATTTGAACGAAACCTAACACTCTCAACATCACCAAGTTGTGGCCTTGTGGGACGTTGTCACTGACTTGACATCTCTAACCAATCATGAACATCTGAACTTTTTTTCATGTGTAATGTCTTAACAATGTTTATATTGGAAAATGCTATATAATCAATACTTATATTAAACTTTTCTTTTTGAAATAATTAAGTTAGTATTATTATCGGCTTTTAAATGAAAAACAATTTCTATCAAATTTTTTTATTACTGAATTATTTCCAACTTTTACTTTCTAAAGTGTTTTTTATACTATTTTTTAATTAAAATTAAAGTTTTAATTCCATAACTTATGCTGAATTTTAATATAAATTTTTATTACGTAAATTAATAAAATTCCAATTCTAATTATAAATAATATAAAAAATGTTTAAGGAGCTACATCATTGTACCTACCGTTACTCATCATTTATAGATCACAAATTAAAATTCATTTTGACCAAAAAAATTATAAATAATCCTAATGAGAGAAATGCTAGCAGTATAGTACTTTCTAACACTCTTTTAAATATAGTCTTTATTATCGATTTAAATTGAATAAAAATTACATAATTTTGTGGGTCTCATTTCATATTTAATGAACTTCACCTATGATTTTATAGTTTCTAATAAATTCTAATGTTAATAGATGTATGCTGAAAGAGGAGTGTTAGCTACACACTCTTTCTAATACATACTCTACTATTGGTTAAAATTTATTATAAAAATTACAAAATCAAGAGAGAGATTCATTAATTAAGAAGCGTGACCTATATAAAATTGTGATTTCTAATAAATTTTAGTCAATAATAAAAAGTGTGTTAAAAAAAGTGAGATAGATTCTCATATTAAAAAGTGTATTGTTTGCACTTAATATAATGAAGTGTAAAAAATGTTTCGTTGATGCAACGACAACAAGTGCGGTAGACATATTAGGGGTCTTTGTAGAACAGGTTGAGATACGTTTATCTATGTTTCTATTTGGGCCAAAATTTTGATAAGGTTAATTTTGTGAACCTGAACTCAACCCAATTAAGACCTGACAAAATTTGGGACAAGACGGGGTCAATTCGATTTGTTGGCATAATATATTAATCTTAACATTATATATAGTTAAATCATAGAATTAAAGAAATATATAACTACAATTAAGGTATATTTTACAATAAATATTTTAAAATAAATAATATCAATATAAATATAATATGTTGATAGACAAAACATTATTTATTAAATCAAAGAATTATATTATTAATACATGTTTGTTTAAAAAATTATACTTTTTTAAAAAAATACATAACGTTAGATCGGATTGGGAAGACCAGAAGTATAATTTGAGCTCGCCCTTAAAATATACTAGATCTAATTTCTTAAACCAAATCCGTTAAAAGTCTCTTTAGGCCAAACTGGGTTATTATGACGGGTCACGAAGAGCCTGCCCTGTTTGTTATGGAGGGAAGGAGAGGAGAGGAGAGGGGAAGGAGTTTTAAAATTTTTGAAAATATACTTAGTTTGGTTCAAAGGAAATGAGTGAGAAATTTTTAAAAATTTTGTGGACCTCACTGCTTATTTTTACTTTATTTCTCATATATTTTCATTCATTTATCTATCTTTTTCTTATTTCTTATTTGTTTTTCTTTTACCAAATAACCTAAAATTTCAAATTATTTTTTATCTATTTCTCAACTCTTAATTTATTTCTTACTTATTTCTTTTTTATCTATTTCTCACCTCTCTATCACACAAAGCGACATATAATGCACGGAGAAAAAAGATAATAACAATAGGGAAACACGTGCATGCTACATGAACGTTAGTACATTTTATTTATCATTGCATAGTAATAATACTTTAATATATAGTCTGAAAGTGCGAGTTGGCACGACGCACCTGTGGCCCAGTGAAGAGATACTGAACAGTGTGCATTGCATTGGCAATAACATTAACATTGCAACTGGAAAAGACGCGCTTTGCCCCTTGCAGTTTATATGGGAATCATAAAAATGCATGTAGTTTTTGGTGAACTCATTCAATGTATTAGGAGCAAACAACTGGTTTGTTAGTTACAGCTTGTGACTGAGAGAGAGAGAGAGAGAGAGAGAGAGTGAGAGAGGGATCTTCAGATTTAACTTTTCTGGGTTCACTTGTTACATACAACGTGACACTTCCATTCTCTGAGTTTCCTAGATTCCTGACAGGGGTTTAAGGTTGTGGGTACTTGATGTTGGGAAAAAAGTTGTGGCCTTTACTCTCATTTGAGAATGTCTGAATCTGGTTGGCACTGTCGTTGAAGTTGAACCAAGGAAAATGGGCTTTTGTAAGAGCCAGTAACGTCTCTTTGGGAATGAGATCATGATTTGCAAATGGGGTTGATCTGAACAGTTTCACAAGAGCTCTCAGAAAGGAAAAGAAAGAGTCTTGTTTTTTGTTTGCTTTTTTATTTTGTTTGGAGAAAGTGAGAGGAGACAGGTCAAGGAAATTTCTTTTCACCATCTTTTATATTGGAAAGAGCCTTTTTTTTTTTTCTCCTTCTTTGATAGCTATGGAAGATTTTGACATGCCCACCAGGTTCATTTGGGGGTTTTGCCAAAGTTTTCTTTGTTAACAAGTGTTACTGGTTTGTTTCTTATGCTCAAACTTTGGATTCAATGGTGGAGAGATTGAGAATTAGAGCTTCCATTTGAGTCCTATTGCTTTGTTTTGTTGAATATTTGTATTTGTATGTAAATTAGGAGTTAGGAGCACTAATTGCTATTGTTTGTTGATGAAAGAAACTGCCATTAGGATTTCTATTTGTGGGATTCAGTATAATCCCACTGATTTATAGGCTGATTAAGGGGGTATTATGAGTTCTGTTTGTATAATTTTTGAAGTAGATCTTCAATGAGACCATATCTTAAGTCCATTGAAGAAGTTGGCCTGTGATTTTTAAGGCATAATCATATTTAAGGTTTGGTCCGTACGTGATTTGGGTATTTCAAAATGGAAGAAAATGTACAAGAAACACGGTCATTGGCTTTGACTCCTACATGGTCTGTTGCCACTGTGTTGACCGTCTTTGTTGCTGTCTCTCTGCTTGTGGAGCGCTCCATTCACCGTTTAAGCAATGTAAGTATTGCTAGATTAGAATCTTATTGAGCTTTATTGGTTCTTGATGGTAATTTCTGTAGCGTAGTGAAAAGTTGCATGGTAGAAATTGGAAGTTTGTTCAATTTTTAAGGCATTTTGCAAACTTATGATTGAGACTTGAGCTGCTATTAGACTTGTTAATGAATTGAGTGACAGAAGGGCAGAGGTGAAACAATGAAAAGAGAAAAATAGAGTATTTTGCCTAACATGTACTTAGGTGTGGTAGGAAACTTCATTTGTGGTTTTAATGTAGGACAAATCTTAGATGTATAATTGCTTCTAATGCTATTTTCTAATCAAAATTAGAGTTTCGCCTCGTTAAATGCCAACATTAAATTATTGAGATGAAACTCTAATTCTAATTGGATAACAGTACCAAAAGAACTTAAGAAACTGTAAATAAGTTTTGTCCTTTTAAGGTATCTCTATAACAAATTTATCTGGATATGCATTAATTGGCATGGGAAGAACTTTTCCCTCTCTTTCCAAATACAATTACACTGGCTGACTGGCATGTATAGATTTATATTTTTCGTTTTTCATTTAAACTTTAAAGCTTGATTCTGTCTTAATCATATATTTGTCTTACTTGTGATGGAACCATCCCTTTTTTCAGTGTTAGTGAATAAGCCGTTCTTTATGGTTGGTGTGCCTTTGGCATGAATTCTGATGTGTGATTGTAATTTTTGTGGCTGCAGTGGCTGCGGAAAACTAATCGAAAACCATTGCTTGCAGCGTTAGAGAAGATGAAAGAAGGTGTTGTGCATTAATTTATACTGGAAATCCTTTTACATATAAACAAGAATTCTTTTTGATCTGTTAATCGCTACTGATTTTTCTACGTTGTTATGTACTGTGTCTTGTTTTACTGATCAATTCTCATTATTTTGAAATTCTATCTTCAGAGTTGATGTTACTCGGATTTATATCACTCTTATTAACAGCTACCTCACGCATGATAGCCAATATTTGCATTCCATCGAAGTTCTACAACAGTGCTTTTGCTCCATGCACTAGATCTGAGATTGATGAAGAAATGGAGGATAATGGCTCCCAAGAGCGTAAATTATTGATGGTTTCTGCTTATCCACACTTAGTTAGGAGAATGTTGAATGGAATAAATGGAAGCACTTGCAAAGAGGCATGACCAATATACCTTACATGTATAAAATTTGACTATCACTAGCTTTTACTACTCTAAATTAATGTAGGTTAATTTGCATTTTGTTATCTTGCTCAGGGTTATGAACCATTTGTTTCGTATGAAGGTCTAGAGCAGTTGCACCGATTCATTTTTGTCATGGCAGTAACACATATATCTTACAGTTGCCTAACTATGTTGTTGGCCATTGTGAAGGTGAGTTATTTATTAATTTTTTGTATATATAGATGAGGCCTGACTGCTACACATTTATCATTATTACAAAAAAAATGAGCCAAATATTAATATTCTGTTTCAAAATGTGCTTGGGTTTGCATGTTGAATTTCTTGTTCTTTTCTATGCTTAAAACCTTAAGCAATATTGGAATGATGAAACAGAATAGTTTGAGCCATCTAATTAAGTTTTGATTCAACGTGTATTACATTACTTTTGTCTGAGAAGGACTACCATATGCCTTTCTCATCTTACTTATGGATATTGGCTAGCTTTTGATGAACTACTTTTGGCTAACTAAAGATAGTATTAAGTTGAGGAGTTTGAAAATTGATAAAATTGCCTTATCGAACCTAAAGATCTAATTGCCACAGAACAATTATCTACAAGGTTGTATATACTATTCTGCTGCTGAGCTCCCCAAAATTTGAAGTTTTAATTTATTTCCATGATTCTTTTCATTTAGCAGTCTCCCATTCTTTTCAATCATTGAGATATTTTTAAGCTTTATTTATTTAGTTGGCTCTGTGTGGTAAAGCATTCAGGTGGTGTCATTTATGGATTTTGTTTGACATAATAACACTATTAGTTTAAACCAGATTCACAGTTGGAGAGTGTGGGAGGATGAGGCTCACATGGATCGGCATGATTCATTAACTGGTAAGTACAACACTTCTCAAAGTGCTGCTGAACGAAAGCTATTTTCTATTTGTATTGTGTTATCCCTTTTGGTCCCCTGAAATGTTGTTTCCACTTCTATCATTGACTATACAAACTTACAAAGCACCTCAATCAGGTTTGTTTTACTATAATGCATCTCTTCTCTCACTTATGCAGTTGTTGTAGGTAATATAATCTATGTTATATAATTAAAATCCAAGAGGCAAGAGCAACTACCATGTTTGATCTCTCTCTCTCTCTCCCTGTCCCCTAATTTACTTTACTGATCCAACTGAGCAATTAATGTGACTGTTAGCTTGGTAGCTGATGAAGTTTGGTTAAATAAACAAGCATTTTAGTGACCAAAATCTCCCAAGATCATTGAATCATTCAATGATTTATGATTGATGGAAATTCTAAGATATAAATGTACCTTTACCTAACAGCTCAACCTTTCATGACAGTTGGTCCTTGATGTGCATGTGGTATTAGATCTATGATCAAGTGGTCAGGAGTTTGATCCTTGCCTTAATATTTAATTTAAATTTAGTTCTTATTTATTGTCCATGCTCCAAGCTCAAGAGCTTGTGTGAGGGAGCATGTTAAAAATGTTCATTTACCTCTGTACCTAACAGTTTAGGCTTTTAGGAGAGTTGGTCTTTGACAGAAAATATTTGGTCATGTCGTGCATATTTAAACCATATTTAGTAGTTGATTTGTCAATTCTTTTGTTGCAACAGAAATTACAAAAGCGTTGACTATGCGAAGGCAATCAACCTTTGTCAAGTCTCATGTATCAAATCCATTGGTCAAAAACAGTTCCCTCATTTGGGTGGTAATTACATATCTCTACTTGTTTTGTTGTTTCCATTTGGTTTCATTTCATTTATGTTTTTCTTTTTTAATATACCCATCTTTAGTTTCTTAAATTTATTTGGTGAAAAAAGGAAGATATGAAGAATGTTTGGAATATAAATATACACGAAAGAGTTTACCATCTTTGCATAGTTAACTTGGCTAGACTTCTTACCTTTTGATGAATTTGCTTTCCTAAACAAGTTATGCAAGAGGAGTTTGTTGCAATGGTAAATTAAGTTGGCTAAATCATTACAAAGTTCTTCTCTCACGGAAGCAAGTATGTTGAGTAATATAAGATCAAATTTTTAATGATCATTTTTTAAAGTGGTAAAACATATGAGAATTCAATTTGTGGTTCTCCAAATACAAAATGCTAATATTTCATGGGGGCTAATTGCATGAATCTCTTCTAACTATCAGCATCTTTTTGAGAACAAACTTACTTTATATTAATCTTTTATTGTTACCTTATACTCTCTACTCCATATGTGTCATTTTAACCATCTAGTTCTATGTTAACTAGTATATATTTGTAAGAAATCTTGATTTCACAAATGCAGTTTTGAACCATTTACTCAGTATAATTGTATATCTATCTAATTTTAATTTTAATCAAGTTGTAGACATGCTTTTTCCGACAATTTGGGCGTTCTGTGGTTCGTGCTGATTACCTTACGCTCCGCAAAGGCTTCATCATGGTATGCAATAATGCAATGAAATTTGTCTTAGGTATAGATGGTTTTGATTCAAAAGCTACCTTATGTGGTTCTTATCTCACAGTATAGCATGTTTTTTTTCCCAAAGTTATGTGTTATTTAAACTCTTATCCCACCATATGATAAGATGCAAGAGTTTACTTAATACCTACAAACTTCTATCTTTTCTTAAGAAAACTCCAGTTCTTAAGTTCCTAGTGGAAACTGAAAACGCCTATTTAAAAGATAGATACTTCATGCATTTTTTAATATTAGTTTTGTGCCATCTGATTTTAAGTTTGTACCTGCATAAAGTGTAATTTGAAACAACAATCCCCATGGTACTTGTATGCCAGCTTTCTTGGAACTATGTAGTATGTGTGCACTACTATTTTGTGAATGCGAGCTACTTTACTCGGTTTGTTTTCATTTTTCATGGCAGAATCACAACCTTTCATTAAAGTATGATTTTCACAGCTACATGGTTCGATCTATGGAAGAGGAATTCCAAAGGATAGTTGGTGTGAGGTTAGTAATAGTTGAGATTCAGCTGTCAGTTTCATGATTTTCTCTTTGGGACAACAATTTCAGTTAATCCAGTATTATAAGATCTCTAGTACACTTTTATGCATTGTGCACGCCATGATCTTAAATTTCAAAAGTGAGCTGTTTTAATAAATTGTTGGAAAAAAAAAATCCGTTCATTTATATTTAGTGTTTTAAGAGGTAGTGTAAATTTTCTATTCCACATTCATTGCAAATAATCAATATAAGGAGGAAAGACTATAATGTCTTAATTTAAACATTTTGGACTTATTCTTGTTACATTTTTATTGCTTTAGTTTTTTCATCAACTGATTCTCATGAAGAAGTTGAAAGTTGATTATGTCTGTAAAATCTCTTGCAGTGGCCCACTCTGGGGATTTGTTGTTGCCTTCATGCTTTTCAACATTAAAGGTATAGCCTGTTATAAGCAGTCTAGGTGAAAATTAGCTTATCATTTTTTTCCTGATTTTAACATTATACTTGCTTGCCGTCCCTTCTCTCAAAAAGTCTCCTTGTTATGGATCTTTCTTTTGGAAAACACTTCTATTTTCAGTCCCTTTTCTTTGTAAGATTACTTGAAGCATTGTGGCCAGATCATACTTGGTTTTGCATGCTGTTGAAACTTACAGTTAGTAAAATTTTTGGTTTATTGCAGGATCTAATCTATATTTCTGGATAGCTATCATTCCTGTATCTGTAAGTTACCTTGCTATTTTGTTCATTTCTTTTATTAGTTATCCTAATTGGTCAGCAAATGCCAGTGTGGTGGATAAACTGAACTTTTAACTTCTGTTACAGAACCATTTAGATGTTGTGAATGGCATGTGGTTGGCTCTTTGTGAAGTAGTTGATGGGTTTTTCTATGGAATTTTAATAAAACAGAATGCCTGTTGGTGAACCTGCATAAAACATGGCCTTATTTACTGAAATATTCTATGATTTTGATACTCTAAATAAATTAGTTGAATAAATTATTGAAGACATTCAACAATACAATCATTATGTGTTTCGTGCATAGCTTGTGCTGTTGGTGGGAACAAAGCTACAACATGTTATTGCAACCTTGGCATTGGAGAACGCTGGAATTACAGGGTTCTTCCCAGAAGCAAAGTTGAGGCCTCGTGATGAACTTTTCTGGTTTAATAAGCCTGAACTATTACTGTCCTTGATCCATTTCATTCTCTTCCAGGTTGGCCATGGTTCGTCTACATCTTATGCGATAATTTCTTACTGAAATTTGTTATTTTCTTATTAACTTCTGATTCCTTGTTCTTTTGGCAGAATGCATTTGAGCTGGCTTCATTCTTTTGGTTCTGGGTACTTCCTTATCCATGTTACATCCTAGAATTAGACCATAGAGTATAGGGTTATTTTTAAGTTTCAACTGAATCTTGAATTGTTAAAAGTAGTTACATTGCTTGGAAATAAATTATCCAAAAATGTAAGCAAGATTCAGTTTTAGGGAGTTAAAATAAAATAAGATACAACCATGTATTTGTGTTAATGAATCATTCATTATCTCCATTTGATCACGGTAATGAACCACACACAAAAGTATGAGATTTACATACACACTGCAACTTTGAATTTTTGCATTTGACTAAACTATCAAAATGTCTTTCTTGACTGCAGTGGCAGTTCGGATATAATTCCTGCTTTATTAGGAATCACCTTCTCCTTTATTTAAGGCTAATCTTGGGGTATGCAGAAATCAACACTGCTTTTTTTGTTTTTTTCCTTGTTCAAGATTTTACATCATATAATACTTGTGTAAACTAAGTCAATAAAGAATTGATATGTCATTATTTTAAATGTTAAGTAACTATTTGGCATGGACATTATTCAACTATTTAATGTAAAATGTCAGCATCGGATATTTATTGGCTTAGTTTACACACATCGATAAATCAACCATGTGCCTTAAATCTCAACTTTGTAGGTTTGCAGGACAGTTTCTTTGCAGCTACAGCACCTTGCCACTCTATGCACTTGTTACACAGGTAGGTAACCCCAGATAGAAAAAGGAAATATAATACGTCTTACTATGGGATTGTTTGATTCCCTTCTCACTTTTTTGGTTTTAAAAACTGTTTTCTAGAATACTTCCACACTACTCAAAAATCAATTTCTCATCTAAAACCTATAAAGTTTTGAAAATTGTTTTTAAAACAAGTGTAAAAAAACAGAAAACAGAAAACAACTGGGAGATCTTTTCTCATCTTCTCCTTTTGTTTTCATCTTATTCAACGTCTCTCTTAATTACACTCTGCTATGTGTCTTGCACCACCCTCTACCAGTTGAATGAACACCCTTGTTTAGTTTGTATTTTGAAAACTAGGAACAGTTTTTGAAAATAGAAACCAAACACACTCTATGACATGTTTTAGTTTTGGAAGTCTCAAATTATATAAATGCATGCCTTTATCCCTGAGCTTCATTTAGACAATACTGCTACCAAGTACTAACATGTTTGTTCAATGCACAAGAGTGCTACCATAATTGGCTTTAATGTAGAAATAATGAATAGTCTGTCTTATGTGTTGCATTGAGTGAATCATTTTGGTGAAGGGTTTTTGCCACTTAAATGTTCTATGCAACAACAGCTTTCCCATGTTTATTTCAGATGGGAACAAACTATAAGGCAGCACTAATCCCGCAGAGGATAAGAGAAACAATTCATGGATGGGGTAAGGCAGCTAGGAGGAAGAGAAGACATGGTATGTTCACTGATGACTCCACCATTCATACAGACACAAGCACTGTGTTATCTATTGAAGAAGATGATCAATTAATTGATGCCCCTGGAGACCTTGCCACTGGCCATGAAGTAGAATTACAACCAGTAACAACTCTTACAGCTTCCCCTTCTCCCATTGCTAATGAAACTTCAAGTAGGGCCGTTACACCCCTCCTAAGGCCCTCTGCCTCAATATCTTCTGTGCAATACAGTTCTAAAACGGAAGCAGTTCAAAGATGCTCCTCTATGCCAAGTGGAAGATAAAATATGAGCAATGGAGGACAATGAAACTAGTTAAATGGTACATTGATAAAGATGGCTTTTGTATGATTATCAAAGATGTATACGATGACGACTTTTAGTTCCCCTAAGAAAAGGTGTACAAGGTAATAGTGCTTTTGGACATTACTAATTTATGTGGGACGACTATAGAATGGGGAGACTTTTGTTGGCATCTCGTGATGCCAAGCAGTAACACTGGAGTATGGACCAAGTATATTGTAATTTTTTTTTAGGACTTGAAATAGTGTAAATTAAAGTTGATTATACATCAAAGAAAATGTCATAAACGGATGCAATGAATAAAAATAAAATAAAATGAATAAAAAAAAATACATCAAAGAAAATGAATGTGAATGCAGAGTGCTGTGCATTTATATTAGTGTGACATTATTTTTCTGAAACTCACATACACATACATGTAGCTGAAGAGAAGGACAAGAGAGCTTTTTACGCACTATTTCAATTCTCAAATTGATGCATTTGACATGGTACTGGTATCACCTTTTATAGGCAAGACTGTTGTAAAAGTATTGAAAACATAAGGGGGTTAAATTGTGTTTTTTAAAATATTTTTGTAGTTTTTTTTTTTTTTTTTTTTTCCAGAAATCAAGTCGAAAATACTTGGATTAAGTTTGTTTGAAAATCTGACAACTTCTATAAAATGAACCAAGCTATTGTCCTATGGTTGAAGTGTAGTTTTATGAAATTTTGTTTAAAACAAAATCGTTTTCTCGTAATTCAACTCTCTTTATATTAGCTAAGATAAATAAGATGAAGAAAAAGAGAAAATCAATAGAGATATATGTAATATCCTGAGTTTTAACCCTAGGACTTAAATCTGGCTAAGTATCTTGTACCTTGATTAAAGGTAAATACTAAACACCTTAAGAGAATGTAATTATACTAACTCATAGGTACATGCCCATGCACATTTAGATGCATGTTCTTGCCATCCCACGTTAAACACATATTTTTAGAAATATGAATAGTTTTCTAAAATAATATATTTATTAGAAAACGTTGTTCTTTTGAGAACTTTATTTTTATTGTCTTGGGTTTAATTTGATTAAAGATGAAATTACAAATAAATACGTGGCAAGATATTTTCAAAGAAGTAATATTTAATTACGAGACTTTTCAATTGATTGAAAAATATCGTCTTTGAGAGCTATATTTACTTTATGAATTATAAGTAGGAATATTGTTTTAAATCATAATGATTAAATGAGGAACTAATAAATTAAGAGTGTTCCAAAAACTAAAGAATTGCTTTCTCAAATTTTATATAGATATATATATATATATATATATATATATATATATATATATATATATATATATATATATATATATATATATATATGGAGCAAGATCTGTTGATACCAGGTATAAGAGTTAGTCGAATTACACCTTCAATAACTTTTTGTATAATGCAAATTTAACCAATCCAACTGTTGAATTTGATGTTCTTATTAATTAGATTAAATATACAAAATTTCATACAATTCTAAAATTATTTAATAATTCATTAAATCACTTTGTTTTAACGTATAATATAATATTAAAATATATGTAAATATTAAATATTAGATAAACTATTTAGAAAAGTCCAAATGATGTGAAATTTGACATACATAATCATAAAGATAATATCATCAAATTCAACGGTTGAATTGATTAAATTTGTATTATACAAAAAGTTATTGAAGGTGTAATTTGACTAACTCTTACATCTGGTGTCAAGGGATCCTGTCCCTATATATATATATATATATATATATATATATATGAGAAATGCTAGCAACACTTTCTCAAACATCCTTTTTCTAACACTTTCTCTATTATTGGTCAGAATTTAATGAAAATCACAAATTTTGGTAGGTCCTACTTATAAATCAAGAGAGAGACTTATTGAATGAGAAGTGAAACCTACCAAAATTTTTGATTTCCAATAAATTTCAACCAATAATAAAGAGAGTGTTAGAAAGAAAATGTTTGAGTGTTACTAGCATTTTCATATATATATATATATATGTGTGTGTGTGTGTGTGTGTGTGTAAACTTTTTTATTTATTCAAACATCACTATAGCAACTGTTTTGTGAGTATAATCATGTATTAAGGCTTTTGATATAATTGAATATTGCTATAACAACTAAATTGTAAGTTTAAATATACTAAAGCTTTCAAAATATATCTCTTGAGCTGTCTTGCATTACTATAAGGAATTATAAACTTCGTTTTCATAATATGAGGATTTTATTTATAAATACAAGTTTTTAATATAACTATATATTGTTATAACAACTGAACTATATAAACTTAATCTATATTTAAGTATTTAGATGGACTTCCTGAATTTTATTACCTTACTATAAAACGCTAATTAATGAAGTTACTTGAAAAAGTATTGTATTAAAACCAGTTTTTTTTTTTACTTCACTGCATGCATATGTAAATTGAACCCCAAACCCACTTATATTAAACTAAACACTCATAGACACCTAAATATATTACCTAAGCTTCATGTGACTAATATAACACACACACTAAAGCTTTTCCCTACAGTTTCTTTTTGAAAACCGAAACTCCCCTTTTTCTTTCCCCCCGCCCTTTTGTTCGAAGCTCAACCCCCACCCCATATTCTCTCTCTCGACTTCTCTTTCATTCCCTCCCCCTCACCCCAAGTTTCTTCAACCTGCCACCTCCCAGAAGCTGCGTCTCTCTCCCCTCAACCTCCATAGCCACCACGCCCAAGACATCAACCACCACCTCCTCCTCCTCGTGGCTCTTTCACCCAAGCTCATCCCCCAAACTGTGATTCGTCAACCCCAAACCACCCGAGAACGGTTTTGCATGTCGCATTTGTCTCCTCCCCTTGAACCCAAGTTGCCTTCTACCTCAGGGGAGTGTCCAGAGCTAGCTCACTAATTCCCAATAGTCTTGGATTAGCCATTTCGCAGCTGAGGTACACAAGCATTGCTAAACCTGTTTTTCTCCTTACATAGGCGCCTTTTTTTGGGCTTGCATGTGGAGCCTGTGGCTGTCTAATCCTACATGCAATCTCGCTGATGCAAAATACTCACTGTCCTCTTCGTTTTGACAAGTCCAAATTATCAATCGGATCACGGGTGAAGAAACGACACCAATCGCAAGATTGGAAGTCAAATAGGAGCGGAGGATACGAATGTGCATAAGGTGATGACGCAAGTTTCTCTCACACTCAAGGTAAGAGGGTAGTGAAATAGTCTACTTTTAGTAGACACATAAATCAAGTTAGGAGATCACCGTTCTTGACAACTTATAGCTTCGAATCGATGTCTTTAAATTCTAATAATTGTGTGGCAATGAACTGGAATCTGTGTTGTTGTTGAATTATTTGAATGTGAATGTTGTGATGAATGCCGTGTGTGGTTATGCCTTAGGGATTCAAAAGGAATCCTTGAGTGCTTCGAAGTTATAAGGTAGAGTAATTTCCTAAATTACTCTAAAGGCCATAATTAGAGCCAAGAAATGTATTATGACTAAATATGTATAACTACTAAATTTGATGTGAATTAGCTTGGTCTTGTTAGGGTTGTATGATTTTGATTTGAGGAGTCGAGTCTTGATTTTAGTGAAATTGTAGCATAGTTGTGAGGTGGTGGATTATATAAGTCCTGTTGTGTTGGCTAAGTTGTTATTTTGGGTATGGGTATGCTTTCTATGTAAATATGAGCGCAGATTGAGTTTAGGTGTGTCCCTAGTCATGAACTGAGCCTTATCTAAGGTTGTGGGAAGCTAAGAGTCTTATGTATGTTGTGTATGTGGTTCCTGTGTTGATTGAATAACATTTAATTCGAGTTGTTTTATTGTGTGTGTTTTGCTTGGGTGGAATTAATCTGAACTCTCTGGTGGGCATGTAGCCTTAGATATCTTCCTTCCAACCTTTATGGGTTGGAAACTTTCAAAGTTTTGTGGAATATTTAGGCAAATATTCCTGTGAAGCATGCCAAGCCTTTTTTTAAGTAGGATGATGGGATAGTGTTGGTAAGTTCTTAACTTGTTTTGGATTGTGTTGGTGAAGTTTGTGAATGGAAGCCATTTCCGTGCTTTCCTATACCAAAAAGGTGGATAGTATTGGCTTTGCCTAAAAGTGTACCTATATGTGAGCTAAAGGAATTAGAAGAGTTATATGAGTCATGAAGAGGTTATTGAAACCTTATTGTGCATAAAGTAGTTTGCCTTCTATTTGATGTTGTGGGTGGAGTAAACCAAGGCTAGTTGGTGGGCCTAAAGCCCGTGTTTTATCTTTTAAATGAAATTGGTATTACCTCACTTAGAGGTTTGTGAGAATTGTATTTACCATTTGATACTATGTAGGTTATTATGATGAATTTATTGCTAGGCAACATATATTTTAAGGGTTATGGCTTATTTGAATATCTTGATTTGTACTCAGTGATATCTAATTATATTGTGGTGATGATGCTTGAGACATGACATAAAAGTATAAGTTTAGTTGATGTTGCATAATCTATTCTGTTAGCACTCCAAAAAGGAAGTTATATGTGATGTGATATTACTGATGTACATGAGACGTGTATGTCGCATGTATGTTGAATATGATGAATGTTGGTTACAACATGTATATGTAAATTGTCGATGAACTGTGTGAGTATGTGTTGATATTGTAACTTTTTCCCTATTGTGGTAGTCTATGAAAGACACTGTGTTGTGTGTGGGTCGGTTAGTTTTGTCTAGTGGCATAAAGCTAAAATGATTATAAGAACACTCAAGGATGATGAGGGAGATGGTTTGTTTTATAAGTTGTGAACCAGAAAAGTCCTTGAATATGATGAGAGCCAATTTTTTTTGGCTATGTTGTTGTTGTTGAGGATTTATTTGATGAGTTTTGTGAGAAAGACCTTTTTTTATATGTTGTTGTATATGATAATGTAAGTTATAGTGGAATGCTTTCCTCACCCAATAGTTTATTTTGAAAAGTAATTTGATGAATCCTTTTGGAAACCTATGAGTTTTAAGAATTTCAATATATTTTCAAAACATTGGTTAATAGGGTTGATACCTAGACTTGTGCACGAAGTCTGGGTGTCCCTTGTACTCTCGATGCTTAACTTTTGTGATAAAGTTCCTTTTAAGAAAGCTTTAAAGAATCTGGGTTTTTCCTTTGATTCATTATTGAAAATCAAGTGGGATTTCTAAATAATTTTTAAACTTTTCTAGGCAAAGTTGAGTTGTATTTAAGGATGGTGTTAGTGTTAAGGAAAGTGAATTTAAAGAGGTTGTGGGCTTTTCTTTGTAAATCCATCTCCGTTTCTCTCGTCCCGACATTAATAAGAGGGAAAGATGTAATAACATTTATCATGTATCATAACATTGTTGGAATTGTGGATAATCCTACATGGACTTGCAAGCCCAAAAAAGGTAAAATGCCTTGTACTTAGGTGATGGTCCCTTAATGGGGTGAGTTGTGGTCCCTTAATGGGGCGAATTGTGGTCCCTTAATGAGACGAGTTGTGGTCTCATCATTAGACGGATTGACAAACACCCAAAGGGTGAAAATACTTTTGTACATAATGTAAAATGCCTGATACAGAGTGTATGGTGCCAAATTATGTTGGAAATGGGTACCGATTATGCATCATGAGCACTAATAAAGAGTAAAAAATGATGGACTAGAAAGACATGCATTGCTTGCATTTTGATTGATGTGTTGTGTTCATGAGATGGTATACTTGATGTGAATATTGATGTATATGTATGATGTTGTTTACATTTGTTATGCAATGTGACATATGTGTTTAATGCTTATGATTAGAGATAAATTATATTGAGTTGTTGCGCTAACATGTGATTTGTACTTAGGTTAAAATGGTTGTGATGATGATAGTGTTGTCCAAGTTACTATGATTGATGGAGATTTTTATGTGGGTCCCTACCAAGGGATAACATACCCTTTTGTAATAGTAATGATTATAGTGTATGTGTGTGGGTCACTACTAGTAGATGGCGTACCCCTTTGAATTTATCATGTCGTGTACACATGTGTTAGGTCCCTGCCTAGGGATGGCATACCTTTGAATTTCAATTATATTATACTTGAGATGTCTTCGTCTGTTATCTCACACCTCTTACTTGTTGTTTCTTGGTTGTGGCCCTGCTTGATACCAAGCAGTAATGGACGAAGGAGCTTTATGTGGATTACTATAGGGGATGGCAATTGGACAAAGCATGGGGAACAACCTGATAAATAAAACTATTGCAGTGTCTTCTCTAGGTATGTCACTTTTTGGTATGGACACCTAGATAGTACAGATCCTCAATCATGCCATGCTAGTTAAGTAAAACGTGCACTTGTTCATGCCCGTGGACAAGCAGACGTACCAATTCAGGGCCCTTACCCCTACCTCTTCCATTGCTTCAGCAGCCTTTGCCTCGTGGGAGGTAGCACCTAGAGAGCGGATTAGAGTAATAGTGGTTCCTGAGGTCTCAATTGAGAGACAACAGTGAGGTCATGGCCGAGACAAGTAGCAAGGCCTTCCAACTATTTGACTAGCGGGCGACAGAACCCCCATGACTGCTAGAAAGGTAGCGCTATCTCATATGCCTACTTTTTCTCGGATTGTTGGGTTCTCAAGAGCTCCATAGGATACTATGGAGTTTGCTTCCTAAGCGAGCAATGACAAGGATGGTAGTGTGGATGATGATGATTCCCCGAGTGATTCTCTTAATGGGAGTAATCTCAGTCAATCCTATCATGTTGGGCAAGGTAGATACGCCCTAGTTAGTAGGGTTAACTTTGGGAAGAGTCATATTGTCCATAGGTATGGCGAGTGATTGTGTGTGTAGTTTAGGATTTTGAGTTGTTAATTTTCATTTGGATTACTATACCACATCATATGACACTTTCTATTTGGTTTGTAAACTTGTATACTTTTTTTTTTTTTTTTGATATATGCATGGAACCTTTTCTTTTAGGTTAATTACGGTTATGTTTCTTCCAAACCCTATATCTCGTATATAATTACTACTAGGTACTAATGGACAAAGAGTAATTCTTTAAAGTTTTATTCATTACTTTGATTTTCAAATTTGTACTTGCCTGTTTGTTCAAGTTGATTTGTATTTAATATTTAAATGTGTATATAAATTGTTTATTAGGTACCTGTGGATGCGGTCACCTTGAGTGGCCATCTTACTTCATTTTCTCTATACGTAGGTATTGCATTATAATTATTTTGAAATAGGTTCCATGTTTTATAAACTGCTCATACAGGCATACTATTAAAATGCAAAAAAATTCCCTATATTCTTATAAGAATTTATTAAACAAGGTTTTAATTTAACAAAAGCAAATGATTATTAGCTAAACTCTAATCCCAACTAGCTAATCGCTACAATATATGTTCATGATGTATAGATAAATATCAATTTAGAGTTGTATAATATTCTCACCAATAGAATTAAGGAAAAAACTTAAATATAGTTCATAGATGCTTTTGGTGCTATTTTTTAATCAAAATTGAAATTTTACCTCAATAATTTATGTTGACCTTTAATGAAAATTTTTATTTCTTAAATTACTGAGGTGAAACTTTAATTTTGATAGGAGAACAACACTAAGGTACATAAGGAATTACATCTAAGTTTTGTTCTTGGATTTATCATATATTTAGCTGTTACAAATAGCAAATAATAATATATCCATTATTACATTATTATGATGGAATCTTTGTTAATGCAACAAGCTTTCTTGCCTTGTTAGTGCCATCTACTTTTTCTCTTCTTATAGTACTTCTAGTGTTACAAGCAATAGCGTCACTGTGTATCAAGTTCTACAAACAAATTGATTGAGTCATGTTCTATTCAACCTCAGCTAGGCAACATGTGCTTCTCACAGGCCTTTCAATTGGACTCGAATTGATTGCTCCCAATGAGTTGGCTCCTAGTCGAAAGAACAAGGCAGTTTATTTGCAAGGACTCTGATTCTCAAGTTATTATGGGTTAAAGGTACAAGGTGGGTAGGATAGAAGTCGTACCTACTATGTGTAGTCTCTTTGCCTTTACAGGCCCCCTCAAGTATTGGATTGATAAGGTTAGTTAGGATATTTTAATATCTTCTTATGATAAGGTGATTATTTTCTGGCAGAGTGGTCAAACATTTTTGACTGACTATCAATTTGTTGGGGAATTCATTGCCTTATGCTAACTGTTTCGGTATTGACTGACTTGAGCCTATTGGGCCAAGTTGGTTATTCATAGTCAATTTAGGCTTATTAAACTAGATTAGACTTGGGTTAGCTAGGTTTAGAACAAGTCACAATTAACCAAACTAAACAACCTTTTATTTAGTAAACAACTTAAACCATCCTCTTAGTTATATGAAACAAAGTATTAAAGGAAAAAACAAAAGAAGTTAATGTTGAAAATATAAAAAAATGTATTTCATAAGTCTTCTTGTTCAAGCAATTAGTAACCACAATTGAATTAACTTTATATAATTTTATGGGATAGGATCCGTTGACATCAGGTGTAAGTCTTTTAGACTTAAACCAAATCTAAACTGTTAATACAAATTAATCTTACGGTTTATAATTTCTTAATAATATATATATATATATATATAATAACTTTAACATATTTCATGACAATTAATTATTTGACTTTAATAAATCAATCAAAAGTTTAACATATTTCTTGATTATTGCTTCTTTTGGGTCTTCTTTGACTAACATAGCTTCCCTTCAAGTCTGTGAACTGTATTTCTTTTCTTTGCTCATGTAGTTACGCTTCACAAAACCAAGCAATTCATGCAAATTTTAAATAGAAAGCTTAGAAATACACATCACATGAAATCCTTCATTAATGGTTCATTTTCTCACAAATTTCATATGAGTTAATGCAAAAATCATATGAACTTGCTCTATAAATCCACATAAAATATAGATTTATCAACTACTAATGCATTGCTACTGGGTCTGGTTTAGTTTAGATTACCCTGAAAATTTTTTGTAAATCATTACGAAACCAAGCTAATGAAACATGATTTTTTTATGCTGCAAATTTTTTTTATAAAGAATTATGCCATAAATTTAGCCCAATGCCGAATTGTTATCGAACATATGAACCTTTGAAATTGCGGTTTTCTTTACATCTTCACTTGGCAACATAACTGGCATTAATCCATTATCAATTAAACGTCTATGTCACAGTTAATCTTTCAATCTATGTTTGAAACGTGTCGACTTGGGTATCTGTGTCAAATGGTATAGTAGGAGTAACTTTCTAGCAACCTTGGTCTAATGGATGTGAGTGTTTATTTCATTTGAACATAAAATACTGCTACAACTTAAAGCTAGACATATCTAACACAAAGTTGGTTTTGCACTGCCCATCGGTCAGACAATGTTACATCAACCTTTTCGAAGGAGGTACATCTTTATCCATTAGCACATGCATACGATTGCACATGATTTCATAACGTAATTTGTTATTATTTTATTACAATTACTATAAGAGTTTTTTAGGAAAATTTGGACAATGTGTTGGAACAAATCAAATAGTTATAACTAATGTTTTAATTAGATAAAGAATTTATATGTTGTTAACAATTTCATATATCAATGTAATATCATTTCTTGTTCAATTTGATTTGACATAACAAATTAACATCTCTATGCAAGGTTGGAAATTGTTCCTGTTATGAACGTAACATTGTAATTTGATTCAAAATCAGCTTCAACCTCCTTGAAACGAAAATATATAAGGCACCTCTGAAATTGTTCGACAAATTTAGTTAGACATATTCTTGAGTTGACAAACTTTCCCAGATGACTATGAAATGCTTCACATCATGATGTCGTCCGTATGCCTACAAAAAAATTTCCCCTAATGTGGGAAGTAGCACATATATTCTTCTTTTCATACAGTTCCTTTATCCATTTGTTTTCCTGTAATCTAAACTCATTAGCCATTTCAATCCACATTTCTTCAAACTGAACAACGTCATAATCACCCAACATGCATCTCTTTAGGTGAGGCATGAATGCTAGAATACCCACATTGGAAATAGCATTACGAAGCAAGTGCCATGTGCATAGCCTATGATATGCATTAGGAAAAACCCTTCTTATTGCATTCTTTATTGCCAAGTCACCATCTGTTATTAATGACATTGGTGTCTTCCTTTTCATTACTTGATTAAGTTGTTCCAACAACCAAACATAGGTTTCTTCTGTTTCATTAAAAATAAGAGCAGTAGCAAAAACTATTGTCTGGTTGTGGTGATTAACACCAGAAAAAAATTACAAAGGGACACATGTACTTATTTTTTTGGTAGGTGGCATGAAAGGCTACTACATCACCAAACACTTCATAGTTGAGTTGGCTTTCTCCATCACACCAAAATAAATGTTGCAATCTCCCTTCATTATCAATAGTGTGTCTTACAAACATTAGAGGGTCTTTCTTATTCATGTTGCGCAGAAATTTCAAAGTTCCACTAGCATCAAAAAATTGTTCACGCCTTTGTCCTCCAATTTGATTATAGAGATTTTTCCTTCAAAATTCAATCCTATTATATCCCCCTGAACTATTTGCAAATGAACCCAATATTTGAGGAGGCCTTATACTAGTTTTTCTAAAATTATCAATTTACAAAATATTAGCTATAGTAATCTTTCTGTGTGTGGGTAACAATGCACAATATGTTTCCTCCAACAATTCATGATTGTGTTCATCAGCAAACAATGTTATATACCATCGACCAAAATTACTGTCAACATGAACACGGAATTTTACAGTGCAATTGCACCTGGTTTCATTTCTTGATTCACACTTTCGTGTTTCTTTCGTCAAGCCCCTATCTTCTTTGTATCATTTTCTAGAACAAACAAAGGTTTGTTGTACTTTCTCACCATTCAAATTTTTAACAACTTTGCTTTTGTGTATACAAAAGCCATTAATTCTAGCATACCAATAGTAGAACAAGTACGCCACCTGAAGATCACCAAAATCAAACCTACCAACCTCATCACTGTCTATATTCTTCACGTTAATGTTTAATATATCAACCAAACCATTTATGATTATGCCATCACCTTCTTCACCAACACCTTCCACACTACACAAATCACCATCTACATCCTCAATACAATCACCACCTTCTTCTTGTCCACTGCTGCCATCATTATCTCCCATATCATATCTTGACTACTCCAATGCCTACAAACATTGTACTTTACCAATTAAAAAACGCATACTACCATACTAAAAAAAGTCAAACATTAGTCAATTATACTTACATTGGATAATGTTTCAATTCCTCCAACTACATCAACTACAACTACCTCTTCTTCAATAATCTCCATACCTAAACAAAATATTACAAAAGGAATATCAAATTTTACTTCATTACTTAATAAATATTTCATCAATTAAAAAAATATTTGTAATAAGATTAGACACATTGTTAACAATGTATACCACTTAATACTATAGCACAGTATACACATCACAAAAAAAAATTTATGTTAACATATTTTACACCTTATAAAAATGAAGCCTTAAAACAGCATACTTTACATGCAAACAAATAAAAAATTATTATATAATAAAATACCCTATTTGCTATATACTATAATGGGATTTTATATACCAAGGGGGTAATTGCACACAAACTTGCTTTTCCACATCCACTTACTGTCCTCTACCCTATCATACAATATGCTTTCTTAATGGTTTCAAAGTAAGCATCAAACTTTTTCTTCCTTCCATCTCACTGATGTCATCCAATGGTTTACATGTGCAATCTTTGTACTTTCTTTTCCTTAATAAATATGCTATCATCTAAGATGCGATTATATTCATCTGTCATACATTTACTTTTGCATCTTAATTGAAACAATATAACCCTTTTTGGGTCGCATTACCCTATCCTCACGCATAGCATACATATACATTTAACAAATGTTATAACAAATCACTTATCTTATTGATTTCTTGTTAACTCTAAATTATGAATTTATACCCCATTTGATAAAAATGTCAAAGACAATTTTAGTTATGCTTACATTTCTTATATTATATGCTTAATGAATGATGAACAACTAATACATCTATAGTTTCCCCAAACCACACACGCACAATAATATAATAAATAAATACACAAATATCAATTTCAAAATTATAAAAACCAGAAGAGGATATACTAATATGATAACATGATAGTGAAGCAAATTAACTCTGACACCAAAACATGCTAAACCCACTACTTTAATCGAAGAGGAAAATTTTCAACATTATTCATTAACATAAGGACATAACCAACAACACCATGACAGACAGATACAATACACTATAACCCATAAACAAACCTCCTAATTGAAAGGTGTGATTGAGACAAAGATGTTGTCAAATGCACAATACAAATAAGAAACACACACACACACTCTCTTCCATTGCATCATGTGGTGGCATTCAAACATAGTTTTCTTTTTCAGATCATGCTTCTTTAAACCTGTGCCCATTATTATCTTCTGCTACTACACCTTCCTTTCACTTCTTATTGTCTTACAATCCTATTGACCAAAAAAAAATAAAAATAATAACCACCAAGGAACAATATAGTAGAAACAAACCTTCGAATATTCATAAAAACAAGCACGATCCGACCTCAGTAGCGCAATGTCAAAAACCTCAGCTTCCAAATCTTTCCACTTGAATGGACCCACTTAGTAATTAGGTTTTCACTCACCAAGACTTAACGAGTTCTACAATGGGTAAAAATGTAAATGAATAACTCAAAAAAATAATAATAGTTTAACGTGTCAAAAACAAAAAAAGGGGGCCAAACTTACGATTACTAGTTATATTAAGTGGACCATGCTAAACCATTTCTTTGGCTTGCCCATCATAGATGTCGTCTATATTAAGATATTATAAAATGTAAGATTAATCTTTATTAACGATTTAGATTACACCTGATGTCAATGGATCCTGTAATTCTATTAGACCAATATGCCTAACTATTTTTGTACCTAAAAAAATACGAAGAAGAGAAGTGAATGAAAGCTAAGTGAATAGTGAAAAAGTAAATTCAAAACCGTTGGGGTGTATATGGGTGGCAAAACGGACTTGGCTTGGCAAGCAAGCCCATTTAGCCCACCATTTTTTATGGGTCAGGACAACATTATTAGCCTGGTAGATTGTTTTAGCTCACCAAAAAGTGGGCTTGTGGCGAGGGTGGGTGGGCTGGCCAATTGGGCCAATACTTTTTTTTAAAATAAATAAAAAATAATAACATACATTTGGCA